>CM041051.1:10441809-10871607 GCA_023078785.2 Hyles euphorbiae | reverse complement strand
TTTATTGGGCGTAGATAAGTTCGTCAAGGCATTGCATAATCGTTCAAATATTAGCCATCCGCTTGATAGAATTTAAATAGTACGAACGGACACCCTCTTTGATGTTAAATCTAAATATCTTTTAAATTCAATCAAAAGATTCCAAATATTTTAAATCCAATAAATCATTGTTATAATACCGCATAAACATGCTAAAATGTGCTGAATATATAATTACAATTTGTCAAAAACTGAAGTTTCAATGAGTATCAGTAAAAACATCATGACACATAAGAATGGTATGTTATTTGTAACGACAATGTAGACACGTGATAATTTGTTGTTAAAATAGTGAACTATGACACACGTTTAAGATTACCACACTGCACATGAGCAAGTACGTGCCGAACTCTGCCGCGGTACAGGAATACCGACACAGAAACAACAAAAACTGACGTCTCATTGATGTATCGACCGAAAAGAAGCCTTCTAGACCGTTAGCTAGTTAACAGAACGAATATACGACCAATTATCACAATACGAATAGCTATCTTTAAATATATTACTGTGCCATGTAAAGAGAGTTGTGAATAACTTGTTATGATGTCACAACGTTGGGAAAAACTCATAAAATAAATATTCCTTAAACACGACAATTCTTATCTTTAAATATGCAGATTAAAAACAATAAAATTTAACGTTAGAAATTCTAATATTGTAAATGTAAAAAGGAATCCTCAACTATTATCCAATGTTCTGGAAGTAATATAGCACTAGGAAACGTGTACATACATATCCTTAGATTTACTTTAAAGACCAATGAATGTACACAAGAGCAAAACTCCATAAAACACTAGCCCACGTTGGTTATTTTCCGGGCTCGTTTCAAAATAAAATCGTCGCATTTGAGATAAAGCATTCGTAATATTATTTGCATGTAAATAGCGTCTATATATAGATAAACGCTCACAATGAGCAAGCATAATTGATTGACGTGGAAACATTTAATTTCATACCCATTTAGAAAATAAACGGAGCGATAAGGATTTGATATCATTCAAATATATTCGCCGGATTATTTTAGATGATGGTAGTTTGCATGCATTAATAAATATCGTATCAATATGCACAAAATTTGCCATAAGTCAGGCAATCGGCACCATTAAGCTAATCCGCCAGCCAATAAGGTGACACTTGACGTATTGTCTTTTCATTAAGTTAGCCGAGCATAGAAATACCACACCGGCTAGCCTTAATCAAAGCGCGAAGGAACCGGCCAAGATTAATAAGTAGGCAGAGGGGGTGGCACGACACAATTACAGGCTCACTTCTTTCTACCTAAACACATAAAATTAACAACAATGACTGAGGAAAACTCACATTCCTTGTAAATATACTCTCATTGGACTGTTAACCGTCTCCTGGACGGAACTTCAATAAATTGCGAGGATAAAGTTTTACTCGAGCAGTTATCTGGTTTCTCTTAATACATTATTAATTACAAATTGACTGCGCAACGGTGTATTAGCTAGTAACATTAGTTTTTTCTTAATTTTCTAGTTTTTGTTGGCATAGCCGGTGTATGCGCACGTGGCGACTTAATTCCACTCATAAGTGATTTATCACGCGGCTTGTAACCGTGTCGCAAAAAGGCGAAACTTTTCTAATAGGCAGGCAGATGAAGAGCCACAGAAAGGGTTAATTAAAACGAATGGATGGTCATTCCGCGAGCAGAATGTCGAAGTTTAGCGATCATCCAATTTCAAATGCTTTAATATTGTTACAAACTCCGCTCCGCGTTCTTTAATTAAAAATAACGACGCAAAACTTTGACAGTCAAGCGAATTATTAGTACAGTAGGGAACTTTTAATTAGTTCGCCTTCTTCCTAGCGATACTTTTGTGCATTTGTCTGGAGTATTTAAATTAATTTAGAATTCTTTCAACTTACAGTACAGGAAAAAACTTTATTTACGGTCGAACAGGTCCCATTGTTAAACGTTGAAAATTGTCTTCGTTATTAAGTTTCAGATATAAATGAATCAAATTATTTGGATCAAATTATACCGAGATTAAAATGGGGAATAAAATACGAACATAACAGCAAGTTAATTTACTTTAAACAACAGCATTTACCCGCAATGAAAAAAAGAAATCACATACGATACAATTTGTTCACAAATCAAGCGCTTAATGCGTCAAATTGAAGGTGAAACTTTTGAATTATAAATTTCACGGCGGTAGCCTTCCACGCGTGATTCATGACAATGTTTGAAAGCTACAAAAACCAAAATGTTTCCGAGTCAGGGCATATCTAAATGAAAAATTATTGATATATGTTAAGACTAACAAAAAAAAACACAATTTGCCTTTCAAATTCTGACTATGATTGCTTTGCTTCTTACGTATTTTTATTAAATTAAAATAATATAATAGCAAAAAGAAAATTATATAATTATTCAATTTTCCTATTATCTATGCGCAATATAATGAGTATGTGTGAAAATATTTATCAACTTTCTTTTTGCGATTTCATACCCACGATTCAGATCTTTGCATTTCTAATATCGGCTTTGCTATGTTTTGGTTAAGTAACATTATCAATGTTGTATGAAATTAATAAAACAGTTATGTATGTACATGGCATGTCGTCTTATTATTTTTATTAAAACAAAATCTAGTGAAAATCACAAACCGTTTATAAAAACAAAATCAAAGATAATCATGTCTTCTGTGGGTTCACTTTGTAAAACATTTACGATTTCAGTGGTTAGGTTGTCAGCAAATTACGGGGGCGGTCGATTGAATTGTCACAGTAATGTGAATGGTTACAAGTGCATCGGTCTGCATATTCACACCTCATGAAGCCCGGGGAGTGAAACCGGCTCGGCTAACAGGCGCGGGCACGCTGACCCAGGGCCAACTTGTGCTGCCTTTTAATTCGACTACTCCGAGTCGGCGCCTACGCTCGCTGACGTAAACAAATCGTGAGATGAGATCAATGAATATTAAGCAACCACCAAAACAATTCCCGGCACCATCACCCAGATAAAATAAATAATTCTCTCCAAATAAAACACGGGAAAAGAAACACTGATTGCTTCATAAATTGTCAAAATGTTGCCCGTGTGCCAATAAGATCCGCCGGCCGTCGGGCGCGGTGCACGAATGTCAGCTAAATTGGCGAATAAATAAAAGTGTGTTTTTATTCATTGCACATATTATTTTTTTGGATGTAATTGAGATGAATATGCCTTCAGATTTCGATTCTCGAGAATCTCGATTCCATTTAATCTTGTATACATAAATTTAAAGAAAATGCCAAACTTGGAATAATACACATAGATACGGGTTGTTAATGATGGTAAAATATTGCAATAAAGTCAAGCCGAGATACAGCTTATCAGTGTTAACGACGTCTTTTACATATATTCTACATTTACGTGGGTCATAAAAATGTATGCAAAATATCCAAAACGAATACATAACAGGTAGGCAAGGATACCCGGTAGGCCTTAACGTGGCAATAATGTGAACAGGTAAACACAATAATTGGTATCTCAATTTAATTTATCAGACGTGTGCGTACAAGTATTAAATCTAATAAGGAAAGTATTGTGGGGCACAAATAAAGAAAGTCGAAAACAATAGCCAGAGTCGACACCTATGAAAATAGAGATGTAAAAGTATGATTAGAATGCTACACACAGCCAATTATATGTCTGACATATAGGAGATGTTTTTGCTCCACAAGTTGCATGTACAAAGTATGTGTATTAAAAATTATGATTATAATTCCCTAAAGATTTAAAATTATACTGTAAAGGTTTTTATTCGGCCTTTTCATGCATTTATAGTCTACATACACACGCGTGCTATAAAATGATGTATCGTTACGTATCAAAGTAATATATTATACGCCTCGAGCAATACTTGCTTTACAAAAATCGGAAATGAGTTTTAATAAAAAATACCGTTTACAAAACGTGGATAAATCGAACTTGACAAATTGCTTACGCTCCTAATATCCCAGACACCTCTGCGTTTGAAAAGATAGGGGGCTTTATCAGCTTTTACATCTACTCCGTGTTTAGATGCCGAGATAACTTGATCAACTCGATGCGAGAGTGGAACGTTCTACTATGGAATAGTGATGTTACTTGCGGTCAGCCATATATTTAGATAATTTGTTAGTGTGATTCTAGCTTTCATGTACTAGGACAACGTTAACATTTACACGGCTACGTTTGATCACAACCGCATCTCACTGGGATTGACGACGTTGTTCCCGAGCAAGATCGTTTAAGACGTCTCTGCTTTCGATTGAACGTTTTCCAGTCATTGTAATGGCTGAGAATTTCTTGTAAACGTCTGTAAACGAGAAAATAATACAGCTATTTTGACCAATTGATATAAGTAACTGTAAGATTATTTAGGACACAAATATGGACAACTGTCAATTCAATTAATTACATTAATAGAATACCATTATTATTACTACCTAGTCTTGAACTTATTCTCTGTCGGTAACAACCAGTTAAATAACCAAACGCGCCAGTTAAACACCTACTGGTCAAAATTAATTGCAACTACGACCTCCTGGAACGACGAGAATATTAAAACGAAATCTTTATTAATTTTATATCCCCATAAGATACGAGATTGCCTGCTAAGGGGTTTCACGATCTAATAATTTATAATAAAACGCAGGAACTGAATATGCCATATACAGCATGTGTCTAATGGATAGGGGCTCTCGTAAAGGCGTATTTACGGTGCTGTAAGTTATTTTTATGGTGCAAGTTAACAGCACAGCACTATTCCATACAGACTAGTGGACATGGTCATGCGACTGCGTCAGTGCCAGCGCTTGGAATCTGTCGCACATCAATACGGGGAGCACAATCAATATGTTAATATCTGAGATAAGTCAGTCAGATTCCTGAGCGTAAAACGGTATCGGCGACGTGGTACTCGTACGAAAGCAGCGCACATGGCTACGAATATTCGTGATAGATACTATCATGAGCGCTCGGAACTGGCCAGTACGGACAGTTCGATGAGTTTTGTCAATATTATTTGTAGTGTGCAGCGGTAGATAAATCAATACTGAGCATTTTGTAATTAATTACTCTTGTTACTTTATTCTACTTATACATTCTTTACACTGATTTGTATAGTTGTATATTGTGTATATATTTAATGGTGATTATTTTCTCTCGTGGATGTAGTACAAATAGATCAGTCTTTATATAGCTTCGGTTTAGAGTTTGCTGAAATAATTAAGAGGATACTATCTTAACTGTGCTCATCTACAAAATCAGATGCAATTAAAAATAATTTCAAGTGCAACTGACTTTAACATTGATGTAAAAAAGCTCTAAAAATATGCCGCCAAAATATTACATAATATTTAACGACTTGCTCTATTATTTTTAAGACTAAGAACTTATTTGAAAATTTAGTTCAGTGAAGGTGAGGTAAAGACCCTTGATATATTATTCGATAGCAAATATATCAGGGCATAAACTAAATATATTAAAAAATAATGATTAAAAACTCAAAATATGTACAGGGACTGCGCCGTAAAATCGTGATTGGCTCCAAGTGAAAACTCGTTAGGTCGATCGTAAAAGTCGACAATAATTAGGCGGCCACAACCGCGAGAACCGATATGAGCTGATTACGAAAGAAATACAGTCTTACCGCGTTGATTTATTGTACACTGCCTTGGGTTTCATCGCCTTGCCTTACCGACGCTCCTCGCTCGACGCGACGTCTTCCAACACGTGCATTTAATGTGCACCTAATGAAAATACATTCTTTACCTTTGTCATGTGCACGAATAAATAAACGCGCTTTGAATTATTCCATATTTTTTATTTAGCTTGTTATACAACCCGGCATAAATCAGTCAACAACGTATTACGCGGATGATTGCGCACAACCAACAGCTAATTAGTAATTAAACTTACACTATCTGCACTATGCGGTCACAAACATGTTAAATTACAAAATTATTCCGTATACCTCGCTTTATGTAACCAATGTGAATAAATAATTTTGTCGTATAATTTATGATTATGCACAGGCATAAAATTCGCACAACAAAACGTAATGCACAACACAATTCAAATTAGAATACGATAAATGTGCGCTAGAAGCAATTTCAATCTTCTAATATGATAAACGATTCGTTCAAGAGACCAATTACGTCCGACCGTATTGGAATACAAGCAATAGGCAAAGCTACTATTATGTGTTCCGTAAAATCCGTGAACCATTAACACTCCACAATTCACCGTTTGTAGATTTTAGCGATAATACAGTTATGTCTGAGAGTCACGTCATATTAAATTTGTGGGATGTTTGACGGGTCGCGTTTTTCAATCCTCCATCAAAAATGCTGAAATGTGTTTGGCTTTGACGACAATGGCGCGAGACCAAAAAATGTGTTCCAAAAGCGTGTGTGGGCACAAAAACACGAAACTCCGGCGAAATGTTGAATGTTTTTTTTGGTCATTTAGCTCACAGCATCCGCCGCTTCAAAGCTTGCCCTAGATCGGATTTGTCGCCTACATTTGTCGGTTATTGCGCGAGGCACGCGCTTGATCCCGAGGTCATGCGTGCCCTCGTCTCACTAGTTTCTGTCTCGTTAACACGTTCATTTCGATTCAAGTCGCTACATACAGTAAGGTATGCAATGCTGATCCTAATCACTAACTCGAATTAATAAAAAGTACTATTCAACGCGACTGTATAACCTCTTATTGCTCAATTCCAAGTAATAGATCTCGGATACATTATTTAACACATCAATCAGGAATGTTTTGGTACATTAATCCATTATTTCAACCTTTGTTCGAAATGCCATTACAATACTAATACAAACCGAATGATTATGAGCTGTCAATTTTAATGTTGTTCCGCTGCGCCTGCATTTAATGGCTCAGTAATAGGTTCATACCTTAAAATATATTAATAAGATGTATGCAATAAGCAAATAAAATAATCGACATAAATTAAGCGCCAGCCATAGTAAATCTAACAAATGTAAAATAAAAACCTTGAAATATTATGGGCATAAATGTGTCTTTTTGTTTAATGGCCCCATACTTTTATTTGGCTACCGAAGAAGTAAAATACGGACGATGCGCTACTAATTCTCGTGATAGTGAACATAAAACAGCATATCATAATAATACTCCCACGCCGAGTGTAAATAATATAGAGTTTTTGTTTTATAGGCCAGTTTTACTACGGGTTTACATAAATATTAAAACAGTATATTGCCATAGATAAGTTATAACTATCAAATTGGATGTAATAAAAAGCACAGTAACAAATGTAAGCAGAGCCGCCCGTGGCGCGACGACGGTGACCCTCAGTGTGAGAAGTCCCACTAGTTATCTGATGAGCTTCTGGTGCGGGACCTCGTCACACGTGCTATACACTCAAACACCTTATATACGGATCACAACTAATTATCTCCATTTGCCACTACCAGCGCCAATAGCCTCATTAAAAATAAGTCGCAATCACAATTAAAATATCCATTTCGCCGACGACTAAGAATAATGGCATCAATTATGCAACATTTCATAAATTGCATCCGGTGTTACATATTACATAAAGCGAGCACATGTAATCAAAGTAAATGATCAATAACGAGGTGGGGCGGTAAATCGATGAAACGTCAGTTGGTCCCTGGCGCGGGTCCGGCGCTCGTGATCCAACAGATAATAACTAATACGGCACTAGATAGATGCCCGGTAACTGAACAGCTTCACGTGAAGATAGGTGTTTAGCGCGGCTGCCAGTAGCCGGGTTAATCGAGTCAGCGGTATCTGGATTATGTCATTAAAACTGCATCACACGCCTGTCCGCCCGCCTAACTGGACTTTGAAGTGCGCGCTATCAAACTGTATATATTTAGTTAAGTTTCAAATTAAATTGTATCCACACAAAAACAGGAGCTCGACTTAATCCCGGCCGTTTAAATAGTAGCCAGTCGGAAGACAGCGTGTGACTGCTTCGCCGAATGCCTTCCCATTACCGCTCGCGTTCCGAACAAACCCCAAAAATTGGGAGACAAATTGTGAATTAAAATTCCGGTCGAGGAATGTGTCGCATGCGTTGAACAATGTAAACAACGGAATCACGTTTTAGTCAAATCGAGTGGACTGTGTTCGATAACTGTTAAATAATACCATTGTGTCTACATATTCGATCTAATAAATACGAACATACATAATGCTGCATTTTACAGTGGAACAACATAATATGGCGTACATATTATGTATCGTGAATATTAAATTAATACAATGCAATTTTATAGCGAGCTGAATTTACGAACAGAAGTTTCTTTGAAATATTGAAATAAGCGGTTTACTTCAAACAAAAACGAATGCTTCGAGTCCCGTCTCATATACGTTAACATCTTAATTATTGATAGCGTGAGCAAATTTATTGCCGGGTCTGCCCAAAAGATAATTTCACAAAGTAAAATAAATACGACAGAACGAGCAAGGCCATAATTAAGAATTAAAGCTCTTTCCGAAATTGTCGCGAGGAGCCCGAAGAGACACTCCTGATTTATAGCAGCCCGAATAATATTTCCAGTTAAATTGAAAATGTTAGTAAGAATTCGCTACAAATTAGTCAACTACTATGGACACCTATAAACTTAAACGGGGGAGTTTTTTCATTGCTCAAATAATAAATTGATTTAATTAATGATAATATATTGGCATAATTACTTTAATAAAATACAAAATTAAATCAAGTACACCACAAGTGTTATTTACAATTTCAACTGGTCACCAAACAAAGCGTAAATATGGAACAAGGAGGTCGAAAAACTTAAAGCGAAACGCAACATGTTAGCGATGCAAAAAATGCTAGTGTAGTGTCGGCAAGCGAAACGGGGTTTAGTTTTTGTCGCGGCCGTCAAAGCTCGGTGTCGCGCCGCGCGTCGACTGCTCAAGTACGGCCCTCTCTAATTGGACGTCTACCTGTTGCTTCGCATTTTGCTGTTTTTTCAGCGAACCAACACCGTCGAGATGGGCTCTCTGCGTGAACAGTTTCGTAATGTAGCACTAGATGATCTTCCCTCATACCTTTGCGCTTTTATTAGATTCTTTGACTCAAGAATATACAGGACATGCAAGTTAAAAGCTTTTGAAAGCGAGCTGGTAATTTAAAACACATTAAATGTGATTAGTATTTTGGTATTATGTTTTATTTGAAATTCAATTGATTTTTCTGTTGACCGTACTTAGTACGTGTAATTTGCTTTATTAAATTACCACAAGAACTATGTATGTAAACATATCCAAACCTACATTTTATGGATGGACAAAGAACAGTTTTCCAGCTCAAAGTAGTTCCCATAAAACAATCCAATAAACTAGTTTAATTGAATTTAATTCTTCATATTTCTCGCAACACATTTATACCCAACAATTCAATCGTCCGTAATGAACGGCGACGTCAATTACAGTACTCAAGAGTCCGCGCATTATTCAAACAGCAAAAAATGTAATAAGTTTATGTGACATTCGAACGGTTCGTCTCAGTGGAGCAACATCACAGAGCGGGTACCGTGCTCCTATGATGATCGGTTACTTCAGTGCGTTTTTCAATCACTAGCCGATCAGTGAAGCGTGTCCTAGCCGAGTTATAAAGCAGGGCTGTGGGCCTTATCGAATATTATTTCTATGTGAGTATTTTTCAATTAATTCGGATATTATTTTAAAACACAATATTTTGTAAATAATTCTGGAAGTTGACAAAATTATAGTAATTCAATGTCGCAAAACAAAATAAATCAAGTATAGAACAATAATGTTATTCTTATGGCGCGTTTACACAATCGTCGATGTTCGCCGATGATAGGCGATGACACGTTTGCGCATCATTGCCACAAATTTTGCGCACCTCGCCACGTATTCGAGCGAGTTGTCAATAGATAAGTCGTCAAAAATGGACGTCGATCGACGTCGATGCATTAGCAGTTGCCACGACATTTATTTAAAAAGCGCGTATAGATACGAGTTTTATGAATATATATAAAAACCAAATAATACCGAGTAAACAGATAAGTAGAAGATGGTGGATGTTAAGAATTTACCGCAACATAACTAGGTATTTGTAATCGTAAAAACAGCGTTTTTTCTAGGGATATATTTTACACTACATAAGAAAACAATATGTTCTTATTATCGCCCTTGAGTTGTTGTTGTTTTGAATCATCATTAACATTTCTGATTCCTTCCCGTTACATCCCGTCTTATCAAGTTTCATTCGATGCCATACCTCAATCCTGTCCTATTTTATTCGCCTCATACTTTCTAGCATACCATCCACTTACATGCAAATAGAGCGTCGTAGATAGCCAGAACAACCCTTAAAGTAACTTATTATTTGTATTACGATTAATATCATGGTTATAAACACAAAATAGAAAATAATACATTATTTAAATAATTATTGAAACGATTATATTGAATAACAAGAAGATAGACTTATATAAATTACGACGGATATATTTTTTGAAATTTATTAGGATTAAAAATTTTGCCTTATAAACGTAATAGATAACGTAACTTTACCCGTTTACACAGCTCACACAAGGCAATTGGTTCAGTGGTGTAGGCGTAAAAGTTTAACAGACACTAGACTGTCAAACAAACAGAAGTGTTAGAGCCACGCTGTTGTCAGTTATTGCTCAGCATGAATGATCAACGTGAAGTAACAGCTTTTCCATTGCATTCGGTAAGTGAGATTGCTGGATTCCCAATGCTCCTTTCTTCTTCCCATCCTTTCTCCTTTCCACTCCTCTGCCATTTCATGGACACGCAATACATCTTTGATCCGAACGTTATGGATGTTCATGGGCGGTAGTGATTACTTACCATCAGGTGATTTGTTTTCTCATTTTCAATTAATAAAAACAGACAGACGACAGACAAAGAGTTTCGTTTGAATTTATAATATTAAGTAAACATAATAAGATGAACAGAATCAGAGCAGCACGAGCAGAGACATAGAATTAATTGGATTGATAGAATTGGCTGGTCGTAAAATTATAAACCAAATAACTCTGGTGGATGAACCCTTATTCATCACATAGCTCTGAATTATAACAAATACCACTAATACCTGGTTCAAATCAATGGGTGAATTGGCTATGGTAGAATGCTGGTTTTGAGATGAGATGTCATAAATATAATGAAAATAATAAATAACACCCAACAGTCACGTACATAGTCCTGACCCCACACTAAGATCGAGTCTTGTGTCGTGGGTCTTTTCAGTCTCACAATACCCAGACCCGAAAGGAGTATTTGTGGGTAGAACAAACATTTCTAGCGGGGCGGGGATCGAACCCGCGACCTCTCAGTTCACAGCCGACGTCTAACCAACTTCGCCACGTAGGCTGGCATATTATGATTCAACGACATTTATTTTTCATTTTGGAAGTCAATCATTTAACTAATCGCAAAGCCCGCAATGCCTAGTGTTTTTAAAATCAGGTACTCGTAAAACTCGTAGTAGAATTTCATAAAAAAACGAAGTTATTAATAACAGACATATTAATTGGATTAAAAACTTGAATTCGTAATGGACGATGAAGGTTTTTGGTCGTATATATCCACAGACGTCCACAGATGTCAATTGTGTCATCTTTGTCAAAAATATACGAAAATTATGATTATTTTATTTAGTATGGGGTGTAATTAAATAATAATGTACAAACAGTTTATTTAGAATTATTTCAATTAGTAATTGTGCTTTTTACGTACACTATATTGCATGTAGTGAGAATTGAACAATGGTGTGGAATTTTATAATAAGAAAATGAAACCGAAGAAGTTGCAGCAGGCAACTAGGTGCAGATACAGCTGAAACGCACGCGTGCCCTGTCCTATAATTCGACTTATTTATTTTAAAGTATTTTTTGTATATTCTTGTTTGAAATAAACATTTTCTGTACATCTATAATTTTATTTATTTTCTTTTAGTATATATTGCAGAAATATCAACCCGCAATAGCAAGCTAAAGTGGAAGTAGGCGGACCTTATAACAATAAATGAACAAATATTTTGAGAAGACCGGGTTTCTGTAAACGCAATGCACGTCATCGGCATAAGCGGAGTGATATTCATACAGATATAAATCATAATATTCAAATATATAGTTTAAATCATGTACAAACACTTATAAACTATGATACTTATTTCTGAATAGATTTCGTATTGTGATCAAACTGAACCAATTATTATACGGAAGTAACTGATAGCTCCGGAAAATGCTAGCTGTTGTTACTGAAACTTGTATTTCGATATTTTTTTAATGAAAAATTAAATTTCTATAGCAATACACTGTCACAAACCCGCGGGGCATGTGGCTAGAAATCCATAACTAGCGGATCGTCGACGATGACAGGCAAACATGGGTATTCTCACTTTACTCTCACTCTGATTACCGACAGTTGGCGAAAAACCCCGAACACGAATGTTGTAAAATTTTACCAGGGTTATAAGTTTTGGAACAAATCCCTAAATTGTGGGTGTATATCTTAATAATTTAATTGGTTCATTTTATGATAACGAGTTAAATTATCAGAGTTATTACACTGTAATGTGAGTTATTTAGTATTATAATAATATAAGATTAACAATAAAAATGCATTACAAAAAAAAAACACTACACGAGTCAACATTATAAATAATTTGTTACTTATTTTAACATAAGCATAATTTTATTTACTATACTTCGCGGAACCGCTACATTCTCCAGATTTGGGAATGAAAAATATTTCGTCAGCAACACTGCTTGATGTACACGAATATCGGCAATGAAAGGCAATAAGCCGTACACATTACCGTCATCGCCTATAGTTGCCGATGTTGGGCGATTATGTGAACGGGGCATTACACTAGCAGTATAAAGTCCCTTTAAGAAACTTGACGATGATAGCAATCCTATCGAGATAGACTATATTAACTTTCGCCATATTAACGTAGATCACTTAGACCAGTTTTTCCCCCATCATCTACCGTGGTCGCTATCCGGGCAGATACAAATATGCATCAACCAAAGGACATGAATCCCTATTAATCTTATCGACCTACATGTATGTAACGTACATACGTGTTTGTATGTTAGGCGTTAGGACATACAAATACCTCCAGATCATATAATGGCGGTTGGGACCAATGCATCGCTTTGATTCACTTCAATCAGGTAGAGACATACATAAATATTCGATTAATACTGATGATTTCATAATGTCACATAATCATGAAATTGACAGTAGCATCATATTATAAAAGTTCGTTGCTTCATGAAGATCTTCCAATATGTGCCACTTCATCCTGTCTTTGCTTTTAAATAGAAATTAGGAAATTAGACAACTAAATATTTTTTTTAACCCACCACTATCAGTATTTAGAAGGATAATCTATGGCAGACTAGTTATAGAATCATGGTAATAAATATCTGTAGTAGAGAAAATGATGAAAGTAAAAGGGCGGCGTTGAGCCCTAGTGCGCGAGTGGCGGTCCGGCGCGTCCCGCGATTCTCCACGCGCGCCGCCTTCGTGCGATCGACCGGCCAAACGCCGGAAATGCAGTGACAAGTCAACAAAAACTCACATTCATTCATACTTTTTTCCCAGCACACCGGAGGACAGGTTCATGATACCTTACACAAGCCTCTAATAAATATAACAAACTGGTAACTCGCCGACCAAATACACGTAGATAATAGGTAAGTACTTTTTAAATTATGATCGCCAAACACACATACCGAGTGATTGTGTGAACTGAGAATTTGAATGCGTTATGAAATCTGCGTACATTCACACTGGGAAATAAAAAATCAATTAAATAATTACATTTTCTATGTAAGTACAATCCACGCCGCTCTATTACCATTACAATCTCCAGAGTAGTTATACCTTAAAGTTTAATGTTTGCCATTAATAATTGTCTTCTTTAATTAAGCCATGAAACATTGTTGCTTTTATAGCTCCTGACCAAAGCCTATAATGAAGTTGTATTGAGTCATCAAAAACAGAGAAGCAAAAGTAATAAGGTTGAACACGTAATCTCACACGGGCCGATAAAGGAAAACTCATAAAACTGGTACTAAAACAGTAATTAATGTGACCAACATTCATTATACGCACAAGTGTTAGTACTGCCGGCCGGGGCGATTGTAAACAATGATTCGAATTGTTAATCTGATATGCAACACGGCAAGATTGCCATAACAACGACCCTAATCTGTATATTTATGTTTTACTCGTTTGTAGTGCAGGCATTTGAAAATAAGGTCCAACTGCACTTGCATTTCGCATTCATTCACGCTGCACGACATATGGAATTGGAAATCATAAATATCGAAAGCTTTGCGCACGTGACACAACATGCACATATATAAACTACAAAGTCGGGTCCAATTTCGGTGAAATTTAATGTAAATGCATGAATTTTCCCCGTGCCACTCGTACAATCAGTGTCGAGAGCTGACATTTGCATATGTGTTGCTGAAATTTCAGAATAGCTATTCCGTCTAGCTTAAGCGAGTTCAAAACTCCATGAGCATATGACTCTGGAAATGTTAGTGTCGGTATGCAGAGAGTTGAGATGTATTCCCGCGTCACGAGTAACAGTTCCAGACAACATGTGTTGTGCGCCGCTATATACTCGGGACACCGCGCGGCATGCCGGCGACCTACAAAAGTGCCACAACATTGGAAGCCTTGACTGTTCGTAAGTGTAACTTATCTCCTTGAGCACATGTCACTATAAAAAGTTACTTATGAGCGCTCGCGCCGCCTCGAGTGCGCACTTAAAACAACAGATTTACTGTTAAAAAATTAACAGGTGTTTGCTACCAGCATGCGACAAATTAATTGGAAAATTTTTGCGAGTTGAATCTGCGACGCCGTGAGTGGCTCGTATGACATCCCCACATGTCAAAGTCTGCTGCTGCGAGCCGGACTGTGCCATATTGCAATGTTATTTTGTGTCACCTGTGCACTTTGAGCATGCAAAAAATACTGCGTGTCGCGTGTGTCCCGGTAACCTTATTTGGGTGGAATTTTTATATTTTCATCTTTTAACAATAAAACATATAATTATTTGGTAATTTATTCTACGAATCATTATAATCTCATATCACGTTATTTACAATAAAAATTACAATCTTTGACAGTTTCAACATCGACATCTTTAGCGCGTAGAGGTAGTAGGTATTTCATTAAATTGCAATATGATGAGAAGCACAAATAGGGTACGAAAGCTTGTTAACAATCTTCGTGGAGTTCGTCGTCTAAGGCGTTCATTCGACTGATTGGAATGCCTCACAGACAACGGGCCGGGAGAAAGCAATCACACTTTATGTGCTCCACGGAGAGATAGATCGGTTTCTTCAGATTTGTGTTTAATAAGTATTTTTACATATATTAATAAAGAATAACTAATTATATAATTCACATATAAAGTGGTAATTAAGTACGATACAGATTACAGAATACTATCATAACATAATATTCCATGTGACATGAAAATTACAAATTAAATCAAGTTTTTTGAAACGTTATATGCATTTGCCATTGTTATTAGTCACGTGTTTTAATCAAACGATTTCATTTAAAATCCACCTTTAAATAAAAAAAGATAATTTGGAAATATAGACTGACTATACCTGTAATAGGTACAACTTGATGAAGATCATCCCATGTGCAACACTAAAGCCAACACCCACAGCTCCAAACAAGTACAAGCTCTCGTGACAGCGAAGTTGTAAACTTTTAATTGAACTAGAGGTGTTAAGAGATATTCAAGGAATTGATTACGATCCCTTCCTTTGAAATCAACCTAAGATGCCAGCTTTATGGGCGGATTTAACTGGGACATCGACTTAGATTGGCAGAGAAATAAATTGGTCGATTATTCTGTTTACTACAATTTACGGTATCCACCTTATTCAGTCCGGAGTTAGATTCGTGCGTTATAATGCTAAAGTGCTTGTCTAATCGAAACATTCATAAGGAAACGTACGTATTCTCTTATCACGTTCCAATTTCATTCCAATTTATTTGAAATAGAGACAGTACTCTTAAAATGTTTTTATACCTTCGGAGCCAAGATAAGTCAAGATACGATTCGTACTTCGCACTAAAGTTAAGTAAAAAGTTAAAGGTGAGCTGTATTGAATCAAAGTTAACAAATACCGCGCTCCTGAACATTCGAATAAAATGAGACACGTCCCTACAACTCATAAAAAGTTCAAAACACAACTGTTCGCTATTCCGACATCACGCGAAGTGTTCGCATTATTTAACGGTGGCACATAAAACGTAGACACGCGCAAGACCTCGTAAACGCTCGGGCCTCTGTCAAATAAACTGAACCAAATAGAATAGGCACTCTTCTTTGGTGACACTACACGAGTGATTTTTAATACCAGATTCCCACCAGTTATTTGCAAACAATTTTATTTATTTATTGATATCCTTTATTGTACACCAAATAAAACTTGACAATAATACAGTATATTAAATAGCAGTACAAAAGGCGTTCGTATCGGTCGAGGCAATCTCTTTAACAACTACATAAGAGGCATAAGAGAAGAAAAAAGAGAGAGCAATCAATAGTATACCGGTAAAATTAAGCTCGACTGATAAAATAATAATAATAAGTGACCGACAAAATATCTAAATACTACAAATGGATACATGCAAATGAATATATAAATTCTTATTTGTTTTTTAAACACAAAAGCAACCAATGCTATTTAGGCGCATACAATAAATCAATAATAATTCAGCAATTAAACGCTCTGCATCAAGCTGGTTGTAAAGACGTAACATCGAAAAATAATTGAAAAATACAATCGAGTATTCCATTCAAAGGCAATGTAAAATTTATTGTAACAAGGCCCACATACTGACATGTAAGGCGTTACGGCAATCAAAGTAGAAAAATAAACGTAGCACATTCTTTACCAATACATTGAATTAATTTTATGTACGTGTACATGTAGAGGGACATGTATTGAGATCCATTTGGACATATTCAAATTGTGAAATTATAAAGTTATCTAATCATTACATTGATAATCACAAAATAAACCTTTCAAAGATAAAAAGCATGTTGGGAGTTCAGGAAAGGGCTAGTATCGTAAAGTTGTCGAAAAATGACGTAAGATACGTACGGGATACGAATTAAACCCACGCCTAGCTCACATTACAACTCCGGCCGTGTACGAGAGTTTCATGTGAAATGGTCTGTCCACGCACTCGTACACGCATTTGAAGCATCTGTTCCCATTACTAGCAGCCACCATGTCATTGTCGTACGAATGTTTAATTTCCAAAGCGACGCGCATTATTGCCATCAATATTAATGGATAGAAATTGTAATGGGTGCATTTATACCACTATTACCGGTTATCAAAGAGCAATTAAACAGGCAGCGCGCGAACTGAGGGCCGCCGCACAAGCTCGATTTACTCTTGACTTCGATTAATCGTTCATTTTGTTCGACTACAACGTTTTATATTTGCATAACATTGTGTAGGTTACGGATATTTTTCGTTTGTTTTGATAAGTGAATACGAAAGGAGTTATAAAATTGCCTCGGAGACACTTTAGAAAAGCGCTCGAGTGACATTTGAAAAGCTATCAAGAGACAAAAGAAAACAGATAAGTGCTTAATCAATAGTGAGTGATTTTATTGAATACTCTTACGTTAAATAAACATAGCGTGGAGTGTAACGTATTCATACAAACGAGGCTCTGACATGTTGACATTGTTGATGAGTCATGAGTCAAGACGCGACGTCTGCGCCGGTGCGTTTGCGCAACCGCAAAACTACGACGCGCGAACTTGAACTCACCAATGGTCAAGTGCAGCTTTCATATGCGCGCGTCATTAAATTATCTTGTTTGTGCATTGAATTTATCTATGAATCGAATAACATTCCGAGATCTCTATGTGGAATGTGTGGTTTCACTAGTCTAAAATCGTATTGAACTCAGATGTACTCACAGGGAAATGCTTAAATCTACTGAAAACAGAAATTGGGTAATAGCATTCCAATATACAAACTATATCCTTCCGAATTTTTAATATATCGGCGGATAATTATCATTTTGTTTCTTGTGTCTAAAAGTAGGTATCAGGCAACAAGTATTCCCAAGAAGGATTGACGCAGGACCGGTCGCAAACCTAACATGCCAAAAGTTTGCGGCAATTTGCAACTATGTTGTATCGTACGTATATAAGCACAAAGTGGATGGAGTTGTAAAAACTTACACGTACGGCTCTACCTATAACTTAACTTCATTAGGTGGCCATCACAGCGACGAACACTTTAGTATAAATATAAAATATGTAAGAAAATGTTTATAACAATTCATGGTTACATTAATTTTTTTAATGGTGTCTTTTTCATTACTGATTTTTCATAGTTACATGTGTATACTTATACACTGGATACTTATATTGGATCGTTAATTTCTGCTACCACCGCTTCGGAACGTGTTGTAGCTGTGAAGAAGAAACGGCGCAAGAAACTCCCTCAGCAACACGAACCGTCTTCTTTTTTTTATATAGCCATTTCAAATTAGAACGGTTCCTGTCACAATCATGTCGGTTTAAAATGTCAATTGAGTAATTTATTCCCAAGCAGTTTTGTCTTCCATATATGTAGTCACTCTCAATCGTACTGTCGATTGTAGAGGAGGCCCATGCCCTGCAGTGGGACGTATATGGGCTGATACAGATATGTAGTCTGTGATTCTATAATATCCCTTTTGACACAGCTTAACTTTAATTCTTTTTTAAACTTATTAATTGCTTGTTCTCTTATACTTACTTATGATGATAAAGGAAATAATGATAAAACCTGCATACATGACTTCTCCTCAAGTATTTCGAAGGTATGAGAAGTCCACCAACCGTATTAAGCCTGAATGCTTTACTATAAATCCTACTTCCGAAATGTTTGTTATAAGGCCGTCCACTTCTGACAAAATTATAAATGAAGTTCTAAATATCAGTTCTAAAATAGTGTTCTACTTTATTAAACTAAAAAAAAGCACGGATAACTGTTAGAAATTTTAACGACTGACAATTAATATAATTGACACAGGAAATCCGCAATAACACTGATTATAAGTCCTACCAGCCACGATAGCTTGTTATTATAGATTTTGATATTAAAATGACAGTTATTTAGGTCATTTGAATAAAATATTTGACTTTTACAATATATTGCAGTATTAAACGGTTCGTAGATTGCAATTTTTATGACAGTTTAGTTTATGTGCAGGACGTCCTCCAAGTGGAGTGACGATAATCGAAAGAGTGGTAGCGGTTGGAGATGATAGGCTGAAGATCGAACCCAGTGGCGTGCTATAGGATAGGCTTATGTCTAGCAGTGGACGCGGAGAGACGATGATGTGATGATGATGATAATAATGATGCCAGTTTGTGTTATAGTGAATAAAAAAGTATAAAAATAGAATTGCAATTTCACAAATGCCTATTATCAAATTAAAAGATTACTATGACGTACGATGAGCTTACTTAGCGACAGTTGGTGAATATAAATCGTAGACACGAGACTAAAACAAAATGACAAAACACATAGATCTTAATGGGCAGTCTAAGATGAGCTATTTACCAATTTCCCTAACCAACAATACTGAAAAACTATTTTCACAAGAGTCATTAAACACGAACCCTGTCGGCTCTTTAACTCGAACAAGAAGTTTTCTCACAAAACCGCGAAAGAAAACGTCTTTATCTAATTCGTCTTCAGTCAGTGGGTATCGGAATGTCGGCCGATTGTTCGTCGGTGGAAGACAAAAACTTAATTAAAGCCATCGCCGGTGACAGTACGGAGTCGCAGGTGGCTATGGGAAACGCGATCGTGCGCATCGGCCGCGGCACCGGGACCAATCGACGCTAATTGTAAAGATAGCGGACGCCGCATCCGTATTGCCTACGCTATACTAATACAACCAACTAAACTTTACTTATATTTTTTATATAATATAAAGCAATTAGTGACTCATAACAAGGTACATCGTGTATTTAATTTTATATATTTTTAGACATATTTTATTAATTAAGGCTCTGTAGTAAGAACTTTTTCGGACTCTACGAGGGAGAGACGATAAAGAACAGTGACGTCATTGTTCTTATTATTTACGCTTTTTACTGAAGCTGCTCTTCTGTAGATTAGTATCAACTCCCATTGACACGAGGAAACACTAATATAGAGCATTTTAGGGGAACGGATAGTTTATTATATGTCTGCTAATTTAAGTAACAAGACAAAAACGGCAATATTTTATTCTGCCAAAAAGTAGAACATAGGGACAAAGCTTACGGTAGCCACAACTATCACAATTTAAGTATCATCCGTCGAGTTCTAAACTACAAAAAACAAACATCTTCAGACGTCTAGTGTTATAGTTAGTAGTCTAGCAATAACACAATGATTTCCTTTGCTACATTCAATATAAATTACTAAGAATATGCACTTTTCTACGTATCCATCAGCACGAGGCTTAACTTACCTTGTGTATACGATAAATTACATTCTACACAACTACTCTCCATTAATTTGCTTCCGTATTAATGATGTAAAAGAATAGACGTTACTTTCTTAACACACCGTCTTCTATACGATGGCAGCTCGTCTAATTATTTACTTTCCTTTATTAACTCCACCAATAAAATTAATTAAACCAACATAACAATATGGTGTTAACTACAAACACTGTTAACACTCCGAGTTGTCCGTCAAATTTGGGGTTAATAAACCCTTTTTTACACCTTTCCTTGTTTGAGTCCCGCACATGAAATGTGGTGATGGGTTTATTTTATTGTTTATTTATGTAATAAGTCGTAATAGTATTGCTCATAAAGATATTGATATTCGTAGAAAGTCCAATCAATTATATCAAAAAAACGTTGACGTTATTTGTTCCTACGTGTCTTGAAAAGAAAATCAAGCAGTCTTTCCGGAATGAGAGTGAGGCTCAAGATCGGTTGCTTCAATTAGCTCCTAACCTAGCCTGCTTTATTTAGATTTAATGAGCTTTATGCTAATTTATAAATTCTGTCTAAATATATCATCACCAGTACTGTGCAAACACAAATTCAGTATAAAAATCCCTGTGAAAATAATGTATCGCCAAGCGAATCCACTATGACGAGTCGCTTGATATACGCCTTTATCACAAAACTACACTTCTCTTCCGATTTTTATAATTACCAGACCGTAAAATCTACAAGTTGATTAAAGAGCCGAGAGGAATTATTCCCCGACATGTCCCATAGGTCGAACACGACATTATACCATCGTATTACGAAAACTTTCTTTCAACACGTAGTAATAACTTTAGAAACCGGTTCGGTCGACTTTGAAAATCTTATTTATACTATAGCAAATAGTTGTTAAAACTATTTATGGGTAATGTGACCTCTTACTTAAATATGTCTGACAAAGCTACTTCCAAATTCGATGGATATTAGTAGACTGGTGTGTAAAATTCTTGCGTGTCTCCATTTTGTTCACACACTGCAATATAAATATAGACCTAACTGCCTTACTTGCCTAACGTATGGCATTAGGCACAAAAATATCTGATAAAAGCTTTCTATAAATCATACATTAGTCTAAAAAACCCTGATCATTTTATGGCGTCAATTATAAAAACAAAATAGACTTTTAAATATTTTCTACTATAGCTCATACAATCTTGAAACAAATTCAAGATTGTAGATGGTACATTTTGTTCCAAAGCTAGATTCGAATCAGCGTTTACAGCCGACTGATGTTACTGGCACGGAGGTCGAATGGGCGTTACGTACTTACTCTTGCTAAAATATTACCGGTAAAATACCGTTTGTCTCTCATATTATAAATTAAACGGGAAGGTGTGGTATTCCTTGTAGCCGACGCTATCCCTGTCGGTCATGATTATGTTTCATCATAACTCGAAATGTATTATTTTACAACTCCGAGCTATTCGTTTCGACCCCGTGTTGTTGGAAAGGATTTCGAATATTTACAGGATTTAGGTATAGAATACAGCCTTGGCCAAAAGTATTAGGCACCTTAACATTTTTGGAATTACGCATAATTAGGGCGAAAAATAAAATTAATTCTGTTGTTTACAGATATATAATTATAAGAACAACAAATTAAATTAATATTTAGTGGGCCCTTCCTTGGCCTTTATCACCGCAGCCATCCTTTGCGGTATGCTGCGCACTAGCCTTGCGGATTTGGTTGTGGATATAGCATACCACTTGTCTCTTCAAGCGTTTTTTAATACTGTTTTTGATGTTAGGCTATGCTCCCGTATCTTGCGCTTCAGTAAACCTAAAAAAATGTTCGATTGGGTTAAGGTCTGGCGACTGTGCAAGCCATTTTAGAAGGACCACGTTATTGTCCCTTAACCACCACATTTTTATTGCCAATTTATGACAGCGAGCATTGCCTTGTTGGAATTTCACGTCATCTGAGTTGGTGTCACCAAACATACCCATTAAAAACGGCATCAGAACAGTTTCAAGCACATTTATGTACTTTTGACTGCTCATGCGGCCTTCACAAACGAACATTTCGCCGACGCCATAGGCAGCCATGGAGCTCCAAATAGTAATGCTGCCGCCTCCGTGTTTTACAGTAGACAACACACAATTGGGATGGTATTCCTCGCTGATACGACGCCTCACCAGAGTCACACCCGGCGTTTTAAACACCTAAAATGGAAACAGAACACTTGTGTTGGATATTTTATTAATTTTACAAGATGCTGATTAATTATAGCGTAATTTTTGTTATTTTCCTATGCGGGGTGTGGTATAAAACTTACCTCAAAGTTTGGTTCATCGAAGCATACCAGAAGAGACGAATCATCTTCAGTGCAATATTTGTACTTTAGAGCCCATATCAGTCGGTACTTTTTGTTGTCGTGGGAGAGCCATGGCTTCTTTCTGGCTATACAGCCTCTTAGGCCTGCTTCTATGAGTCTTCTTCTTGGCGTTCGCGAACTTATTGGTTTCCCAATGTCTTGTGACAAAGCAGCAGCGAGCTCGGAAGATGTTTTTTTACGGTCCTTGAGGGAGTCGTGTATTAGTTTTCTGCCCTGACGGGCAGTTTTCGGGCCGTTCTTTTCTTATTTGTGTTGGAGCCAGTTGCAGCAAACGTTTTCAGTGCAGATTGCACAGCACAGCGGGAACATTTTAATAGTTTGGCAATTTCCACCTTGATCTTTCCCTCTTCGTGCAAAACCTGGATTTTTATCCTTTCTTCAATATCAAGATCGCGTTTTTTCGGCATTTTGAACGATTAACTTTCTCTACTTCACAAAAATAATACACACACCGCAGCTACTTAACACGACCAAGATGAAAAATAGATTAACGAGTTGCCTAAAGTATTCGTTAAAAAATCTCTTGAGCTACTTTTGGGGACCAGATGTTTTAGGTACCTTAAATTACCCTGTCAATGCTTTAAAATGAACGTTTAGTATTCGTGTCCACTCTAATGCTAAACAAATTAGTTGTTTTTTAAATATTTTATGAGATACACTTGTTTTATAGGGGTGCCTAATACTTTTGGCCAAGGCTGTATATTATTGTTGACGATAAATTATCATAAACGTTCTATCATTTTGGAAGGAATCTATGACGGCCACCCAATAGATGGATAGATGAAATGAGGGCATTAGGGTTCGAAGGAACAGAATATACTTTTTAAATTTCCGTCGTACATAACTCGTAATGAGATTGAACTTCTCTTTATTATGGCCGAAAAAATAAAAGGTATTAAAGATGGCCGAGGTTTGAAGTAAGGCTGTATTTAAACATATGAACACAGATGTCGGAGACTCCTATTACGTGTCGGAGGAAGCGTGTGCACACATCTTTCGACGCGGCCATTAACGCGCCCGAGATCAATTGACTCTCGGCCCGTGGGCGGACCGTTTCATTAACGATTATAATATAAAAGCAGTTCAAGCTGATTAGTTCCTTGAACGCCTTACGCTTTTTAAACTGTAAACGGTATTTATATAATATTGTTAAATATACATTGAACATTATTATTAATAATTTATATCAAAGATTGTGTGCATATAGCGCCGCGCGCGCTTATTACAAAAGCATCAAAAGAAACATAAAACACGCCATGGGCATAAAATAAGGGCTCATACATGAATTGATATCTCACGACACAAGGTGACTAATGCATATGCGATGCACCGAGAGTTAGCGCAGCGCTCGGAGACACACGAATTGCCCAGTAGCGGTGGCTTATCTGATAATAAATATTATGGTCCATTCTTTTAGGCGAGACGGTCATTAATCGAGCGGTCGATAGCGCTCGTATCATATTACGGGCCGTATTGTTGGGTTAGTCGTTTCTATTTATCAAGTCGCCAGTAATACTGGTGTGGCGCGAACACAAAGACTTGAATGCTCCAACGCGACACCGCTACAACATCGAGGCCTTTGTGCCGTGACAGGCGACATCGGTATTAGTGAAATATTAATTTGAGATTATCACAATCCTGGAATAAAAATAGCCATGACAACAATATTTGAAAGACGTAATCTCTAATTCCATCGCTTTTATAAATCAAACACGTACTACGGAATGTTCTGAAAGAAAACATTGATAAATAAATTGTTCTATAACGCCTAAAGCGACACCTTATTAGTAAAAGTGACAATTTACTTGCCGGTAATGATATGCAAACGATGTTCGCTGGTACAGACGCCTTATGTTCTTTTAATTAATTCACACCTATTCACCAAACACGTACCGTTAGGATACAAATCCACGTGCTTTGTGGCTTTAGTCTATGTCAGCCGTATTAGAATCACGATTTCGTCAAAGTTAAATCATTTGCATATAAATTACTTTCGTCGATGCCTAAATCCACGTGTTGCTCGGGCGAGAATAGAGATTAATGTGGTGGGTGTCTGCGCCGGCCGGGTGACAGACAAGTTAAGCTGACATCCGTCAACGCCGCCGGCCGTAATCACCGGATCGAAGATCGATGCTAAGTCCGGCTTATTGAACTCTTCCACGGATTGGGACTGAAGCGATGCGGTCCGAGTTCATCGCACGTCCCGGCCCACACTATCAAGCCGGTTATCTTTAGTCAATCTGTCAGGTTTGGGTTATGGGACATTCACACATGCAACTACACCAATATTACATTATGCGCCGTATTCTTTATCGCGAAGGTACCTCACACCGTGGGTATTGACAAAAAAATGAGCTAAGCCGTGTATACTGATTAAAATAAAACTGAACCGTTAAATTGACATCGCAAAATCACATACTTTACAGTTTTACTCCACAGGTCGCTTCTATTGTGTCCGGATACGAGCGATCGTGAAACTTAACGACGGCTACTGACCTCCGCGTAACACTAGCCTTAGAAGCTATCCGCAATTATTGTAAAGTCGAAGCGCGTAATCGAGCCTTTGCCTGCTGCAAAAGCCGCGCCGTCGGCTATCCACTTTGTCAAGCCTTTTTCATACGCTATTTTAACTGTGAATTACCTTACCATTGAGGATGTTATACTTCAAGATGAGTTGAGAATTAATTAGGTTTTTATTATATTTTATGTGTACAATTATAAATCTTATTACTTTTAGTATAATATGGTTCATCTCATGAAAATATTGTACAATTATAACCAACTGTATAATTATTGCCATACCAAAGGGACCTGGGTCAGTATAAAAATATTAAACATGTCCAAAACAATTATAACACCTGTTGTAAGTAACAAAGAAGCCAGTACATTGAAGGGTTGTAAAAATAATTAATGTAGATCACTATCAATTTATTCCGTGTTGAAAGATCGATGAGACAGAGTGCAGAGGTTGTACCGGTTTCTGCACGCGATTATACGCGAAACCAAGACGCAGACGCCAAGTATCCTGCCTCACAATGTTGCAGGTGTTTTGAGAATTCACAACAAAAACGGAGAGATTTCGATATAAAGAGAGACTGAAAATAAACCATAGTTTTAAATTTGGGAGTTGGCTACACAAAACAAACGTCTACCAAAAAAACTTATTCCATGACGTCGCGTTATGATACATAGCTGGTAAAGGGGAGGCATGTTTTAGCTGAAGAAGATAGCCGATAAATCATGATCGTTTCAAGGAACTACGTGCTAACCCTGCTAAATACGTCATTTATGGGCATAAAGCTCCGAATAAGCGAGTGGCATTGTGAAAATAGTAGCGCACAAATGGGGGCAAATTATGTTTGCTATAGGGGTGTTGGGTCGGATATCGGGCCAACGACGGAATGAGGCACCAGTACGTATTTATTCTATTTGCCGAACGTGCCTCTACGGCGCGGCCGCTGTTTGGCGATGCAAATTTATCGCGACGCTTAATAAAACGCACACTGGCCGTATTGATTCGCAGATGTTGCTCACTGCGAGCCGACGCCGCGCCGCACTTAATCCTCTACCAATACCACAATCCGTTGAGAAATTACTATTAACTAACAAATTATCATGGACCGATTTTAATAATTCTGCACGGGCAAATCCCTCCAGTAATCCAACGACTATTTCCCATGAGCACAAAAAATAGAGTGATAAAAATAAGTATTATCGGACACACTCTCCAGCGCTAACATAACGACAAAAAAGTGTGAACAAACAAGGAAAATAATAACAAGTGGCATTAATGAAACTAGAAAGGGACAAAATGGACGGCGAAATAGGACGATTAAAAGAAATTCGAAACGATATAGCCGCATATAGAAATCTAAGAGCTCGCTTTTAAGGTCAGCATCGACATACATCAACCCTTCCTCCTACTTAAAACAATGAAGCTCGTTTAAATTGATTACCAGGTTGCACAGTGCCGCGGTACATATTTTTTTGCGCCGTAAGGAGCTTGTTTGTAAAAATAGTAATTTTCTTTCAACTACGCCTTAGTTGAAACTGGCTCGTTCGGTTCTCATGCAAAAACTCAAGCGAGTTGGGAAAAAGAAAAAATAGCTTGTTGTATTTGACGCCCGCTGAGAGAATCGCGCCTCGCGCGATCTGTGCCGAACGCATGCTACGCGACGTGTGTGTGGCTCGCGTGGTGAAAAGCGGATTCACTGATGCAATTTTATATAAGCGGCTTGTTCCGCGCTCCTTTACTATTTAAAAATATATGGTGGGGTAAGTTCTGAACGTATCTTGTGGGTTGGTACTCGTATTTTTTATTGTACCGATAGATATGATAGACATATGTACATACCCTCGCCATGTGCGGCAGCGGGCTGACACAAATATGAATTGCTGCTATAAAAATATTACATGAAATCTTAAGAATCCCCATCGTAGTAAATTCTGATTAAAAAATATATAATATAAATGTAATTTATCAATGGTATTGTATGAATGAGCAGTATCGGCAATAATGAAATTCCCAGTCGCTACATTCCGTGTATATGTATCTGCATAATGAATAGGCACAATAACATAGTGTGTATGTAATGTAAGTACCGCACGTTGAGTGTACTCAGGACTGGTCGCTGGCAGTTGTTAGTTGTTACAAGTTCAAATGGAGGCGCATGTTCCGCGTACACAACACGAGTTTACATGGCGGCCCGCCGCGGCGCGCCCGCGCCCTACAAACTAGTAAAGTACCCGGAGTGATGTAGTCTCTCAAGTAAACGCGGCTCCGGGTCTTTTCGCCGAGATCGACGCGTTTACCTCTGCCGCCGCTTGGCGCAAATTGATGGTTTCACCTTGTTTCATGCAAAACGATCAGAGCATCCCGCTCGCACGACGTCCGATCCAGACAACGCCAGTAATCATTGTTTTTGAAACGAGAATAAAACGACACCCTCAGCTCAAAATATATACGGGACGGGAGAGAAAAACGAACACGCCGCGGTATTCTGATAAGTTTAAGATAAATACCGCGCTGAGTTTCACTTGGCCTTTACTCGCTCTTGATCTTTTTTTGCGTTCCAATTCTGTGCCGGTAATCTAAGCTCGGGATCGTTTTAAAATCATAAGTAACGAGTTGTATCAGCATCACCGGCCTATTATGTTAAACAAAAAGTCGGGATTAATAAATCCAGTTTACATGATAACATTTTGCATTGTTTCCTTTTGTGCATATTGTTTAACAGTGTATCGAGCATCAGATGTATTAAATAACTGTACAATCTTATACAAATATACTAGATGTTAAGTGAGGAGAATAATTACCCAATTAGAGAAAACAATTATATAACAATAATTATCTATGCCTACACTATTTCCCAGTATTTCAAAAGCATTCCGTATAATTACAATGTAATGAAAAAACCATCCTACATAATATACCGTACGCTGGCATAACATTGTGTGGTATTATAGTGTGAGATAATATCATTTGTCTATAGTAGAGAAGCGAACATCGAGCACAATGCGCATCTCATTTTCGGCACCAAAGACAAAAGCAGTAATTACAATACTTTCCGCTGCAGCCTGCGTGAGACGAAACTCTGTACTATACTAAATTACGACCAACTAATTGCACTACACTAAAAATCAACTTTATGACTGGTATAGCGCTCTTAATTAAAATAGTTCGAGCCTTTATAAATGGTTGGTACGCTTTTATATAAATACGAAATAATTTCCTGTACAGTGCTATGTGTTGGGAGAAAGTTTATGAATTGGGTCATATTTTCTATTTTATAACCACGGTTTTAGAAAGAATATAATATCTTCCTTTTTTTTGTTTTGTATCGACTCGACATTGTTACTACACAAAAATCCGTAGTATCAGAATTTGCATGACCTAAAATTATTACAAGTATTAATGAAAATGGTATTGGCATATTTAATAATACAAATAGAGTCCTCCTTGATAAGTGAACAAAAATAAAAGTTTTCCTTTTAACAAGATGAGATTGTTTGTACTGCTTTATTGAAGTTTATTTTGTATGATGAATATCACGAAACAGTTCAACTACAAAGTAGTATAAACTAACATTAATGAAAGTAATTTGTACCTAATAATTTTCATCACACAGAACCTTAAAAAGAAATTCATTTAACAAATACGATTGAAGCAAAACATGCTTTATTTAAAACAACACAACGACAACAAAGTAATGAAACGTAGTAAAATTTAGACGTGATACCAAAGTGGCATACACACTAGCGCGGATACGTGGAGAGCACACAGTGTGAGATGAGTGCTCTGCGCCGCCGACCGTGATCTCATTCCAGCTCGGACATAATGCAGGGGTCATGTTCTCACGTAGTCAAGTGCTTCCTACATAGTGTATTATTCCGGTAAGGCGCGATGCAGCCGTTGTGATGCACGTCAACAGCCGGCACTCGCGACAATCACCGCGTGAAACCAGCAGGGAAATGCTACGGATTTGTTGCATTCATATTTTTTATTTCTGCGGATATTGGATCCGAAAACGGTAGCATTTCATTATACTGCTATTATTTCAATTAAAATTAACTTTCTTGTGCCTGTCCTTATCGTACTCTGTACTGAAATCGGCGCCACCTGACGACAAACGGTTATATTTTTGGAATTAAACTATTTTTTCGAGTTTTATCCTAAATTTGGTTTAATTGTCAAATTTTTTTAACTTCCCGGCGTTCTTTAAAATTTGTAAATTAAACTAAATTCAGGATAAAATCTGTAAACAATAGTTTTAGTCCAGCGTGTAACAATCGTGTTTATTTAAGAAACAATTGCTTTAAATAATGATAACTCTTGTTTCAACACATGCAAAAAGACTACAGCTGATTTTCGAACTTCGTACCTTTAAAACTATATAGCAATAAATATCTTAACAAAACATACTCCCACTAAAACCTTAACATTATATCCGACCGGTTAATCGTGTACAAATTGGTTCAAACAAAAAACATAATCACATAAAAGCATGTAAGTTTAATATACAAAATATGATGTAAGTAAATCGGGTTCGGTCTGGTTAATCTCCATTACATCTCGTTCAGACCTTGCAACTAAATTCCAATTACATTCAATGAACTTCTACGCCTTCGCTCACGCGGATGACTAAGATCATGTTGCGGGAACTTGTACATTCCATAGATTTACCCGTTTATATTGCGCTGTTCAGCTATGAATATTTGCATGTTCCAAAATTATATACACAGAATGTTATAATATTGGGTCGCATTACAAAAATAATTATTTGTACAATGTTCTTGTTTATTGTTTCTGATAGTGGAACTTAAGTTGTTGATTGTTCTTTTTGCTTTAATCGTTATGTGAGCGATAGTCCCACAAACAATTAAGTACCGGATTTCTAAAACCCGAGGTAGTGGGTTCACATATTCTGGGTGCATATCATCACTGATTTCTATAATGTCGTGTATATGCATAATAAACAATTATTTTAATTACTTATTGAGATTTATCGTTGGATTTATCTATTTTATATCCAAAAAATAATCTTAACGAACTCCTTAGTGCAGAGCTGGCCATCTCAGTTGTTATTAATTCTTAGTTTAAAATTGCTTTAAGACATTCTTTGTCACTTTGTTTGTAGCCCTTCCAACCCCTTAATTTTGTTGTTATAAAAATAGAGAAATATTTATTTTCAGTGTGTTTGTTTTCAGTAATATATATATATATATATATATATATATATATATATATATATTACTATATATATATATATATATCATAATCTGATTTATATTCCAATTTTCCCTTAATATGCAAAATAGCACGAGCTTTTATAGACTTCTAAATAGATTTCTAAATCTAGTTCACCTAAGTCATTAGAGCTACGGGCTGCAATCTACATATGACCTACTTTTCTAACTCATATGGACTAGATATATGAGGCATTCATTTATAAATAATCTATTTATCTCTCTATATAACATATCCGCTCATATTTCCCTCACAGTAATATTCTATCTTTGGCTCATAATATGACGTCAGGGGAAATAATATAGAAGCAACTTGCTTTATTAAAATTAGAACTAATACAATACAAATAATTCTTAGCATATGTTTTATACTGATACGACTACATGAAAAAGTATAGTAAAGTACTACATATGTATATAGGGTTCAGAAACACATATGTGAGCTTATGTATTTGAATCAGAATATCTGTATCTGTATCAGCCCATATACGTCCCACTGCAGGGCACGGGCCTACTCCACAATAGAGAATACGATTGAGAGTGGTTAGGCCGTATAGTCCACCACGCTGGCCTAGTGCGGGTTGGCGGACTTACATACCATAGAAATTCTTATGAATCACCATGGTATGCAGGTTTCCTCACGATGTTTTCCTTCACCGTTTTAGTGCGTGGTGATTGACTATCAATACACACATGACTTCGAAAAGTCAGAGGTGTGCCCTGGGATTCGAACCCGCGACCACCGAGAACATGTTGGCAGCCGCGTCTATTCCGTTTACCAACAGGCCACCACGCACGAATCAGAATATACATTGGCTTATTCCGAAATGCGACACATTAGTAGGTTATTATGAGAGGCTTCCCACCATTACATGCACTGAACGCAATTAGGGCGAGTACAAATATCCTACCAGCTTTTGATTTTATACAGTCAATAAGAAATTGACACAACAAACCCGAACAACCAAATAATTTTGAGCTTCTTCATCTTTTTTTTGTGTACGCTACCTTCACTTTAATAGGTTATAAATTGTCCGTATGTTTATATTGTCGAACAGTTGTACAATATTTTCTATTTTGTAACCAATTTTAAAGCAAATAAATAAAATATAAAAAGCCGTAACAAACATGGACACCGAGCTCACGACCATTACCAAAAGACTCTCCTAAACAACAAAGGGCTAGGTAGTAGGTGTCAATATCAGGTGGTTGGCGTGACCACGATCGCGCCGGATTCCTGCTCGCTCATACGACGGATCAACTTACCCCGACATTCCTCCGGGAAGAAGCACGCTTTATTAGTACGGCGAATCAACGAGCGGACATTTTCGAACAACCTTTTTACTCTCGCTTTTGTTTAGGACCACTGGTTGCTAAACGGCATGCTTGTATTTGTATAAATATTTCAAGGGATAATGTTTACTTTTAAGACGCTGATTAAATTAGACTTTTCAGAAACAAATGAAAAAAAGATACGGCTCACTTTCTAAGAAAGAAAAGCAATTGCACAATTATAATATTTATTAATTGACTATTTAGTCATTTTATATATTCCTATTTTCCATATGTTTTATAATGATTACTATAAAGTTCATGATCAAACAACACACGTCATGTTTGCGATTCTTATTGGATGCAAACAAATAAATCGCTCTGTATAATTTTTCCTTTAATTGTCAACAATGTTTGGATTACTCAATATCGTGATTCAGGCATGAAAATTAAATTAAATACGCACGAAGTGGTCCGACGATAATGAAAGCCCAGGCGAGCGAGCAAATTATCATCTGGTTGGCTTCACCGGGTTACGCAAGACAATAAGCATACAGCTGGTTCACTGTGCAATAGTCGGCTAGTCGCCCGCCCCGCGCCACGAGCTGATCACAAGCCCGATAGTGCACCAGCTATGGCAAGCATTCGCGTACGTAGGCCGACAGACACACGACCCTCATCGAAAGTGAATTGACAAACATGGCGCCCAACATTTGCACGGGACCGCGTGACTAGACTTTCGTGCAATCCAACATTAACTACAAACTTATAAATGACCTTACGATTTCTCGTCAACGACTTCGACATTAAGTATTGCCATTTTGTGCAGACTTCCTTTAATGGACTCCGTTAGGCAATCGATGCAAAGCAACAAGAAAAGAGCACAGATTTCATGATTGTAAAAAGCACATCACTTACAGTCGGCTAGTTCAAATTGTTGTCAATAAATTATGTGGTCGTGCGCAATTTAAGATCAATATTTACATTATCAATAGTATGTCATCGTCGTGTTCGGAGCGATGTTTTCACCCGAGCGCTGTGTTACCTTTCGAAAGCGTTGACTCATAAACAAAGCGACCTCTGAACTTAATAACAATGTGAGGCGGGCGTGCGAAACAGGAGATGCACCCAGAGACTTGCAATAATTCTTTCAGACTTCGGGCCTATCGAGTTAGCAACATGACGCGCCATAATTTAAACTTGTGAATAAACCGGCAAAAACTTCGTGTCTGTCGGCGATCGCCCGGCTAGATAATGGCCCTATACAGAAACTTTATTGTCATAAACTGACCCAAAATATTCACTGTGCATACATGGAAGACAATTATTGTGGGAATCACTCTTATCATTTCTGTCCGGTTTAGCTCAAAACAAATAGCGATCCACCAACGAAGGTACGAGGTCAGCAAGAATTTATTGACAATAGAAAATATTGGTGCAATTATCTGATATGGTGGATTTCGTGACCGGTTAGAGGTCGAAATGTAATTTGCCACTATTGACATATAAGGGGCATGTTCTATTATCACATTGACCTTCCATTTCAAAATTTTATAAATGACGGCTTCATAAAGGAATTGTAATAATGAGACATAATGGTAGCCAGGCGGGTGTTGGTGTAAAATTATCCAAATATTAGCACCTAGGACGTCGTTAGTTAACAATCACGTACAAAAAAGTACAATCAAATAACTTCTTACTTTATTTAGATATTATTAGATTGGCCGTTACTTTATATTCTTTCATTTACAAAATCCAAATATTCGCAGTTGTGATGGAGGGCACAAATTGGAAACACAAACGGACGAATACGTATGTATGCAGCAATTTGGGCCTAAATCGCATCTATTAGCATCGATCCGCATTTATGTGTTGATGGTTATATGGTGTTTCGATGCGTAACCATACGAAAATATCAATAGATTGAATAAAAGCCATAATTAAGAATCTTTTTTAATATAATTATTATTTATTTTTTTCTTAATCGTGAAATAGGTTTAGTTTTTTTTTTCACTCTCATAAATATTAATCATATAATTGCTACATGTGCATATGTAGCAATTTTCTGATTTTGTATCTAATTTTATAGGCTTTTTTTAAATGTGTATTTTTTTTGTTTTATGAAATTATTTTTTAATTGCTTATTTCTGTTAAAATTGATATCTTCCACTTAAATGTATTAAGTATTTTATCAAAGAGTGGTTAACAATCTTAGTCTCGCGTTTACTCTATCTATCTGCTTAGCACTTGTACATTTGTTTTATATGGGATGCTGATTACTGAAGCAAATAAATAAAAAAAAAACATGGCTAAATTACTCTGCTCTTTGTAAAAGAAAACAACAAAGAACATTTACTAGTGGAAGGTCTCTCATATGTGAGAAGCCATCTCGGTAGGTACCACCGCAATGTCTATTTGTCCCGTCAAAAAGCAGTGTAAATGCACTGTTGTGTTTCGGATTAAAGGACATTGTAGCCAGAATAACTACTGGACATATTGAGACTTAACATCTTATGTTTCAGGTTGGCGAGCGCAGTTGAATGTTGCTACTGTTTATGAGCGGTCGTATCGCTTACCATCAGGCGAACGGCCTGCTCGTCTCGCCATTCAAAGGAATAAAAAAAAAACATTTCGCAGCTTACATAACAAAATAAGTGTAACATCAACGGTCTGTACTAGTTCAGTAAAGTGAATCAGATCGCCGGCTCTCGGTGACCCGAGCACGGCTGTGACCTCACTGTCACTGAATCCACGACTTACACAACCTCAACTATGCCAAATGATTTGGTGTATGTCAAATGTCCTACTTCTTGACAGGGAAAAAGTGATACCGGTTACAATCTAATATATTCTAATTTCTAAGCCTTAAATACATTCTATATAGTATATCAGTTAAACTTCAATCACCGCAAGAAATATTACATTTCCCAATCATAAAGTTCCATATAACGAAGTAGTTTTACAAATTAAGTCTAGCTATGGTTTTAAGTGGTAAGCGATACGACCGCTCAGGAATAGTAGCAAACCAAACAACACCTTGAATTGCAAAGCAATGCTTGGCATTCCACTAAGCTCCCCGACCTGAGACGTAAGATGTTAAGTCTCAATATGTCCAGTAGTTACCCTGGCTACAATGTCCTCCAATGCAAAACACAACAGTGCATTTACACTGCTGTTTGGCGGGAGAAACAGACATTCCGGTTGTACCTCCCAGGCGGCCTCTCATATATGAGAAACCTATACCAGTGCATAAATATAAAAGCTTTACACACGCATTATATATCGAATTAATATCTAAAAATGTAAAATGCATGACACTATGATATCAAAACAGGACGCCGCTCAATTTATTAACCATTTTGCATATGGGAATGGATAAACTCGGTTTCCATGCATTAACACTCACAAATTGAACTGGCGACCACAAACAATTTTACAAATTAACAACAACGCTATTATTTCCCCACACTATCCCACAATTGGTGCTAAATGTATCGCACGGACACAATTCCCCCGACAACGCGAACGGTTTCGGACAACGTATTATCTGATAAATTGCCGTTTCCATTCCAATACGAAAGCAGTATATTTGAATAAGATAGAGCAGTAATTCAGCGGCTATCTCAATACGACTATCAATCAAAACATTTGATATATGAACACGAACTCCTCTAATTATCCGACCCGTGATATAATTTGTCATTGATTAAAACATGTCATACATACTAATGCTCGCAGCCCGAGCGACAGGCACGCGATAACAATAGAAGAAGCTCATTTCTTAACGTTCAAAGGAAGTGCTATCTACGGTTACGTAATTTGTAACAAAATATATCTCTCTAATAGGTGCACAATCTCATACAGCGGCACCTGGTTATTGAAACTGACAAGCGGTCACAGCAATATTAACCATCATCGCGCTCGAAATGAATAAATTAAGATAAAGGCAACGGAACGATTCTCCGCTTCAATTACGGCATCCCACACAATGATTAGACGTTTCACTAGATGCGCCGGGCCTGATGGCCGACCGACGCGAGTTATTAAGTGCTAGCTTTGTTATAAATACATTCAACATGACGCAGATTAATGGAATAAAATGCCCCAGCCTTTTTATATTTGAACGCGTTCATTCCTTGTCAACATTCTAACTCCCGGATTAAGTGCAGTCGTTTTTCTGTACATTTGCGTCCGATGGAGTTGTTGTTTTATGAGCTATTTGATGGCGACGCGTAACCTTTTATTTTGGCTGTTTGGTTTCCTTCGCCCTTTGACTACTGGAGAAAGCGTTCGCGAGTTGACGAGCCGAGAGCCGCGTCGCAGGATTGATGATCCGCAATAATTCAACTAGCTCACGGGATCAGTGGACCCGTAAAGCCGACCGCGTTTGATTCCTAACTGCCGATTGAGGAATAAAAGGAAATAGTTGTTCGTTATCTCGAGCAGAAAGGCGACCTTCAACTTTTCCTGGCCCGAATACTGAGTGGCATAATAACAAGAGACACTGGGAGGTGAACGCTGGGTACTTTCGTATGCAAAAAGCGTTAAGTGCTAGCCGACGCGGTTGTACGGGTCGAACATTAAACAAGCGGTTGCGAGCTAAAATAGAAATGGGTTGTTTGAGTGGGGTTCTTTTCGCGAGCGCAATTGTACTCGAACGTGTCTTGTTATGTTAATGTGGATAGTCTGGGTAGGGCCGAAATCTGTGACGCTAACGTGTCGAGACCACGATTAAACCTATTATCCCACCTACCACTTAACCCACATCTCTGACAAGTTGACATCAGAAATTGTTCAAAATTCACATTGCACTAAATGAACTCAATTAACATGATATTGCTCTATAAAAGGGCACGCTTATATTATACAGAGCTATCATGTCTAATTGATTCCCTAGTAGTTATATACAACCATTTAATGGCAATTAATTGCTTCAATTCGAGGGTGATTAAATACAAATAGGTTGCCGAACAATCAGTCAATTCACGACAACTACACGCGCGTTAATACGATGATTGCTTTACGCAGGATTACTGACAGAGTCAATTTATAATCACGTTGCGTTAATTTGTTGATAACAACGTTTTATTCGGATTGGATAGAGTAAAAATTGTATTTAAATCCTCAACAGTTATAACACAGTAAATTAGTGTTGACGTACCGTGATATAACACATGCGTAATGTAAAATAATTCGGTTTATTTTACTAAAACCAAACCTCTTACGTATAGTATTAGAATTAAACATGATCAGCACATTCCATTTAATTATTTTAATAAAATATTATAACTTTAACATTGCTCAGTACAAACCGATAATAATTCGCCACGCCAGATGTTGAATCAATTAAAATATCACATATAAATTTGTTAATATTGGCATAAGGCTGAATCTTATGAGCGTCATATAATAATATATGGTTCGATTGTAATTTGAATTAAGTTCGCTTTTACGAGCGCATAGGACGCGCGGCTCGTTCTACAGCCTGCTAAATGACATTCGTAAATTGTCGATTAAGACGATACAAACTCGGGCGACAAAAGCACTCACGTTCGAGACGGCCGCGGCGCTCTCCGCACAAAGTCCGACGACCATAAATTTCATAATTAATTTTATTATCGGGTCCATTGCTCGCGCGTCGACTTAAAGTGAGATTTGCGAGCAAAAGCCACCGTCGCTACTCGCCTTATCATTAAACGTTCACGATACTCCGCTCGCGCTCCGATTTCATATTATTCCTTAATGCGCTGTAATTGTTTGCGAATAAAAGAAGCCCCGCTGAAAGGGTTCGGCTCTGCGCACGGTGCCTCTCTGTCAAAAGCCATCATTGTAATAGAGTTTTCTTTCTCGACCGCCGCACCGCCGCACCACCGCACCGCGCGCTTATAAAAGCTAACTTCTTTTTCAAAGAAAAAGTAATGAGAATTTAACTTAGCGGAAAACGGTCGGTACGGTTCGCCATTTCGTGAGCCATGATGGAGAGAAAAATATATTTTTACATAAGTATCAAAGTGGTGGGCCGCGATACTCGGCGCTGCAAACACCCTCACAAAGGGTACGGCGAGGCTGGCCGCGTCCGCGTCGCTCTCGCCGCTCTTTATTGTGAGCTTAATGCCAAATAGCGATGGCTTTAATGCCACTTTATACAACGAGCCCCGCACTCGCCACGCTTAAGCCAAATTATGGTTTACTTACCTAATTAACATAAAATTAAAGGCGCGGAATTAATAGGTTCCGTTATCCATGCACGAATATTCTACCGGATTACTCTCCGATATTCATCAGTAAACGATATATTCATAGTTATCACGAGTTTTAAGTTAATTCAGATATAATAAGCGACCCACAAAAGGTTACGACCGACGAGACCTTTAGCTTCGTTAAAACCAAAAATGGTGACAGTATTGAAACCGCAAAAGGTGTTTCAGGAGAAACGTGACTTCCTTTTGCCATTAATCTTCACTTACCGTTTATTGTTTACTGGTTCTCGAGCTTACTCTAATAAAATCTACCTTACCGATACTATTATCAATGGGGATTAATTAGCGCGGTTCCAATACAGCGGCGGCGACGCACAAATTATCGTCGCACGGACGAGTTCACGGAGCGACTTTGCAACTTCCAGAATGAGAGAAATATGTGCATATATTGAGTGCATCAGCTGCGCAAAAAGGCACAATCTCACCAAGATAGGATAACAAGATAACAAGCGTGCAGCGGCGGACTAAGACGGATAAAAACAAGACACGGAGCCTACGCAGACGTGTACCTTGTTTACTTAAACGAGGGCCACATTAAGTGCCTCCGGAGTGGATACAGCTCCACCACGCCGCCGCCGCGTCGCAACGCACCGCTCAACATACTGCGCATTCGAATTATACATTCAAGCTTAATGTTCCCATTGTAACCTGATAAGACAAAAATGCTGCGCGATTTTCGCATTCATTAATACTACTTGCAACTTTTATTGACATCATATACATCGCACAATAAGAAAAAAATACATTTTATTTGCATGGCAATCGTATGGAGATCCGAATAGTAAGATAATGTAAATTAGATCAAGTCAGAGTGGAATATTTATCCTGAATATTTTGTTCATCAATCAGGATATAAATAATAACAACATATTATTTTTTTGATGATAATATTAGGGAGTATACTAAAAAAATCGTCTCATAATTACACGAAACATACATTTGAGATAGAGAAATAAAGATTATGCAGAAAAGATCCAAGCAAAGGTCTGATTACTAAGTCAGTCTTCTGCCTTCTAAGAAAGTTCATTAAATCCCGAAAAATACGATTTAATCATACTGAATATTCCTGTCAAGTTGAAATATCAAGCAGGCGTTGTACCGTTACCAGTCGTAAAATTATAACCAACCTGCATGATAAAAACTTGTTGCGCTGCATCTATGTTTAATAAGGACTTTTAAAACAAGAAGAATATAACATAAAACAAAAGTAAAAATCATAACTATCCAATTATTTGGGAATCATAATTGAAATAACACAAAGGATAGCCTATTTTAGCGTATTAGCCAATGACGTCACTATTCAGCATAGTATGTAAAGTACTAGCACACCAATGAATATTCATGTTATCTTAACAGTTGGACCTGAGTCCATTATATTCAGTTATCAACCAAAATTGACATTTTGCCTATCAGAACATAATTTAGTTAATTTTAATCACACAGTGTTGGACGCCCTCCAGCCAGGTGGAATGAGGATTTGTGAAAAATATCTGGCAGATGTTGGATGCGACAAGCCGAAGGCAGGGTGAAAAGGCGCAATTTGAAAGGGGCCTATGTCCAGCAGTGGACAACAGTGTCGACTGATGATGATGATGAAATTACACTGGTGATTCGCTACTACGCGCGGTAAGGATTCCTACATAAATTCGACACGAACACTTTTATACGCATATCCACTACAATATATTGCTAGTAACTGCTTTTAGAATCTTCAATGCCCTCAGAAAACATTACGTTGATATTCACGCGCGGAAGATAAATTTGCCAAAATAAAACGGTCCCTCGCTACACACTGTGGGAATACCAATACGTGTTACAAACCTCATATAAACATGAATACTGGCTTTGTAAATCTTTGTACTCGTACATTCAGCGTTTGTAAGTATATTACCTTTCACAGATATAGTTAGTACAAGTACGGAAATGTGGCTATGCTCACGTTTTTAAGTACAGAGAAGTCCTGATAGAGAATCAATTAATTTGAGTTGATTATTACTATTGTCAGTACAATTAAGGCAGTAAGATACAGCCTACTATTGAAACGCCACCCGAATTGTGTCAAATTAAATGGTAATATTTGATAGAACTAGAACCAAACTACAGACGCGTGTTTGTAGCGTAGTTCTGGTCATATCAATAGGTATGGTACTGGCCTTTTATGGCCGTATATAGCCTTTTATATGGGTAAAACCACCAGAAAAAGCTTTCCACTTTAGTCATGTGTTAAAGTTTCATGTAGTTGGTTTATGCCCGTATGGTAAAATATTTTACATGCAAGTCAGCGTAATACGATTATCTAATGTTATCTGTATGAAAGATCGCGTCAGTACACACGTACGCAGTCTGCCCACGGACGCACGTTTGATGACAGAGATCACTTGTCACCGCAGTGTAAGGTACTGCATTCCAGCGTTGAATGCATCTACAAAGTTATATGTGTGTTGAAGTAAAGAACTAATGATATATTCTTAATATGACAAAAGATATCTGCACCTTTGGAATGAGCATGTTTTGGATTATCTTTCTTCTTTACTGGAAAATCGCTTGCCTTTCTATATTAGTTAATTTATTGTTAATGTATCAAAGAAACCACAAAGAAAGATATCCTGATTTCTATACAGGTAAGGTCTGGGCAACATATTTTACAGCTGTATTTCAGAAGTAGTATATAATTTCATATTCTGCTTGGCTTCAACCCTGTCGGAAAATACGTTAGGCCGTGTCTAAACCACTGCTTAATTACGGTGATTTACAAGACACAAAAGAATTAAGAATGAAATTGTCCAGTACATATACATCGGTACTAAATGAAAATATAAACTAAAATATACGCAAAACAAAATAAGCAGAGTAACCGGTTTTTACTATTGACTTAAACCGCATAAATGATGGCGGCTTCATCTCGTAGCAATCTGATGAACGCATGAGAACTTACGCGCGACACTTATAAAATTATACGTACCACATTAAAAAACAGTGTGAACCGCAACTATATTTTGGGAAAATCTTTGAAACGAACAATGATTCACTTAACGTACGCAATCTTAAACTATATCTGCATGCCTCGTACATACTAACACATCACGATAGGAGGAAACAAAGCTTTTATCGCTCTTAAACATGTTATATGTATTACACACCGGAATCCATTAAGTTCCGGAATAAAACGCACTTTAACAACCGCCTACATGATTATTAATTCAATTCTGATGATACCTTCACACACCTGTGAGAGTAAACACTAAATCTCACGAATATTATTAACACAACGAAAAAGGCCGACAAATCGTTCGTCAAACATTAACAAGCCATGACATAATAGAAACAGAGGAGTGCTGTAATCAACTCTAATAAGAAGGTGAGAAAGCAAAGCGTATTTATTACTTTAATGGAATATCAGCAATTAGGGCCGCAGATAGAATCAGTAGCGCTGACAAGGTGCAAACGAGAGTGGACGGACCGGATGCGCAGGGAACGCTAGAGCCGCCCGAGTTTAACATTAAAATTTAAAAAGTTGGCCGCATTGTGTACGCTGCTCCGTGTGTGTAAAGGCTGCAGTTGCGTGCCGAGTATGTGTCTACAAGTGTACGAAAATAAAACAATGCCGCCGATGAATTACCATAGAGAATGAGCGGAACGAACGGATTAAGTGAAATACAATCAAACAAGGAGGCGTGCGTGCCGGGAATTTAAAACAGATAAAGAGAGCTCTCGATGAGGCGGTGAACTGTAGAGGGAAATCTGTTTGTCTCCATTTTTGAACATCGCCATTTGCATCTTCAATTCGCTTCCTTACTTAGATTTTATTTTCACTATAATTCGTACTTCAATTGTTTATTTACGAGTATGTGATAAAGTAGATTGCGAATAATTGTTTTTTTTTATTTTCCTTTATATAAGTATACATATTTATTTGAATAGGCAAGAAAATTGCGATACAACATTTTATTATGTTACGCACATTATGCTGAAGCTCTGTTCCCAGTGAGTGAGGATAAGTGAATAATGTCCGTGTGTATAAAAGTATCGTTTAAATGCGTTGACTCAGCACATCCACGCTCCTGCGCAACAATCGTCTGTCGTCATTACATCACAACTACAAATTACGCCGCGGACGCACTTCGCACCGCCGAAAACAACTAGTCATTCAATGGCCACTTTGTCTGGGGTTAGAATAAACACATTTTTTTTTTTTTTACTTCCATTCCTTAACAACATAGATACAATACACTGCAGCACACATATGCTAAATTTTAACCGAATAGCAGTTATATTCGTCTTTAGGATGTCATTTTCTTGGTAATACATGCCTTACATATTAGTTAAAATGGTCATTAAACAAGTTTCAATAAACAAAAACCTTTTAAATAACCCTAATAAGCGATTCGAGATGAATAGGAATAAAATTGCAGATCATTTTAGACTCGTTATGTCTCATTAAAGTAGACCGGAGGATCGAACTACCTAATAATTTACCTGAAATTAGCGCTGCAACATCTAAAAAACAATAATTCTTTTAAACTTGAGGATCTTACCAATGTCACAAGTTTATTAAGGTCAAAACGACACGACCGGTCGTTTCGTTATTGAATTCTTACCCCGCCGACCAATTAGTGACGGTACTGCAATTTTGGCACCGGCAAAAAACGGAAGCGTGACGAGATGTCGATATTACGTGTCCTTGTTAACTACTGAACTTTATTTTTGGTAATATTCTACTTATTGGAACACTGTTTGTGGAAATCCTACAGTTCAGTTTTGGAATAGAGTTAGTGCAAATTATTCATTTATTTTGCATATTTTATGAAGTTTCCGAAGCCGTGGAGTTGCGTTAGTAATCCTTTGATTTGCTTAAATATTCTGACATAACACAAGTCACTAGTATATTAAACTCAACCCCTCTATTAACATGTATAAGATATTTTAGAGTCATGACTCAGCGAGAATGGGCAGGCTCATCCAGGACCACATTCTCACAGGAAATCTACATGAAACCAGCCTTGCCGTCGCGATTTCCCTTTGGTGAGTGAGATTGCCGAATGCCCAATACCCCTTTCCTTTTCCCATCCTTCCTGCTTCCAGCTCTCCTCTCGATTGGATGGGCCAGGAACATATCCATGATCCAAGTGTTGTGGGTGTTCATGGACTATCCGATTACTTACCATCAAGTGACCTGCTTAAGCTATATACTAAAAAACTAAAGTATAACATTGAAACATAGGCATAAAAGGTCGTAACCACTAGAAAAGTCCCTCTGAATAATTTGAAATCCTTTCAAAATGCCTCAAAATACTATAAATTGATACCACAATAATTAACAAAGTTTAATAATTAACTAAGAGAGAGATACCACAATAATTAACTAAGAGTTTTATACTTAAACTAGTAAAATAGCACCCACATCCAAGAAAACACATCATTTGATACAAATAGAAAATACTGTTAAAAGTGTACCATATGAGAATATTATAGGCATTTATACATATTTCACTTCAAACACGTTCTATAATCAAATACGTAAAATAGCAAGTGATCAACAATCCAAACACTTCTTGAGATTTAGGCAATCATTTATAGATGCGCTCAATAAAGGTTCATTGTAAATAAAAAACTCTTATGACAGCTTTCATACGCAGAGAACGACCGCCAAGAGCCGGCTGACAACCACCCAAATATACCTCATTGTGCTGTCATCGCATTAACTGACAGTACACAAAATAATCCGCTATTTAATATTCATACGTACAATTACTCGCGAAACGCTGCCAGTATGACAATACCGTCTCTCACATCCGACATAGCGCACAATTAATTTAATTCACACTTCAACCGCACGGTGCGCACATTAGATCAACATTATAATGGCTATTTTCGCTTAATTCAATTACACACATTTCACACATCACATGAGCGCTATGCGGCTTGCCTGTAAGTTAAGGAATGCCTCGAATATTCCTGCAATATTTTCCGCTTAATTAAAATGAGATTGTAAACAGATTCCCAGTATAATAACAAGCTGCTTAGCGGAGAAGTGTGCAGTTTTATAGCGCGGTACGTCAATTGGAGTGCTAGTTAATTGATAGGCACCGCGTGTGCGGACAAATGAGATGTCAGTTGTGGACGCGAGGGGCTGGAAGCTTTCAATTTGCTCTAAATCAGTGCGGGGAGCTCATGTTCCGATGCGCAATTAAAAACCAGTCGAACGCAAAGCCGCGGGATATGCAACAACTCACTTCAGGTAACAACGTGACTTGTATATGTGTGCTTAGAAAAGTGTACCTACATTACCCCTTACAATAGCTGACTAGCCAACGGTTGCACTTCTTTTTCCACGCAGTCGTAAAATGAGGCTATACCCTTCGCGCATGCGAGGCCGAAAAAATGCCTTGTTTATTCATAAAGCACCCTCGGTGTAGACGATTTAATTTATTGTCGTACACGTTCCCTCGCAACAAGTACACCATGTAAACAATATGAGTTCAAACACAATGAAACACAGAACAGGAGCAAGTTGCATTAACAACGCCGGGTGATAACTCGAGACAATAGACAGAGCTAAAGTCTTGAGACAATTGGAAGCGTTGCAGCGTCAAATGAGATGTTCCCCCGAGAGCCAATCTCCCGGTTCAATTTGCTCTAAATCAGAGGCACGCGCCCCTGCTGAATCTAACTACACAATACATAAAATATGCAATAAGGAATGCTAAGTACTCGGCTCGTAAACGCTGTCAATGTGAATGAGGTGCTGCATTATACTTTAATGTAGTAGTTGGATTTAAATTAAATCGCTGAGATATTACCGTAATCCTTTGATATATAGTTATGTTCCCCGTTTCCTATGTTATATCTCTAGTAAATGTGAATTTTAAGGTACAGTGTCATTACTTTATTTAATAGTACATAATGTGAATGTTATTGAAAGACAACTTTAAAACAACAATAATTTTTTCTTCACAGCCACAGAAAGTCATCTGCTGAAAATAAAATAAAATTTAACTTTATTATTAAAATAAAATTATCAAATATTGCAGAAAATTATCTTTTAATAAACCTACGATTTTTGGACTTGTATCCATAGCCTGACTTCATCGCCATTGAAGAATATTATTATTGAAATGTCTATTAAAAGGCAACACCTACAAAAAAATATTGTAAAAAATCGTCTAACACTTATGGAAGGCACAAAAAAAATATCATATAAAAAGCGTTTGAAAATACACATTTGTACAAATTTTAAATACCCAAAAGCTCATCTGTGGATATTTGAAAGTTAATCGTATAGACAGTCTTTATTTGACTAATTCAATAAAATTAAAAATATGGTTATATAAGACTGCTTGATATATTGACTACCTCCTCGCCTCACCCCCATATTTTTTTTTATTGCATGCAATGGCGCGACGAGCATTCCGTTCGCCTGATGGTAAGCGATGCGACCGCTCATGAACAGTAGCAAAACCAAACAACACCTTGATTTACAAAGCAATGCTTGACATTCCACTGCGCTCGCCATCCTGAGACACAAGATCTTAAGTCTCAATGTGTCCAGTAGTTACTCTGTCTACAATCTCCTTCAATCCGAAACACAACAGTGCATTTAAACTGCTGTTTGACGGGAGAAATAGACATTGCGGTGGTACCCACCCAGGCAGCCTGTCACATATGAGAGACCTACCACCAGTGACATTTAATGACTACTCGGTCTGGTTGTGCCACAGGTGTGGCTACGGTCTATACCTACCCAACAAACCGCATCGACATTTGCAGTACATAATTTCTCAATATAGAGACATAGAAGAAAGAACATACACTAAAATTATATTACAGGCCTCTTATACAAATTCGTGTTTTTGTTTACAATGTTGCACAAAAGAAATTTAAAATAATTTCAATAGAAATAAGATAATTGCGTTTCTTTTGAGTAGTATGCATGAGAGACGAACAAAAGTGCACACGAAAAAAAAACATATGTGTGGCGAATCACATTTCTTGAGGGGAAATCTTGTGGTGGGGTAATATTTAATTATCCCGTGGCGGAAACGCGAGGCGGGGCCGGGTTGACCCCACCCGCAAACAAAATGGCTGCCGCCGTTACAATTACATTCCTTTATTAACCTGCGGAAGTCGCCACTTTAAAAATTCACATATAGATATTACCAAAATGGGCACCTCACCCACACGAAACTTGATAGCATCACATGACTCAAGTAAAATACCATTGCTGGAACCTAGTATTGCAAGTTACAGACATATGTAAGTTGCTTGCAATGTGGGCTATAATAAATACTTATACATCCACGATAACAGGACTCGGTATCAGCTTGAACGCATTAATGGATTACTCGGTAATCGCTTGATACTAAGCATCGGAAAAAGGGAGTAAAAATAAAAGGTAAAACCGACCTAGCTTCAAGACGAGTTACAGATTAAACTGGTAATCGGTTAAAAATAATACTTATAGAACATATCACTTAAGCTCATGAAATAAGAAATTAAATAAGCATGACAATGTGAAAATTAAAAATCCATACAAAATCAATATAATATCTTAATGAATCAAACCGTGAATCTGTCACGTACGTTAAATAAGTAAGAAAATACTCGTAATTAAAAATCTCTGTGGTTTCATATAAACACGATATCGAACTCATAAGAGTTACTGGTGCGCGCATTCGTCTTTCGTTCATTAATGCTGACATTCCATTGTGACATGTGGCAACCACGCAGAACAAATAAAAGAACCGACACAATTGGATTAATAAACGGGAGATACATTTTAAAAGGCTCCGGCGAGTACGGGTGACGTGCTCTTATTAAAACTTCAACTCTGAGACTAGTCTACTGACAACCGTCATTTACGATCGATGCTTTTAAAAATAACTCTTATTTCTTATTGGTTATAATCTACAATTGCTGCGCAATGGTCGTGGCAAAGATGTAGTTTGATACTGTGATCCTAAGTTAGCGTGAATAATCGCAAACCGCTGTAAACGTGCCACTGACACTGCCTACTGTTTAAATTATGCTTACAGTTGTTAAATTATAGTCCCGAGCAATCATAATTTAGTCTGCACAGTAGTAAACACTATGTGAGGAGCGTACTGATAACCGCTGATACCTATCTAAAACATGCAATGCATTTGTATATTTAAAGACATAAAACCTTTTTATTGCATTGTACTGGAGTAACCTTTAGCATGAGTTACATACATTATTTAACATTTAAAAAACATTTATTTTCCCTTATTATTGATGGTTTTTACGTCTTGCAATTTTTCTCCGAATAAGAAACTATAAATATTCCCTTATTTTATGCTCCTATATTGTTTTCCAAAACTAAAACCGAAACAGCACAAAAAACGTATGAGCAAAGTTAAAAAATCGAATACTACTAAAATAATTAAATAATATATAACTTTCTATTTAACATGTACTACAATGTATACACATAAATGCATGATTTGAATTTTAAAATGTGAATACAAATAATAAAACTCACTTCCTAAAACAAGGAGCTCGTTGAAATCTTTTGTACGTTCATTAAATTAAAGTGCAACAAAATGAAAGGCACTGTTGATTTTTTACAGTAGGCCGTTCACATTTGCAAACTGGCAGATATTTATGCACGTAAGTAAATGAACAAGTCCACACTTTAAGATTAAACGTTTCGTATCAATCTTAATTAATACGAGAGCTGAGGACGGCGGACGAATAAATTGGTGGTATTAAAGGTTGCATGAGATATTTAATTACGCTTGATTCCGATCAACGCGGGTTGCAGTTGCGTGACACGGACAAAAGGGATAATCTAAAAAAATCCAATTCTTCTCGTACAGTTGTTAACAAAGGTGACGCTACAAAAATCTCAATAGAGATAGTAAATAACTGACATTTATTTTTTAATAAATTGTCTAACCCATTTTTTTATATTTGCCACTACACTATTTAAAGAGGTGTGGCGTTTCACAATCGTGATTATTATCACTAACTAGTTTTTGTTAGGCCTTTTAATAAAATAAACATCACAACAAGAATAACAATAACCTTTTCATTGATAAAATATCCAATTCTAAATGAGAACCCCATAACCTTGAAAGAAGAAAAACGTCCAAACCCTAATTATAATCTTATTCAGAAAAGGCTCACATACTTCACAGCCAATGTACGCTGTCATTAAAGCCTATTAGTAATTGCTCTAGCGATTAAGACCTGTTTTATCTGTATCAGCCCACATATCCTACTACAGAGTAAACGTCCGAACAATCGTGAGTACGACTTCGAGGAGTTAGGCCACATAGACCACCACACTGGCCTCACCAAGGCCAGTTTAATATCCGAATAGAGAGACAATCATGCTTAGAGGCTCTGTATACCAACATAAGCATTTATCCCTACTAATATCATAGAGGTAAATATAAGTTTGTTTGTAACGCTTTTACGCGAAAACTACTTAACCGATCAGATGGAAGTAGGTAATAGAAGTGACATAGGACATAATTAAGTAAACATTTTTTTCAACGAAATATAAAAAATATTTTGTCGGAATTGAAAATGTTGGCCGCCATTCAAAAGTGTATCTGTACCCGGGCGGAGTCAGGCCGGACCGCTAGTGATAAAAATAATTTTAACACAGCCTTTTCACCGCGCATGTACAATCAAATACGACACTTCTGCGCGGGCGCCCCTCTCGGCCCGTTTAAATGCTCAAGCGGTTCGTGTAATGAAGCGAGATAAATCAACAGCGTCACACGCACCCGCTCCCGTGACTTGACTCATGCACTTTGTCATTACGTTTCAACTGATTGAAACAATTTCACAACTCGACTCACTACTGCCCTGATGGACTAGGCTCGGAGCGTTGCGAAATGCTGCTCCCGATTTTGCGGTTAGGCCGCGTCCGCACTCGTAATTGGGTGACTAACTGGCTAGAATACAATGGCATGGAATTTCTGACGTAATTTTTTGGTAAATTAATTTTTCTTGGTTTTTTTAGTGCCCTGAATGGCTAGAGCATGCCGTTCGCCCGATGGTAAGCAATACGACTGCTCATGAACAGTAGCAAAACCAAACAAAACCTTGAATTACAAAGCAATGGTTGGCACTCCACTGCGCTCGCCATCCTGAAACATAAGATGTTAAGTCTCAATATGTCAGCTGTTACTCTGGCTAGAGTATCCTTCAAACCGAAATACAACAGTGCATTTACACTGCTGTTTAGCGAGAGAAATAGACATTGCGGTGGCACCAACCCAGGCGGACTTTCACATAAGAAAGACCTACCACCAGAAGACGTTTAACATTGATTGGGCTATTCTCGTTGTATTAAATTTAGTTTCAGCACCTCTGGATTTAAATAATCATATAACTTCTCGTGATTTATTATCATTATTTAATACTTTATTGTACGCCATTATAAAGATAAAAAAATCACACAGAAACAGGCTTAAATACAAATTATCAGTAGCTCAAGTGGGGGTCTTATCGCTAACGGCGACGATCTCTTCCAGACAGCCTTTGGATGGAGTGGTAAGAGCAATAGGTAGAAATAGAGGGTGAATAGGAAAGAAAAAATAAACAAACGTAAATAAAATTTAATGTGCCTAATAAATGTAATTTAGGATTTAACTTGTCTGGATTTTATACTATAATTTATTAATTTTGATTCATAATTCCAGACATTATGGACGTTGCTTTGTTGCAAATCAAGTAGCCCATTTAGTAAATTTATGTCATACCTAGATTTGAGTTAACACTGTCACAGAATATTCAACAAATATGTAACAGAATACCGGTATATTTTAAACCCCACAACCGATCATGATATTACAATGATTTTGAAACCATAACGTCGTGGTAATGACCAGATTACAACGTTCGATGAACATAATCACATAGTCGAGTTCGTACTAAAATAAAAATGTATGCAAATCAAATTTAATACAAATTTATGTGCCAAAGTAGGTTTCAAGGTGTTAGTGTAAAAATAACTAATATTTTAGCAAGATATATAAATGTAATCGTGCGGTCGATTAGTTAAATTTGAATATTTGACATGCATTTGTGTATTTGGAAAACAATTTAGATCTATCGAAGTACAAGCAAGGCATTTTGTAACTTATAATTGCTTTATCACGTTAGGAAGTCGACTATAAGGTACTGAGTGGCGCTCGGTGACCCAATTCAATTGAACAATTGGCGCCGACTGTGAACTATCGAGAATATCAACGATCACAGATATCTAAATATTAATATTGTACACGATCGAAATCTTAATAAACTACTTGTATGATATTCACACCATTGTTTCATATAAGTACGTTATGCACAATTACGTAAATTACTATTATTTGAATAGGTGTCCCGATCACCGCAGCAAAGACTTTTTATAGTATACACTATTGTCACGACTTTTTTGCCGTCGGAAATCGAACAATGCAACGTAGATCATCTATGAGATGTGAAAATTATAATGATTTACTATGATTCTTTTGATGACTGTATGCGCTTATATATAATTAAGTTTTATGTATGTCATAAAAATATTGCAATATTAAAAATATCTACAAAATCTTTGAGTAATAATATCCTTGATATGGGATTTATGTAATACGTTAAGGCTTTTGTTTCCGACAATCCTCTTGCCCCATTAAGTTTCACAATTTTAAGATGATGTATATTCGCTGTAAATGTCGATTGGAACTCTGTAGTATTTGCATGTCGGTTGTAATCCTTTCACTGCTTGTTTCGTGATTCTCCAATAAAGGAACATGTAAGCACTTATAACACAAAATTTGCAACTTCTGCAAGCAAGATCTGCATATAAATGCCAACATTCTTTATTTAAATTCTATAGAAGTTTATTTTAATTTATATACATACTTGAATGTATGTTGAAGAAGTATATAATATATACTCATCATACAGTCTACATATTATGTAGACTAGTAAGATATGATATAATATTTTTATACATTAATTTTTATTTTTGCATATATACAACTTGGGATACAAAATTTGATCGGCATTACACAAGACGGCGAATTCGCGTAGACAATAGTCTCCGGGCCACAATACAAGCAACCCGACCGAGGCAGATTTGCATGCATCACAAACTAAGGTTGATGCGATATTCCCGAACGACGCTATGCAAACTGATATAGTGTCGCTCGTTGTTAGAAGTTTATTAATGAATAATACATTATGACACTCTACTATCAAAATGTTACTACCGCATTATTACGTGAATACATATTGCTAATTTTGTAATCACTTGATGTAGGGCGACCGCGGACGAAGTGGTCCTAAGATAATAGGGGCTTAATTTTGGGGATAAATGAGCCATGCTGAGAATCATGTCAAGAGATTTTCATTTGAAGAGAGTAATGTCATTTAGTACACTATATCGTGTATAATGTCATGTAAAGACTGATGATTAATTATCATGATAACTTGTATGGTACGTATACATAACAGTAACATTATTAATGTTTTTAAACCCACTGTTGATTAATACGCAGCATATTTACAACAAATTTAAAAACGCAATTTAAGATTAAGTATGTGGCCCTCCAACGTTTTAAGTAGAAACAATAAATTCATCGACACTAATTGGTGGTTTTCTCCCATTTATCAGTTCATTACATCACAGTAGCGCGAATAAAATAAAATATGTGTGCGGAGCGGTCTGTACGCCGTGGGCAGATCATTCGCATGCGATAAGCGTCGGTCAGGCACATCGTAAATTCAAAGAGCACCACTCTGCCGAACTACAGACCTGATTGTGAGCCTTAATCAGTTGTGTGCCTACTCGCAACTTACAACTGCCCCGCATGGCTCGCTCTCGATACCAACCGCCGCTGCGCCGACTTCAGATATTATTATGGGATTTCGATAAACCAGAGAAGTTATCTAATATAAGTAATTCCACGAACGAAATATGCATCGTGAGCTGTATTAATTTACATAATGCAACAATAAGAAAACGTGGAAATATATACTCTAAAAGTATTCACATGCGAGCTGAGTTTTAATAAGTAAACATTAAAGGGAAATCAGCAAACGCGTACAAAAAGTTAACATACATTTGCACGGTGCTATGCGATGTTTCAAATACGAATGTTTGGAAACGGATTCGCAGTTGCAGTGCACCTACAAATCCGAATTTATCCGAGCGGCTGCGCTTTGAAGACGGCTACTACATTGCATGCATGCAGATGAGCGAACAACGTTTAATCGTTTAATGGAGACTGCATTAATGTATCAGATTGAATGTTTATTTTTTCTTTGCCAAACCCAAATTAAGCACGCCAACGGAATATGGCTAACAATTTTCTCGTCCCGGAATTTATTCATAAAAAAGATAAACACACCGACTCATAAATCCACTGCGGCATTTAAGGCAATGTAAACGACATAAATCAAAAAAGGTGTATAAATAACTCGTACATTCTCATTAATATGCAATCTTATCTTGGTTAATATAATTTTAGATGCCATAATAACGAAGTAAAATTAACTTTCAAAGTCTCATATAAACTAAATAAACAAATGAATAGCACCCAACAGTCACATACATAGTACTAACCCCAGACTAAGATCGAGTCTCGTGTCGTGAGGCATGAGGAACTACGGGAGATTTTTCGGTCTCACAAATTCCCATACCAGAAAGAAATATTTGTGGGCCGCATAAACATTTCTTTCGGTTGCAGGATTGAATCCGCGGTCTCACGTTTCGAAGATAGTGTCTAATCTACTGCGCTACGGAGACTGTCAAACTAATTTAATAAATACAGCGAATCCATATTAATAGTCGGAATAGGTAGAAAACACGGTTAACATGGGACAGGTGGATGTCGAAAGTACCCTGAGTAGTCGAAAAAGCATAAGTTTAATGACTTTAGGCGAAGCAAAAGTAATAGATCATAATCGTGCAATGCAAAAATTAATAGTCTCTGCCAGCCCCTGGCAGATACATGCATGACATTAGATTGAAGTAGAATGGTATAATCATGAAAAATATTTATAAAACAATGGCGTAGCTTACTTTAAATCCCTTAAAATAAGCAGTTACTAAAACAACATGTTACAGTGTTATTAATCTATATATATAAAAGAAAGTCGTGTTAGTTACACTACTTATAACTCAAGAACGGCTGAACTGACTTGGCTGAAAATTGGTGGGGAGGTAGCTTAGAACCAGGAGAAGGACATAGGATACTTTTTATCACGTTCCCGGTTTCCCGAGTTTCTATTAGCTTATTAACATTTTCTCATACAAAATGTTCATGGGTTCGTAACTGTCAAACATTTAATGTTCAGCCCGTCGATACGGTAAACTCTTCTCTCAAATTAAAGAACGTATTTAAATAAAGGTTTCGAATCGACAACATATATCCACAATATTCGATTAATGGCGTATTTTAGATTTTAAAGATGTAAATTAATGACATTAATGAAAAGGGATTGACATTTAAATTGGTTGTCAAATATTAATGCATGCGTTCAGAAATTAATTTTGTGTAACCAAAAGAGAATATATTATGAAGTTAAATAAATATAGGACAATTAAATAAATACTATTCACACGTAAGAAGATTTACTTCTTTTCAAGATAGAATATCACTTGAAAATGAAAAATCTTTATTAAAATAACAATTTTACATATGGAGAATATTGCAGGGGTTTTCAAATTAGGCGTTGCCTGTGTCTTGAGAATCCAGTTAAATATAATTATTGTAATTACATTAATTGTGGGTGTCAGTGTGAGAAAGTGCTAATAGTGTACGTTTGTGTTTGTGTGTGTGTTATGTGTTATTATGTTTACTTTTATCACGAATTTTTACAGTGTCTTTTCCTTCGCTAAAATTCACTGATAGAAATATTATACATTCTGAAATGTTTTGTCGAAGAAAATCGAAACCACTGAAGTTATTTGTATGAAAATTAATATTTCATTTCTTTATTACTAACAAAAGTAATGGCGTAATATTTATGGAAAAAACAGCATAGTGGGGGTGAAATAAGGGATGGAATATTGCATGGATAATCAAAATCGCTTTAAAAGTGTTTAATGACAAAAAATTATAAGGAACACTATTTGGCTATGGAGAAACGGGATATAATAGAGTGGAACGTACGGGAGATGACTGGGTTAGCTGACAGATTTGATAGGACGAAATGTAAATGCACGGTATAAGAAGGGATGGATAATGAAGAGAAAGGACGGGACGTATCGGGAAGTGACGGGGAATAGACGGGATGGGACGGAATTGAGCAGGACAGTACGATAGCTATGTCATGTTTAGGTATACAAGAGCTTCTACGAAAAATAACATGTATTTGGTATAAAGTAAAATAAAAAAAAATCAGAACAGAATAGGACAGAAGAATAGGTACAGGATGGGATTGGAATTGGATAAGCAGTTTAGACAACGGCTGTCATGTTGATTTTAAATAAAATATGGACTGGAATCTGTATTTGCACCCAGGCGAAGCCGGGCCGGGCCGCTAGTATATACATAAAAAGCACTTACACAACAAACAATAGCAAAGCACTGTTCACTCCAAAATACAAGAGCTTCTACGAAAAATAACATGTATTTGGTATAAAGTAAAATAAAAAAAAATCTGCATCCAGGCAAAGGGGGGTCGGGCTTTTTTGCTATGCTAAATAATTCAATATAATATTAATCATATAATAACTAAGCCATAGCTTAGCGTGGTCGGGTCAACTATGGTATCTTTTAATTGATTTCAATGAATGTAGTCGGAGTAGTAACAGTGTTATAATATCTCCGTAGCAAAATAATGATTTAAATCTGGAGAGATGGGATAGAATAGAATATAAGGTGGATAAAATGGGACAGAAGAATAGGTACAGGATGGGATTGGAATTGGATAAGCAGTTTAGACAACGGCTGTCATGTTGATTTGAAATAAAATATGGACTGGAATCTATATTTGCACCCAGGCGAAGCCGGGCCGGGCCGCTAAACATTTAATGTTCAGCCCGTCGATACGGTAAACTCTTCTCTCAAATTAAAGAACGTATTTAAGTAAAGGTTTCGAATCGACAACATATATCCACAATATTCGATTAATGGCGTATTTTAGATTTTAAAGATGTAAATTAATGACATTAATTAAACGGATTGACGTTTAAATTTGTTGTGAAATAATGCATTCAGAAATGTATTTTGTGTGAACTAAGGAGAATATATCAAGCTACATAAATAGAGACAATTAAATAAATAATTTGCACACGTGAAAAGTTATTTTTACTTATTTTCAAGATCGACTGTCACTTTTATCACCAATTTTTACACACTTTCCTTCGCTATAATTCACTGATAGAAATTAATGTAATATATCGTCTCTGAGTGAGATAGGTCATATTTTACCTAAATATTGCTTGCAATATTTTTGGAAAAGCAGCATTGTGGGTGTGAAATAAGGGATGGAATATTACGTGGATAATCAGAATCACTAAAGATTTTAATGTCAAACATTCATAAGGCACACTATTTGGATATGGAGAGACGGGATATAATAGAGTGGGAGGTGCGGGAGAGAACTGGGATAGCTGGCAGATTTGATAGGACGAAGTGCAAATGCACGGTATAAGACCGAATGGATAATGAAGAGAAAGGACGGGTTAAGACGGGATTTAGCAGGTCAGTAGGATAGCAACGTCAAGTGTAGGCATACAAGTTGTTAAGTTATTATGCTTAATAATTGAATATAATATGAATGCTATGCCAACCAAGGCAAAGCGAAGCGTGGCCAGGTCAGCTATGGTATCGTTTAATTGATTTCAATGAATATCGTCGGAGTAGTAACACTGTTATAATATCTCCGTAGCAAAATAATGATTTAAATCTGAAGAGATGGGATAGAATAGAATATAAGGTGGATAAATGGGACAGAAGAATAGGTACAGGATGGGATTGGAATTGGATAAGCAGTTTAGACAACGGCTGTCATGTTGATTTTAAATAAAATATGGACTGGAATCTGTATTTGCACCCAGGCGAAGCCGGGCCGGGCCGCTAGTATATACATAAAAAGCACTTACACAACAAACAATAGCAAAGCACTGTTCACTCCAAAATTCCACTAATGCATACTGCAGCAGGGGAAAATAAAAGGTCCCAGATTTACATAACACGGGTGACCCGATCTTCGGCTCTGAATAAACCCTGTCAACTCAAGGCACTTTACACTCCCGCTCGCGGAATAACAAGTGGTATAAACCGAATGTGACGCAAATTTTAAATTAATTTAACTTCATTTATTATAAATAACATGAGAGCTTGTTGCCAAATTGGTGTTCTGTATGCAGCACGTGGTATGCGATGTAGAATTATTAAGAAAATCTTGGTTTGCGTTAAAATTTTATGAATTATTTAAAATGTTATTTTGATTTACTTAGAACAATAAGAGATTATAGATCTTTAAGTTTTAAGCTAACTTTCCAAGTAATACTTATTCTCTTAAAAAATAAAAAGTTTAGGCACTGAAGAAAAAAAGATACATATTTAAAAAATCAATACATTTGTTGGAATACGCGAGCTACTATTGTTCCGTGACTTTGTGCTATGTAAATGCATTTACCAATCCCAGCATTGTTCTAAATAACAATTGGAAACAATAATACAGATACTTATCCGCAAAAAGTTAATGTCTCCGCGACACTATTAAAGCGGTAATAATTCGAAATGGAGACGTAAATAGTCTGGCCGCTTATAATTCCGTGTCGTAATTGTATCGCAATGTGGAGCAAACTTAATGCAAATATATGTAAATTTAACAGTACACACACCTAGGCAGGCTTTCTATTTTATGAACTGATACCGAAACTTACAGCACGTTTGATATATACAGATACTGACATAATTTATGTTTTAATATAACCCTAACATAATGCTCTCGTAATATAACAAATAAAGGGCAGTATGACAGAACGGAAAATGTTATCTCAAAGTCAATCTGTCTATAGAACATTGCTTATAGGTATTGCGCAAAAGCAGGCGATATTTAGAGGCCGGCCTCCATAACGCGAAGCCATAGCAATTACAAAGTCAATGTACGTGACTTGAAATCAATTATTTCAATGTTATCGGAGTACTATTATTACGTACTCGTAAGTCCGTCGAGGAAACTTGCGAAAATTTGTCACAAATTTAATACCGTTCAGTATACATTTGATTTATCACTTTGTCGTTTGTTATCGATGCATTTCAAAACAACCCACTACAGCACTAACATCGAGTTTGTGGTATGCAAATATTAAGATTGTATATCAGTTATTATTGCGCTAGTGCGTTAGAATCGATTGATTCGAGTTATGATCACGGGTGATAAGCGCCATGTTTAGCAGCTAATTGCTCTTTCAATGTCTAAACTAGTTAAAATAATATTCAATACTATCAATTAACACGATAACCTGGGGTTCTAAAATGACTAAGTACCTATGTTATGGATGTATTGAATTATAATTTATTGGCATGGTGTTCAAACACCAAAGGGCAACTTCGATATATTACCGCACCCTCGAGCAGGACCGAAAATTGTATTAACATTTTTTGACAGTCACTAGTAGAAACGATGACGAGGACGTTTAGTCTGAGCGCTGACAGTGAAAAATTACGACTCCCAGGTCGGCGTTGGCGGTGCGATCGCTCGATAGTTCCTAATGTATCGCCGTCAATCGCATGTTTTGACGTGCGGAATCACTTCTCACTATCTGCGAACGCGCGCAACCTCCGCTGCCGCAACGTTCGCTTAGTCACTACAAGTAATAGAAGCGTCACCCTGACATCACCTTTGCGATTTAAATTGCTTTTTGCTAGTGAAATTATAGGTTACTTAGAACTCTGTGAGCTGCGCGGCGCCGACTGTCAAACTAAAGATTAACACTACCTTACTGCTGCAACCAAAAAAGCAAAGTCATATCAAGTATTGCGCGTGGTTCCGTATAGAGCAAGCTAGAAATCTGACCTGTTTAGTAAGCGTTATGAATAAATTCAATTAAGGGACGCAAAACAGTTAATAGTTTACTCGGCTATACCGATATACCCACATCCAAATCAAGTCACGCTTCTACCTAATACACCACCCGGCTACCTTGCAACTGTAGCTGAATTTATAAGATCGAATAAACCAGCAAATCATGTACATTGGACAGAAACACGGGAACTGCAAGGTGATTCGAGCTCGAACCTAAACTTTTGTGAAAAACAACTCCATTATAAACAGATTTGGCGACGGGGATTAGTATAATAGCAACATAAGCGAGGTTGAAACAAAACATTAATCGTAATTATACCAAATCGTCTCCGGTGTATTAGACACATGATATCATCGCATCGAACAAATATGTCTGAGAACTTTACTAATATCACTGATATTACGCATCTGACGTCCGAGACAAATTTTCCTTATATTTATCGAGTTGTATTGTTCTTGGCTGATTCATTTATCAGTACGAAAATGTTTCAGTAATAACGTCATTGCGAGATAATTACGCAGATGAAACGGGTTTCACTAGTATGATTTAGTGAAGGTATAAATAAGCGCTGTGCAACACGCTAGAGCCAACCCTAAGCTCCTCGACAACGACACGGCAACGACATCCCTCTCGCACAAATGCCAGAGTTATGAAACCGCCACAGGGTTTGTGTAAGCTAACCGCTTTATCTAGACCCATTCATGTTTCCGTATCTTCGCCTCTAATGTGTCATTGCAAAAAGCAACAGGGAATTGGGGAAGGCCATGCTAAAATTGTTATAGTGACCAGTATTGTTAGGCATTAAGTTCTATAATGTGTATACGTCACAATGTGTTCCAGTTTCGAGTGTCACCAACATTATTACGCGAAATCATGACAGATACAAGTTTCGCAAGCACTGACACCAAATATACCCATTCTGGTTGGTTGGAATTAACATTTAAGTTTATAGTAACATAATTTATCTGTCACAGTAGCATACTAACACCTAATACGGTACACCAGGAAACCGTGTGAAATTTTATATCAATTAAATATTGTTAAAACATTACCTTATATGCAGCTTATACATATTTATCAATTAGAAACACTAAGGATTTTATTTATAAAATTATGTGTATATTAACAACCACATAATTCAATACTTCATTTAATTGCAGCAATCCTTCCATCAATTAACTAACAAACTGAGGTTGTGTTCTCCACTAATGAGAGGTCATTCCTACTATGCAGCTAAGTCATCAGAAATTCATATCATTCCAATTAGTTCTGCTATTACAACGTGACTAAACCATAAACTATCTTCCAAACAAATATGTATTTTCTGCGTATTAAAATAGAATGAGTATGAATATTTTGATGTCTAGTCGGGCTCGTCGGCGACCTCAAAGGGTAAATGAGGTGCGCGTGCGCAAAACCACTTGATCGCATCTCGATACCCAAACATAGTCATTCGCTAACGAGCTACCGACTACCGCTTGGCTAATTACTTTTTTTTTTTTCAATACATAGCTTCAGGTATTTACAAGTCTTAATTGCTAATTGTCTCTAATACTAGGTGCTTTTATAAATAAAATCTTAATTTATCCGTTATTAGTTTTTATCTTTTATTGGGAAACCTTGTCTTTTATAACAGATGGTTACAACATATCATTACGTTTTATGACTATAATAAATATTCACTTCGATAGCCTTCACAAGGTGGAAGCTTCGTGTACTTTAGTTACACACCATTATAATAAGGTTGCGTACAGTTTGTTTGTACCATAATTCATTGAACGTGGTATCTCTTTATAGCGTGATATAATCAAAGTACAAACTCTACCTACAAGTTAATTATAAGGTCCAAATCCTGTCACAGAAATAAACATAAGCCGGTTGAACTGTACATTTAGATACAAATTCAATGGAAGCTGGCAAAGGTGGCAAACCTATATCTATTTTTGGCACAACAAATGAATTATATCGTCGGTTCCGAACCTACAGCTGCCAGTCACTTTCATTTCTCGCGTGAACTGACACAGTTGTTGTCGAGCTTTAATCATTGTGAATTGTCCAGGAACGGAGCACTACTGCTACAATAATTTCAGTTGGCATAAATAAAACGTTGGACAGTAACAATTCATTATGCGAAATTATTATTAGGTAGTCCCTGTGGCTCTAATACTGGTTTCTAATGAAACACGCACAATGTCGCAGTAATCACTCTTTCAATTTGATCGTGCCCGCTGGTGATACAATTGGTACTTGAGAAATAAATCATCGTTGGTGGCAGGATATTTGGTTATATAGCGACCTCCGGACACGATTGTGCAAGACCCGTGATGGCCCATGCAAGTTTGTCGCTTCGAACAAGGCAGTTTAATTTTGTCAACTAGAGATGGTTATATCTCAAAGGTGGATACGAAAACGGTTGCTTTACCATCAAAACAAATATTATAGAAAATATTTGATTGTTTGTTTTGAAAATTTCTTTCACAACTAGAATTCTACTTTATCCTTGATGACCATAGGCAAAAGAATATATTCAAAAAAGTGTATCAGCACTCAGGCAGGCCGGGCCGTTAGCAGCATTATAAAAAAAGAGTATACTTGATAAAAAATAGTTCGCCCTATTTGTTAAAATCGGGAACAAGGATGAATAATAGATTCCTTCCATTTCCATAAAAAATAAAACTTTGCGTTACCCTAATTCTTTTTCCATGTAATCTGTTTACAGCTGAAGTACAAAATTATCTCCCAAACATGTGAAGTTTAGTGAAAAGTAATCAATCATAACGATGGAAGGGCGCGGAAAGCCATAACGCGAAAACCGACGAAAGGCACTCTTATATGAGCAACGAATAATACGGCACGAATCAATCATAGATTTTGCGACGATCCATCATTTGAAATTTCAATGAAATTTTGAGCCTTAATACTAGTTTTGATTTAAGGGTACATCGGGAATTGACAAGACGTATGCCAGATATGTGAGAAAACTGTATTGAAATTTTATTCAAGATTATGAACAGAAAACAACTATCAGCAGAATTTATTCTTGCGACTTCGCTGTATGAATGTAAGGTCAAGCTTTAACACATACAGACACGCACTGTTTCTAGAGAAAATACACACAGGCACACACATCCATAGCCACTAATAAATACTTTGCAAATGTACAAATATACAAAGATAAGCGTGCTTAAATAATTGTATGCTAGCAGAAGCAATAAGCGATTTCGCCCGAGATTGAATCGCAAGCCGGTATGTCACAAACAATCAGTTAAAATGATCTCGCTTCCGTGAAGAGCAACTAGTACCTAGTATAAAACCAGTCGCAACTACTGCAGATAGCAAACAAGGTAGCACTAAATGTGAAAAATGTATACGACAAAGGAAACATAGGCTTGCAATTTTATTTCTTAAGGATTTTGTAAAAGACAGGCACAATAGATTCTTTTATTTGTAGCCTGATTAAGACAATACTTGATAGAATCCCATTATGTGTGGTATTTATTTTTATCAGTCAAACTTACTATCAGATTCCAATATATTATTTTGTTCATCTCAATCAAATTAATCAAATTAATCGTCAGAGAACCAAGGTAACCGACATAGCTCTGAAAGTTAGTAGGTTGAAGTGGCAATGGGCTGGCCACATATGCCGCAGAACGGATAACCGCTGGAGTAAGCGTGTTCTGGAGTGGAGACCGCGTCTTGGCAAACGTAGCGTGGGACGTCCTCTGGCCAGATGGCGGGATGACTTGCAGAAGAGGGCCGGCAAGAACTGGATGCGTAAAGCTACAGACCGGTCTCTGTGGTGTACCTTGGGAGAGGCCTATGTCCAGCAGTGGACTGCAACGGGCTGATGATGATGATGATGATGATGATGATGAATCAAATTAAAGTAAGTATTGTTTTTGAATCATTAAATAAAAACTGTTAAAGAGTTTATAGTCGCCCCGTGAGATCTAAATCACTATAGGGGATATATAAAAAAAATTCACTACTCAAGAAAAGTTACGAGCCAAACATTTTGAATAAAAATCAAATTTAAACATTCTTATCCATATAGGGATCATATAGACATCTAAGACTATCATGCAATATTACAAATATTTCTTTTATTATAAGAGCCCAATAAAATTAAAATCATTACGAAACACTAAAAATACAAGATCACAGTCAGCCATATAATTCGGGATAGGGATCTAAAACGGTTGTCCGGTGACGGCAGATCTGAGGTTCCTTTGTGCGCGGGGACATTGTGCCAACGTCCGCGGACATGACAAAAGCATTCAATAACAGCGACGACCACTTGCCCTACAATTCTTAAGCTCACAATACAACCTCCAGTTGAAAGTTCACAGACATTTTATATGTAACGTGTTTTCACGTTTCATTCTTATAAACGAGTTTAAGATCTCGCAAAGGTTTAACAATGTGTTTCAGGAATGCTTGTATTGTCCTGTCTAGAATAGCTGTTTATTCATTTAACTTTTCTGTACTAGAATATACAGAATTTAATACAACTTATTTACTTATTTATTGGTGGTAAAACTCTCATAGTCCGCCTGGGTAGGTACGACTGCAATGACTATTTCTCCCGCCAAACAGCAGTGTAAATGCACTGTAGAGTTTTCATTTGAAAAAAATTGTAGCCATAGTAACTTTTTGACGTATTGAGACGTAACATCTTATGTATCGAGCGCAGTTGTTGCTTGCAAAGTATCGTTTGGTTTTGCTACTTATTGGTCATGAGTAGTTGTATCGCTTAACATCAGGCGAACGGCATGCTCGTCTCACCATTTAGTGCAATAAAAAAAAACTACGCAAAGGTTTCATATCTCTAGATTAGACAGGGAACCTGTTTGCTGTAACCAATCAATATATTATGTTCAATATTATATTGACCTCCGCAAAATCAGGGAGCTAGTTATCGTATCAAACTTAATTCCATTTATACAGCTGCTTAGATTGAAACATTTCCAATTCATTGGGTTATAAATAAAATTGATTGCAAGATTAGTGTCCATATTAGCACGTGGGTAGGCCAAGAATGTTGTCGCATATTTATTGACACCCCAGCCGTACGTATTTCCACGAACGTGCACTTTAAAAATAAACTCAATATTAATGGCAGAATCCAGTGCGACTAGCTTCACTAATTTAACTCGGTTAGCTAATTTATCCGCTATTTAGTCGACAGCGAACGTGAGATCCATATCTCGTACAGTGCAGTTTAAGTTGGCTTCGGAGGCGCGCGTCGAATTCGCGGCGGGCGGCCCACTCGGATTACCTACACGAACTACTAATAAAATTTAATTATTTTACATTAAATTTTATTTCCTGTTTTCAACTGTTTATAAAATACGGACTCAGGTTGAGTGAATTTTCACACGGATACACTTATTATGCATTGTTTCTTCTATTTTACGAGAATATTCTGTATTAATAATAAATATGAGCAGGCCAAAATAATCGTGTTGAATGGCAAGATATTATCATTTGTCGACAGTCGATAACCTATCTTGAAGGCATTGTACTTACCACAAGGTGAAGTAGTGCAGTCAATTCGCCAAAAAAAAACATTTTCATTCAAAAATTCTCATAAATACCAATTGGAATTGGAAACTAATCTCACATTTAAAGCTTAATACACTTGATGTAGCATATTACATAACATCAACGTATAAACCCGCTTCATTTTGATTAAAAGGAGCATACACATACATAATCATGATCAAATTAAGCAAGACCTCATTTCAGCAGATAGCCTAGTATTAGCTGTGAACAAAACGGTACAGCAATTCTGAATAACTACACGATTTGTACGAAGCAGTATCATTACAACACAAATGTAACTCGCTGTGTAATTCACACACTTGCACATTAATTAACTAGGTCTGTATGTGGCTGCGTTCGTTTTAGAAATCAATACTATAATCGTCTAGTTGGTCTAGTGGCCTCTTATATGAACCACAGCTCCGAGAATGGGACAATTAATTATACAAATAATTCCATAATTTATGTGAGTAATATAATTAACCGATATTCGATTTCTGCTATATAAAGCGCAATTGTACCTTTAAATGAAAATACTAGGGAAATTGTTGTGCTCCAATATTTACCTCAACAATCCCTATACTATCAATAAACAAACGACAAGCTTTTATTTTATATATTAGGTTATTCAATTTATTTGATCCAAAGGGCCTAAAATTTCCTAGATACGAAAGACGTCCCAATAGTAATAAAGGTCTATCTAACTCTACTCATTCTCAAAGTTTTTATGAAAGCTTTGGGATTTTAGACTATTACAATCTGTATTGGAATACACGAGACTTGGACATAATATAGAACCTACATGAATAATCCCTTAGAATAGTCAGTAGATTCCAATATTTTATGATGGTCAGTTATACGAAAAAGGCCGGGGTTATATATGTCTTTAGACTACATGAAGACATCTAACAGTACAAAGACATCGTAACTTTAAACTTAGTTTGAACCAATAGAAGTCCGTTTGCATTATACAAAACATTCCTGGGTACGAGTAGTTGTTTCACGCACCTGTCCGCTTTTACTTTACCATTATTGACTAAAGAAAAGTTTCTACATTGGTTTGCAGTCGGTTTCTTCGACTACCGGTACGTATTTAATGCCTTCCAATAGGTATAAACCGCTTCATGCATTTTGCAAAGCTGTGTGCGAGGAAGAAAATCTTCGAGCAAATTACAAATCAGGACACATGCAAATCCAAATTATTAATAGCATTAAATCTGTACCCAAAATATTTATTCACAAATAATTACGAGCTTAACCGTCGATTAAATCAACACTAGAAATTTCCAACGTCAATTAAAGGGATATTATTTACATCTGTGAAATTTAATGCTGAAACAACGGCAGCCATAATTCTATTCAAAATCCGTAGATATGGAGTTGCCATAAGAGGAAGTCACGGGTGTAATCATGGCCATCTCACCGAACCGTTGCGGTTCTGGCTGCGAGAACATTTAAATTATCATGAAGTTAGATCCGCGCGCCTATAATCACACTGTTCATTTGTAAGTTAGCCGACTAACTGTACAGCCTGGTCCAACGAAAGTATCGCCATCAGATACCAAGGGACGCTCAGGCTCAATATTATTCAGAACCGAGAAAAACAATCGTGCCTCGTTAAATTGTGATAGCGAGTACGCGATTGTCCGCATCGAGTGCCGGACTATACGTTTTCTTACTATATTTGCGCTTGAATTTAATACAAAACGCTTGAGACATTTACATTCGATCAAACGTTTGACTATCACGTCAAGGTGAACTTACAACCGGTACTAGGAAGACGTTTTCTTGCAATGTATCAATCTGAATGCGGATGAAGCGAAACAAACGATCAATGTAAAGTAGGTTGACTGTTTAAACGAACAACTCACTTGTTGACAGACAATAAATGTGTATATTCTCTTTAGCGCTCTCAATTCCGTAGTGAGGTATTTGTATCTGCTCAGATAGCGATCACCATATAAAATGGTAGAAACCAACCATCAGAGACCTACGCAACAGTGTCGCATCTAACTTGTATATATCTGCTTTCAACCTAGCCGGCATCATTATATAGTCTTTATCTATTGAACTCTACGTGCATTGAAGCCACTTCTACACTTTAAAGTGCTAGAACAAAAAAAAAACATAATGTGTATGGTCCACATTAATACGCCTAGCAGTGGAACAAATATCTCGGCTTACATTGTAAAGAATACGTTTGTGCCTTTCTCCCTAATGCCTAGCAATCATAATGTAGGGTTAATACATCTTAGCCTTTTCATTTAATTTTAGTGCATGACTTAAGGGTAACCGAATAAAAAGAGAAAACGTCTAAAGAATCTTCCGGCAATCCCAGTCACTGGCCGAAACACGATAACAACAACGTCGTTTTGAAACATTTGCTGTAAGATAGTGGTCCTACTAGAAGTTAACTCAGTCAATCCTACCCTAGTCCAAGATATCTTAAGTTTTATTATAACTGGCAGGAGGTCAAGAAGAAACTCCATCTAAAAACACGACAGTACAACGTATTTATTAACATTTCATAAAAATACATTACATAGGTGGACTTAATCCCTGAGGCATTCTATCCATACTAAATGTTGGAGCAAAGGATATAGATTTAACCCAATAGGTACTACTGTAGTGAGGTACTTATTGCCGGATAAGTCCTGACTTTTCCTTTTTTTATGCAATAAACTACGTTGGTTTTCGGAAAAAGTTTCTCCTCCCAGCGTAGCGAAATAACAATATTTCAGCATTACACCAACATTAAATGTGTCGTACATTTTATTAGTAGTAGTTAGTTTCATCTTAAGTAATAAAAATAAATATAGTTAGTCTTCACATGTGACTCGTGATGTTGCAAAGCAATTAGTCGGACGCTTACAACGAATAGCGAATTGAAAGCCGATGTATGGATGAATTGAACGAATACTAATTAATAATGTTGAATATAAATATTTCTCAGAAAATGATTAAATCTTGGTACCAATACGAAGAAACCAAACAATTATTTTAAAATACATAACAGGTATAATGATACACCAATTTATCTGTTACAATGAAATAAATCGAATCAATTCGCAAACCATTTCTTTTTGCCTCTATAGAAGTGGCAAACGCTAAACGCTGGTAATAAAAAAGGCAACACAATAAGGCGTGAAAAGTTGAAACGCAATAAATAAATTACACAATAGAAAGACAATATGTAAGAATTCATCTATTAGATAAATCTGTTACCAGCAGTATCGAGGCAGAGCATACAAATACGAAATTGATTGCTTCGTGACGCAAGTGACATTTCAGTATCTGTAGAGGACGGGAGGGAGCGGCGCGCGGGAGGAAGGAGGACTTCACGCTGACATTTGAATAGGTCTGTCTCGGCATGTACCGGCACCCAGCGACGGCCAACGAGAGGCGACAATGTAGCCTGAACGCCAAACAACATTCCCATTGAAAAGAAAATTTACTTTTATTCAAAGGCTCACAATGAAGCACCTTATTTTTCAAGATCCTGTACTTCGGTTCGAAAATCTAGCCGCCAAGAACAAAGTGAATGAATAGTAAAAAAGAAATACTTGAGCGGTAGAATTTGTCTGCGTATATAAAGGTTCGATCTAAGTTTCTTTTTATGTGCGATTAAATATCTTTTGTTATACAATACAAGATGTGTATCAACGGTAGGCCTCAAGCATCCATAAACTTTACAACTAGTAAAGTAAGTAGTAACACAAATATGTAGTGTTATCCGCAGCAAACATTTAATCAATAAACATGTTCTAAGTGCTTCAGATTATCCAGTCACGATATGCAGATCTTCCGAAACAATATATAAGATTCGCACCGAAGCCCAGGACTATAACAATAAAATTGCTAATGTTATGGATGCACTCATTGCAGTTTCTAAGCGATGGACGCACGCAGTCCTCACGCTCGAGACTAAATTTCCGTAAACAGATATAGCTAATTGAATTGATTTACTTAATTCGATTAACTTTGTATTAAACATGCAAAGCTCTTTGCCAGCTAACTAGAATGCTTTAATACAAAAACCCATTGGAACATCTTGAAGATCGTCGAAGTTTGCTAATCGCACTTTATTTAAATTATTCATACTCATCCCCGCAAAACGTCTAAACAAAAGGCACTTATCCGACATTATCACAAGTAAGCGCTAAGTGCAGTAACCTATGTAAATTCAAACTGCTAAACCATCCATTCAACTCAGTCGCAGTTTCAGGATTTCTCGGCATCCATGTGAGAAGTTCACCAGACGCGGCTTGCGAAATGCATGTACAGATTTGTATAAGAAATGAGGCACTAAACAAGAGAGGAATACTTTTTGTTCACATTCAAATGATGTCGGAATATTTTGCATAGCCATGCACAAACAACAAAACCAATGCGAACTATGAGAATGAATGATAAATTCAACGACAGAACAATATTGCCATGTCACGATAAAACGTGTGAATAAAAAGTGGAAAAAGCTACAAATGTTGCCCTCTTAATTGGGCACGCATCGCTGCCATATGACAGCTGATGCCAAATAACGACACGACTATGTCATGACGTCCAGCGTTCCCCACATGCGCAACAGCACGCGTCCTAGCTGACAAAAAATCTGGAAAAAATATGTAACAGTAACGGTACGTGCGCATGCAATATGGCGCAGGATATGTGAAAGCACGACATGCACGGTAAGTAACTCGAATAATAACTTCATAGATCCCGCGACATTTATGAACCATGTTATAAAGGTACAGATCGTGGTATGCAAATATGATTCGGCTGCATACAAAAACGTAAACTTATCTATATAGATACGTTTTACACGCATGTTTAGTAACTTTTTAAAGTCAATATCTTGTTTTAAACAGCGTAATTTTTTCCAAACCTTAAAACCAACCAACAAAACCAGGCAATCCGCCAGTCCTAACGCAATTTACGTAATTACTTGTTTCTCCTCAAAGGGTAAATTGAGACATTTAAAAATATTTGTTTGGGCTAGCCGCAACACTTCGCCTTAAGGAAATGTAACTGCAATAACCATTCAAATCGAAATATAACAGGTTCTTACGGGCCCCGGGGCTTAGAGGCCAGAGGGTCGCATTCACCACCTGCACCGCTAATTGCCGCGCCTCCCACCCATCTTGAGAACAGTTACATACAATGATAGCATACATTCACAGTGAGCAAATACTATTAAACAATACTTATACGGACTCCGACTGCGGCAATAGAATAAGTCAGCAACGTCTCTCGAACCTAATGTCACGCTTACAAATGTGGCAATAAACCATTGGCAAATAAAATAATTCCTTTTAAATGTTGAGTTTTTGTCTGAGAAACTCCTTTTACGTTTAACCTATTGCGAAAAGTATAAAATGCCTTTCAATTAGTTATAAATCCGGAAATTCAGTTACATTCAGTCCCTTAAAACACATTGTGTGAAATCAATGGGCAACCGTGACCCAGCGCCAAAAGGCAAATTGCCATTGTTTATAAACAAGTCGCGAACACATTTCATGAAACAATACACTAGGAAGTGGCAAGCAACTTGTGTATTGCGTGTAAAACATATGTGGTGACCGTATACACGTGTCTCTTACACTGAATTATAATAATTGGTTCCAACTACAAATCCAAGTATTTCTTTGTAAATCTCCGACGTCCATAACTTGTTATATAAAATAACAGATGATAATTAATTAAAGTTTCGAAGTTTGGTGGACTTAATTTGAAGAGGATATAATAACAAGGTTATCGTAATTGGAGTCTCATTAAAACTTATAAAACAATTTAATTAAAACGCTAAACATGTAAGTGTAATTGGTGCGTCTCACACAGGGAGAGGATGGGTACTGAAATGCAGCATTAATTAGACGTAAATATTCTACTTAAAGTGTTAGTTTAGATATTTATATACAAATACTTTTAGGTCAACACTGCTCCCAGATTATGTTAATTCCAGTACTAAACCAAATTGATTTGGGATAACGTCTTATTAAAAAAATATTAAGATCATTGACTCGAAAATATTGTAATTGGACATTCCGGCGCCATTTTAATTTTATTCCATTTTAATATATGTACATACTTTACACAACCCTGAAGCAGACACATCGACAAAGTTTGCAAGTGAGGGCCTTCGGATACAAAACCTTACAAGAACATTATACAATGTTTTTTTTTGACAGCCTCCATAGTAAGAGCCGGCTATGGAATGAACGGCGTCGGTTTCGATCCCAAAACCAAAACTAATATTTGTATGGCCTACAAAACATTACATCCAAGTGTCATGAGGCTAAATTGTCTCTCATAACTTCAGACAAGCACAACACAAAACTTGACGTTTTACTTAGAAGCAAGGGCCATGTATGAATAAAATTGTATTTTTTAACTGTAACATTACTTGCGCCGGTTGAACCTATCATAAACACAATCGGTACCCAATTATTGGACAAAAGCGGCAGAGATACCTCTACGCATTCTATGCTAATAGTTCACGCTTCAAATTCACAACCGTGTCACGAGCCAAACGTACGAGACACAAAATCAATAAGAAACACATGAAAAACTAATTTTAGGTCGTTTCGTAGGATAGCACTTCCGTTAAGTTGCGTGAAGTGTTTCTTCGTGTGTCCCGGTCACGTTGGCCACGGCCATAATCTCCGTATTATTATGTAAGGAGCGATTGGAGGTGTCGTCTCCTACACACGATGTGGCACTAGCATTTTTTGTAATATATTCATGAGTATCTTTAGTAGCAAAATTCGAAAGCAAAATATGTATGTAAACCTATTTTAATCGAATAGGTCTAAAATAAAGCATTTTCTCAAGAAATGCGCTATTGTATTACGAGAATGATAGTTAAACGCCAAGACGATCAGCATAAATCCCGAACATATGAGAATTATTATTGAAAGCGTCAATTACAGTCCGTGAGGTTCGCGGACGGTCTAGCACACGATGCAACCAACAATTTCTATGTCAGCAGTATTGAGTTACGATGCAGCGAGCTGATGCTTTATTATCCGGTTCATCTCTTCCGCCCTTGTTGGTCCGATCACTCGTGTCGCCGGTGTAACGGTGCCGGCCGATACGTCCGCATTATTAATCTTACCATTGTATTAGCCACGAACATCTCACAACATGTGCGCACTTATAACAATAATGGTGATGCCAGTTCTCAATATGATCAATAACTCGTAGTACTCACCGGTCGTTTCTTATCGTATGTAACATGAGCACTGAGTAGGCAGCTGACAGATTGGCTGACCTACTTGAAGCGGTGAGCTGGGTGCCGACTGGAAGTGCGCAGTGTGCAGCGTGCACTCCGAATTATTCGTCGCGTGCCCGCCCACCGCCGTCATCCAGGCGGCGCGCACTGTTCACCTACCCTCTCTCCAATTATGATAACCATCACTCAAGGCGAGCGGAACGAAAGGGGGCAGGCACCGGTTAAAACGTAAAATTACACTTCAATTTTTACTCGACAGCGGGCGCACAATAAAAAACAAATATTCTCATGGCGAGTATCGACGAAACGTGACCGGCCTTCGTCAAAATAGTCGGCCGTTGTCTTATTGGGCGGCGCTTTACATCCAACCAAGTGCTAAAGTGTAAAACGATGCAGTGAAATTTGTAAGCTCCACGTCACGATTTATTGAATAATGACCTTACAAATTGTCCGCATCGACGCGTATTAAATTATTTATTCTGAAATTTCATCGCATTAAAAAAAAATAACAACCGCGTTTTACATAACTGCAATTTTGATACTCGGACGCAGTGGAAGTAATAAGTAAAAGTTGTCCCGCCAACATATTTAATGATGTTGGATGTTAACTAGTGTAGTTTGAGTCGACATTAAAATATTAACTTCTCCTTATTTATATTGCGGCTCGTTAACTTAGATCGCCAAGGGGAGTGTCCATTTATATCTTGTTGTCGAACAGTGTGTTTTTACATGGGCAACGAGTGTTACAACAAATTCAACAAACGACCGGCCGTCATCTATCAAAAACGCTAACGAGCTCAGATGCCGCGGCAATTTACAATCACTGCGGTCCAACACCAATAATATGCGATGATTCTGATGAAATATACAAACCAAACCAGACACTAATTTACACACGGAGCTGCAGTCAAAATATTTGTTGCTTTTTGTCGTACACGCCAGCGTTCAATATAGAAATTCACACAATATTTGAACGGGTTATAAATAAACATTGGCTACGGTGTATGAATATTCATTGGATTCATCTTCATCAAATAAAATTGTAAACATTGAGATTCATTATACGTAGCTTAAGATTACAAATAATAAATTAATTTGGGTATTTCGTTACTGATGGGAAACTACAGAACTTTACACGAATACAGACGTCTAATCATATTTAAATTGCATTGATGAATTACATTAAAAATTAGGATTTAACATGTATGAAATATACAGAGTTGTTATTAAAAGTGTGGAGCAGCGAGCGTCGTGCATTCAGTCTGCGCAGAACGTTTCCTAGCAGCGGGAGCAGCGGTGCGACTCGCGGTCATATAATGAGCAAACCTTGTGTTGCACTTTACGAGCTCAAACCTCTAAGCGACTTGTGCAAAATATCTTGTAAAGCTGGCTGCGACACAGTATACTTTTATTTCTTTGATGAAATTTTAGAACGGTTCCAACTATTTAGAATGGTTTTTTTTTTTTTGTTGAATAAAGTTTATTCGTGGAATAAAATATATTAGAATTTAAAATTAGCACTTGTATTAATTAAATTGTCTTATTGTGCCAGTGAGTTATTGTGCTATTAGTCAAGTTATCGGGTATTTGATAGATAACTAATATGTTTCGATTAAGCATAAATTGGGCTTTAGAGAATTTAGTTTATTTGATGGTTATTTCAAGTGTCTCGATGGCAAAGTGTCTGCCTCGACGGCGCAGTTGTGTTATGGCACGATTATAACGCTTAGGTCTCTGGTTCGAGTCCCAGGTCGGTCAAAGTGATAGCGAAATTTTATATTCAATATCGGCCCGGAGTCAGAAACTTGTAACCGATGCTGCGATATTCTCGCTACTTATCACATCGTGAGACGGAACACACTACGCGAATCGTGGGTGTCCTGGTAACACCGCTACCGCCGCCTACCCCTTCTGTAAAAAATGCCAGAGTTCACGCATGCATGTGATAGTTATTTACTATAAACATATGAACTATTCTAAAAAACAGCAGGGATACTAGTAGAAAATGTTTTTTAAAGTGATATAAGTTACTGACTTAAATGTCAGAAGCGACGTCTCTAGGAGTAAGGGGACACAAGAGAGATCATTACGTTTCCAAAAACGAATTGCATTACGGAATCTAATGTATGTAAAGATTGTCACTGAATACCAACATAGGCGGTAAAAGTCATCATCCAGTAACACAAAAATATCAGTTTCAATGGTTATAGTGGTCCGTTTCGTTCTATGTCTCGCCTCTAGCATTATATTGAAGGTTGCATTTAAACTTACGTCTAAAAAACATATAGGTGCAGAATATTAAAATTTAATAATCCATACGAACGCGATCCCTCATTCTTTTAAACATGCAGGACATGTCATGCTTGTGCGTTTAACTTATCGTCGGAAAAATAATTATCGAGCTACAGGTCTATTGTTAAGACGCCATATGCCCTGGTTATTATTTCTGTATGAATAGAACTTTCGGTTTTGTAAAGGAAATTAAATAATTCGGGTGTGTCTACAAAAGCGCCACAACTTTTTGTATCAAGCTCTTTTTTTACCCTCTCGAAATATTTTTTACATTTGCAGTTTATTTAACGGTGACCTCATGTTTTTCTACTAGCTATATTAAAAATAGACGTGAAATTAATGAATTGACAAAATGTACACAAGGTGTTTGACGTGAAATAATCGAATTAATTTCTACGTTTACGTTATAATATGGGTATAATTAAAACTCAGTGAACCATAAACAAATATAAGGTATATCAAGACTGCTACATTCAGACGCAATATTCAGGCACAACAATTTTTTTTTGTTATCTATTTCTTGCCGTCGTATTTGAGTGGTTTGAGTTTCTCCTAAACCTAACACCCATAAACAACTAAAAAATTACAAAAAAATATTGTCGTGTTTCTTTGCCAAATTTTTAATTACATTGTGTTTGCAGTCACTAAAACTACCATCCGGCTTCGTTTTCAGTAGCAGTCTTGATTTAACCTGTATGAAAAACATAATTCCACCTTAAATTAAAAACTACGTCCATTTTTCGTATCCTTGCGATATTAAAAATGACATACTAAGTGGCGACAAATAGACACCAATTTACTCGTACTGATTGCGACTGTCGGTCTCATTAGATACGCTTGATATATGCACCATAGATTTTTCATAGCAGAATGCAATGAATACCCACAGGCGCACCTGCGCGCGCGCTCCTTGACAAATATTTAACATGTTTAATCGCCGCTGGGGACATATCAATTGTACTTGAAGTCGTATTTAGCAAGTTCCAGTGTAACAAATATTCCTTAATTAGTATACAAAATTGAATAGATTAGCATTAGTGTGAATTGCGACGAATTAGTTATAACGATCGTGAAATGCATTGGAGTTACACGAAATTTAACGTCCCGTAAAGAATTGAAGAAAGTTTAAAAAATAAAAATTGTATCGATTTTCTTTTTCATTTTAATCAAATTCTAGTGAATATTAAAAGCGATTACTTTATATGTAGCGTGGTACAGTGCTGCTTCCTAGAATCTTACATAGTAAAGACTCAGCACGACTATGCGTTGAACATGTTAAGATAATATCTACTTCAATCATAATTTATTACTATATTTTTAGAACACTTAACTTATGCGATGCGAGCGTCGACGCAACCACACGATGAAGGCTTACGGTAACCTTTCGCTCACAAAACATAATTGTTCCACGTAAAAGCTAATTAAATGTTATGAAATCCGCACATGTCATGCATGCATTATGGGCCACATTATTCTTACAACATCGGCACACACTTAGCGTGTAACAAACTCGCAAACTCGGAAAGCGTATCAAATTTCAATTTGCATAATATCGTAAAAGCTCATACGCCGATACAAGCCGGAGCACGCCTCACATTAACGAGATTAAGTCAACATTACGTGACGTATCTGCAAAACGACGTTTACTGTGCTCTAGGACATGACGGTACATTACGGCCTATAGGTGTTCATTAGCACTGAGCACTGAACACATAAACATCACTCCAACAACGGCTAAGTACTGCGGAGCAACTATACTATCATTCACACACACATCGTGGAACCCAAATTCTAGCACTATAATTTGACAAGAAATGTTCCGTGACTATAAAGTTCATGGCTCTATAAAATTTATAAATACCTATATATACTTAAATACTAATGTTAACTGAACTACCACTAATAATAAATAAGTCCATAACTTGTCATCAATAAAGTGTTCAAACAATACTTTCTTAGAAACTTTTCGATAATATTAAATATTTAACTTAGAAAATGTATTGAAAGTTGGTCGTGAAATTGCAAGCCAAATCATTCTGCAACAAGGCTGCAAATCATGTAGCGCCGTCCCCGTGTGGGATGAGGGCTGGCAGAAGATTTAAAATTGTTGAAATTACCGTTAAAAATGTTAATCACATGGTGTTGGTAATGACACTATAGCATACCTATACAACTAGCGTTCAAAATACCTAATACAACCACTGAAGTATATCACCATAAATTATTGCCGTATCACGTTCCAGTAAGATATAACATGTATTTATTAATAGTATGCAAATACATGTGCGTGCTGGCCTGTTGGTAAATGGACTAGACGCGACTGCCAATATGTTCACGGTGGTCGCGGGTTCGAATCCCAGGGCACACCTCTGACTTTTCGGAGTCATGTGTGTATTGATAGTCAATCACCACGCACTAAAACGGTGAAGGAAAACATCGTGAGGAAACCTGCATACCATAGCGATTTATAAAATTTCTATGGTATGTAAGTCCGCCAACCCGCACTAGGCCAGCGTGGTGGACTATATGGCCTAACCACTCTCAATCGCACTCTCGATTGTAGAGGAGGCCCGTGCCCTGTAGTGGGACGTATATGGGCTGATACAGAACAGATTAATAGTATGTGTATGTGTATTTCTTGACAAATTTTCTAGACATAAGTAAAGAATGCACTTTAAAGATGACCTTTGTTAGTTACTGCAATATGGTAATTTGCAATTGCAAATATCGGAAACGAAATTCAAAATACAAGATAAAGCTTAGGTATATTATTTAATAAAGCTAATGTCGGATGGAAATAATTGATCGGAAAATTTCGCCTGCGGTTGCCGAGTAAATCACCCATACAGATTGCTGTAAGTCAATATAACGTTGAATTACACTGACAATATGTCTGAAGCTAACAAAAACACGCCGGTTGCGGCACCCGGGCGTCCATTCTACAAGCCTAAAAACACGCGGGTGGCCCCAGCGGGTGTCCCACTACGCTCTTTACAACGCACATAATTCAGTGATTCGCGCGAATACTAACTAGCGACGGCTTATCTGACGCGACATCCAATACCTTACCGACAACCAGGAAGTACTAAAACAATCTTAGTCACTTTTATCACAAATTTATTTAACTCAACTACCGATGCGGTTGCGGACATCGAATTGTGCTATCGAGATCTGTTTACAACTCTAGATTGCTACAAGTTTATGACGATTTAAGGACGCTAATTCCTTGCTGATGATTAGTTTCAAGAAATTGCGTGACGGCGAATAAAATGACTTGCGGTTGGTTACAATTTGCGGGCACGTTGCTTGTTAACAAAGCTGCCGTCATACCTCTATTATATGTATACGATGACCAAACGTGTAAAAAATGTCATAAAATTTTACTTCCACTGTATTCTACACTAATGAACACGCTATATATAATCATCAATTCAAAGCAATAAAACTACAATTAATTTTAAAACGTGATCGTTTCTCGTTTTGAATACTAACAACGTGATGATAGTGGTACGCGTTGTGTAACAGTTGCTCTCGTGTTAATTGTGTGAAGTGGGCTTGAAAGATGACCACCAACAGCGTGGTGCAGGGTTGACATTAGATGTTAGCGGGGTCGAACACTTACTACACGTCAAACCGACTGAATGCACGCACTTATGTGTACTTATCCGTACAACACTCAAACTATTGAAAATACATTCCTTGTTTTGTACTCATACCGGTTAGAAACTCGATGCTTATGAGTCCCTAACGTATACTTTGATTACCTATATAAATTCTCTAGACAGTAAAAGCGCAACTGCAATTTTATAGTGTTTAAAATTACGGATGTGGCGTTCACATCCGTTGCTGCGGATAAAGTATTGTTTATAATGAACAAAATATACTCTAACTAGTTAACTACATTGCGCGGTCGGAAAGTATTAAATACATAACAGGTACGAGGAAGTAATATGTATGTATTCGAAATTGTTGTAATAAAATGTTATGATTTATTATTAACGTTCCGAATACTGAAGTGAAAGAAATCAACATTCATTGACAAAATATTGGCCAATTATGATACACCTTAGTATAAAAGAAAACAATAACTTTCAGATATCTATCGATTCCAGCATACAAGTAACCTAATAAAGTACACAAAATACGGAATAGCAACATAGCGCTACAGCACTTGGCTACGAGTAGCTCGCACAGCGCACTTGTTAAGTAGTTCGACTCATTCCAATATGTAGCGCGGCGCACGGTAGATAACACACTTTGCAACTGTTTGTTTGTACGCAAATGCAGTTGTTACGGCTTTTAGTGGCATAGGCCGCGACTATAACAGCGGATTAAGAGGTTTATAAACTTGGGTCGCACAGTGTGCGGGGGAAATTGCGCGCAATAAGAAAGTCAATTTAGTTCGCTAACGAGATTGGATGAAAGGCGGGAGGTTGATTAAGCTCTATTAGGCGTGGAGTTGTAGCTGCGGCGCGGTGGCGACATTCCGACGGAGTAGTGAGTACCAACCGCAGCATCACGCAGCCAGACGCCGCACATGCACCGTTAGCTCTGCCATAACAAACGCTATGAAAACATTAAATTGCTTTGCAATTAGCCTGCGCTTATTAAGTTTTAATACGGAACATAAACATCAAATCCACGTCTTGATATTGATTGGAACGTGTTCACGTGTAATGTTTGCTCTTGCTTGTGTTTATTATGCGACTTTATCGACAACTATAGGAATAACACAATATGTAATCGCTTTTATACAGATGAAGTATATATACGACAAAGGAACGAATTCTACATTTAATTCCTATAATGGTCTGTAAGAAACGTAAGTCTATGCTTCTGTGGTAAATTCAAACTAAAATTTACTGTTAATACGCCGCTGACAAAAATATTGTACTAGATTATCGAACTTCAAAGAATTCCCTACAAAGTAACGCCTGAGTCACGCAATTTACAATAAATAGTTTGAGAATTAAACCGCGAAAGTTGTATATTTTTCTCGCGTCCACGGATATAACGACATTTATATTTACATATTTTCAATATGTAGTGATAAATTGCAGATTTACATTTCAGTGAGACTGCCAAGTTGGTTATTTTTTGCTTTTATCATAAATCCTGTAAACACGCGATCGGACGCATAATTTAAAGTAAGATATTTGCACTCACTTAATTTTAAACACGATGATGTGTAGTTATTGTTAAAGATTTTAACATATACTTAATTTATACAACTGACTCGGTGGCGTAGTTGTACTACAGTACGGTTACAAAACTGAGGTCTTCGGTTCTTATCCCGGGTGGACAATGTAATATTGGATTTTTGTATTCATTATCTGCCCAGAGTCAGCAATTTCACCCGATATGATGATAGGCTCGCCCCTTATCATATCGTGGGACGGAACATATTTTCATGACGACTACATTTCCCCACCACACGTCTCCTGGCACCTCTGTCTACCCCTTCTGGAAAGAAGGTGTGAGTGATGTATGTATGTATGTAAATCAATTTACACAATAAGCCTTGCTTACAGAATTAAGAGAATACTGCACTAATATTTTACTTAACGCTTTATTCTTAAGTCTTTTAAAATAAGCTTTTATATAAAGAAATCTCTAAATTAATACATCTACTTATACGAGTACACAACAAATTCAATTTTGTCCCTTCACCTGCCGTTATCCCATATTTAAACGGTGACAGCGCAACATGATTTTAAAGCCTGCTACAAAATAATAATTATGGTTGTGACATCAACGCTTTCGGGAAAATACCATTGGACAAATCAGCAATTCCATTTCATTTTAAATTTACACATTATAAACTGCTTGAGATGGAATCTTAAGACATTATGGTGCACAGTCTAAATATACTGCCACAATTCCAATAAGATGGCAGCGCATTATAAATTCAGTAATTTAGTAAAATACGTTGGTAATAAGTGCAAACTAAAATAGCTCAGGTCGCGTCTTAACGATACGCGCCATAAAAATTTACGACACAAAGCGAAACATCTCACAATCATCTGGTACACTATAAACATGTGTAGCGCGAATAGAGCATCGGTCGGACCGTATTATAATTGTTAAATTTGCATTCATAATAGTGGTTAACGAGCGCAGATTGCGATCAGCTAGTTCGCGCCGCGACAACTTGATACTACCCGAACGATGTTAACGTCCTGCCTCATCTCCATATTTGGAGGAAAACGGCGCGTCTCTTTCAATCACTATGTTTACCTAGAAACATATAAAAAACAACAGATGCATATTAAAAATGCTACAAAAGGTAGCGGTGATTATAAAAGAGAGGAATTAAATATTTTATGGTGATTACTTTTAATAATTATTAAGCTGTTTTTGTAATACCTTGTATATGAATATGTTGGATAATATAAAATTATACATAAATATATAGTAGCTATCTTCATCATAAATACCGCGATATTTTCTTAATTAACATAATACACATTATTAACATAGTTTAGAGTTTAGCTAGGATTTTCAATTGTTTGAACAGTAAAGTTACAGACTGTAAAAATAAAACAATCCTATGAGTAGACGAGGCTTATTCATTCGAGTCATGACCAAAAAACATCGCCAGCCCTATCCATTTATTTTTACCGGTAAGGAAAAACAATAAAATTAGTTCATCTAGATAATGAAAATCGCAGCAATTAAATGGGAGTCATACGAGGACATTACTCTTTAATGGTTTACATGTGATATTTATTAGTAACTGGATATACACAGGGAACACAAGCGGTGACGAGTAGCAACAAACAAGATATATCGCAGCCTTTTTTACTAATATTTATTAAAGGACATGGCTACTTTCAGTATGGCGCTGTGCCTAGTATTTGAATTTCTTGTATTTCAATGAGTTTTGAATTCTTCGGGTAAAATTCCATATCTGTATCTGTATCTGTATCAGCCCATTTACGTCCCACTGCAGGGCACGGGCCTACTCTACAATCGAGAATACGATTGAGAGTGGTTATCGGTATCGGTATCGGTATAGCTATCGGTACATCGAAGTGTTGAAGTGTATATACAACAACGCCACCATGTCGGTCCGAGTACAAGATCAGAGTACGAAGGCTATTCCACTACAGAGAGGCGTGAGACAGGGAGATGTCATATCTCCGAAACTGTTCACTGCCGCACTGGAAAATGCCTTCAAGCTCTTACAGTGGAAAGGATTCGGCATCAACATCAACGGCGAGTATATTACTCACCTTCGATTTGCCGACGATATTGTAGTCTTGGCAGAATCGCTGGAAGACCTTAGCACTATGCTCGAAGACCTTAATCGAGTTATTCCATAACTAAATCATAAACTTTATTTAACTAGCCTGAAGTTTTACATAAAGATGAAGTATTCTGTAATTAGTAGTTGAATTTATACGTCCATTGAATCATTAGCTTATGTTTGCAAAATACCTACTAAGCCGTAACTGGCCATTTCCTTTGAGACTTTTATCCTATCAGGATATGCCAATCTCATGGTATCTTAATACACTGTATATTGATAATTCCCAACCGAAACATATTATACTAAACTTATAAATAACTAAATCTTATCAATGAACACTCCAACTGTAGTAGCAACTGTAGTAGATCTTTATATTAGGGTACACATTTTTTGCACCTAAGTTTGAAGTTGGCAAAATACTTTTAATTAACCCCATGTCCGGAACACTTAAATTAAATCCGTCTGTTGCTTGTTGTAATGTTTTTAGGTTTATTGCATATATCGCATTTAATTGCAGTTATTAATGTCGCTAGAGCTGTGAAACCCCTGGTCGGTACACGGACCACCGCGCGATACAGGTACAGGAATTTATTCACTCGCTGGTGTTAACGACTAATTGGTACACATAAATAAAACTGCTGGCGGGTTATCGATAAACAGTATTCTTTCACCCGTCTTTAAGATGTTTAACATACTATGCAAGAAAGGATAATGCAGATTGCGGCTTTTCCCGACTTCATTTATTGCGTTCATTTTAAATTATCATGTGGAATAAATAAAGTGTATTTTTCCACTTTTTTTATAGCCTACAAACAATGAATTGCTATATTGATTTTAACTAAATTGATCTGTCACTGGAAACAATTAAGAGCGTATACACCTTGCGCGCAAAGTCAACTATAGGTATTTCTTCGTTAATTTCACGCACACATAAGCGACCAAAGCTGTGTGCGTAGAGCTGCCGCGTCGGTCGCTATACAATCGGCTCAAACAACTTTGATCCGTGCGCTTCAAATATTCAATTGAAATGTAACTGTAATATAATATCATAAAAATATTTTATTTGCACTGTAAGTAGACAAATATTACTGTGCAAGCAAAGAATAATAAAAATTTTGGATACTAATCATATTTTCGTTATTATTACATTGTTAAGTTGCATTCAAATCAGTGTTCAATCAGTAGACACTACGGACGTTTTATTAATCATTTCGTGTTCGAACACATAAATAGTGTTAGGGGCCTTACAACTCCTTACAATTACGAATTATATTTAATTTTATATTACAATACATAACATAATTTAGCATCGGAATTACGTCCCATTATATTACCTGAAACATAATTTATACTCACTACAAAATCATTGTAGGTAATAAAAATAATTAAATATTTTACTACCAAAGTACTAAGATGTGGTAATCGCATTCCGCGCGTGGCTATTTTTACTACGCGCGGCATGATCGACTGCAGCCAGGCCGGAGCGACGAGCGATACGTCCTCCCTCTAGAAGGCCTTGCGGCGGTCTGATTTGATCCACGTCGGACAGCGTGTTTTATAGTGGTTTTTAAAATATTTGTAGAAAACATGAAAACTAATTTTGTTGAAATATAAAAATGGTAATTTATTGATAAGATGTTCTTCTATTATAACATGCAATTGTTATATAAAATTATGTACGATAAGTTGGTGAAAAAAAATATGTTCTTGACGAGAGTTTCTGAATAATTTCGCATTGTTTAAATTTTTATTTTTCAGGAACTAAACACAAAACGATTATTTTTCTCAGCAAAATCCCTCCATAAGGGTCTTATTAGTCTGATAATATTTTTACTTTTATCTTATATTTAGTGGTTAAGGATATCTTAAGCTTCTAAATTGCCATTTAAAGCCTAAATAACGAAACTTGTGTTCAGTAATCCGTATAGTACTCACAAATTATCCATCAATCTATAATGTTTTCCACCAAAATCCCTAGATGACAACCTTCTCTAAAATTAGTAATAATTATTTTTCCTTTATATTGTTTATGGTGGCTATTAACTCATTTGAAAAGTCCTGTTTTTAAGCCAAAAAGCGCGTGCAGGGTATAAACGCTCTTAACGGACATATAACTACATGGACAAATGTGCTGCAACGAGGCAAGATAGTATGAAATATGATGACGACGTCATGAATAGGGCGAAGTGGAAGGAGAATGTAAAGAAGACGGACCTCACCACCACGGACGGTTAATAGTCGGAAAGAGAGATTTTAACTAAATTGATACGATGTCTAACAAATGTTCTATGTGACCCAAACAATCAGCCGTAAAAGTAGTTTATTTAAGAATTTATACTTATGCAAATTTAAAGCAACAATCCAATTTTAGTCCGAATTCTTCACAAGTTACAATTATTCTCGAGATACGAACCCTATTTCGTGCATATTTTCATATTTATAAGAACGGAACGAATGGTAGAGAAACAATTCACAATAGAATGTAGAATACGCATAATAACACCTACACTCTGTACGCAGCTCGAATTCAAAGCACCTTTATAATACGATATCCTTGTTTGTATTAAAAGTATAACGAGCGAATTCACGCGTTGAATAAGATTCGAGACGGCCGTACAAGCACGTACAATAAAATAAGTGTTAAGTATATTGTTTATAGATTTTAAATTACGAACACACTCGGGGGAATTTGTGCTCGACATTCGTAACAACCTGAGAACAAGAAAGGTAATATAAACTGCAACCTAACTTGTTTATTACTTGCTTGTTGTATAAAATGCCCTGTATTATTTGTTATTCAACCGAAAGATTAATATTACTTAATGATAGTGCAGTCAAAACATTTTTTTTACTGACACGCATACTATGGAAATAAAACTATAATTTACGGATTTTTACTGCGGATTTAGTTTATTTTTTACAATATTTAACTTGCCGACATTTCGATTACTTTACAACTTCTGTGCTTACGGGCTGGATGCAGAAATTAAACCAAATCCGTGATAAAACCCGTAAATATTTTTTTATTTCAATGTGTTACATTCGCGTAAATTAAAGAAACCATTAAGCACACAAAGTAACCCAATATATAATCCATATTCAAATGAAAGTCATAGAAGACAGATGTTCGCGATACATGTACGTCGTAACAAAGATTTATTTGCATAATCGTCATACGCCGAGACGAAAAACAATTACCATTAAAACAAACTACGAACATAACAAAGCAAACGGTCCCATATTAAACATCACAAAAATCCCTCCGAAATGTTTAACTGAAAATATGAAAACACGCACAGAGAGATACAATTGCAAGTGTAGCAGATGTGTTTAATTACTGACCCGACAAAATCTCGGAAAGAGTTGAGCTTCATTACAAACACAATGGTCTCGTGCCTCAACCGACGATAAAGTAAATAAAATATCAAAACGCCGCTAACACCCGTACGTAAAATCATGGCACGCGCACGTTAATATTTGCCTTAATAAAGTTCTGACATTTTGTAAAAAAATATGAGCTCAGTGCACAAATTAACTGCTGGGTTAGGCCTTTTTTATAGACGCGACGGACGACGCCTCGTTTTAACATTAGCTAAACAGGATCCCGGCGTGGGCGGATTTAAACGTAACCTAACACATGGCGACGTTAATTATAAAATTAAAGAAAAAATATTACGTTCCCCTCCGCGCCGTTGTTCACATTTATAATAAAAAGGCTTTGTATTTCTACACGATTTTTGAAATTAGCTTTTTTGTCGGTATTAACGTATGCGGGGTTTGGAATCCTAATACACGCGTATAAGAAGATAAGGCGTTTGTAAAGCGGGGATTACACGGATGGTGGCGAGAGAAAATTTTGAGAAAGACACCAAGCCGAGTCAGCCTACGCACACGGCTCGTGGGCGAGTACGAATATTGATGCACCTCCACACAGCGGGCTCATTATGACTAACCTACAAGAATGAATGTATAAGAACTTTGAAATGGTATATTGCTAAATCAGGTGCATTAAACGGCCATTGACATTAAGCAAAGTTAATATATCAAATGATTGCGCGAGGAGTTATAAATGATGAGTATAATATTGTCCCTATATTTCAAGGCATCTAAATTTACGTTTAAATCATTTAAAAGCGTAACATTTTTTTAAATCTTGCTAATGTTTCAGGATATTTTATAAGCAACGATTTTTTAGAAATGAATACATGAATTTTACGAGCCAAAAAGTAATGTAAGTTTGTTAAAAAAGGGGAATAATAATATGTTTACATTGGAAAACCAATATTTCTATTGGCTCACTACACAGAAATCACGTTCAGTGAGTGATGTCGAAATGCGACACATTTGCGTGGGCAACTGTAGAAGACTTTACACTTGTTAGCAGGGTGGCCTCTCTCAAGGCGTATACCAAAATACAGATTTACTACAGTATGAAGATATAGTTGGCAATATTGGACATTGGCAACCCTGATCTGACCTTAACGAAGAGACATTTGCAACGGTATGTGTACTCCTAAAATTGTGTCGACGATGTTTGTGTGAGATTTACGATGTGCCCGCGCAAACATGTCCTCGATGGGACAAACGCATGTCGCACTGTCATTGTATACCCCATGGAAATTAACTCATACATTTCAATTCATAATTAAAAATTTAAATCTATCTTAGCATTACACGCGTATTTCTTTTAAGATCATTGTTTGAATACTGCAATAGCAGAAAATATTGAACTGTTGAGCATAGGACTCCTCGCTGGCTTGGTATGGTTCTCTTAAAATCTCTATGGTTTTCCGCTTTGTCACAATTTTCGCTACATCGATATTTTAATAATAAATATAATATATCCAAATCTTCCGATATAAATGAAGTGGTGAGTTCTATTTCATGTCTATTTCTATATTTCGTACACGAGGTGGCGACATCTGACTCGGCGGATGAAATCCGACGAACGCGAAATGAATACAAAATAACACATCAACGCAACCTCCACTTTCCTAAGTAATTTTCTTACATGACCCATATTTTTAGCCACTCTATCTGAAAAACCATAATAACATGATCAGCTTTGTCTCCAGAAATTGCGTATTGCTTTTGTGATTTTAAAATTTATTTTGCCCAATGAACCTTAGGTGCAGAACAGTAAAGATTTACATTTTATAAAATGTTCACAAACAATTTAAAGAGGACCAATCCTTTGAGATACGATCAAATACTATATCGCTTCAATTGTGATTAAACTACTGTCAAGTCTTTTAGATTAAGCTACATGTAGCATTGGCGGCCAAGAGACTAAATAAAAATGAATTGGGTGAATCTGCTCTAAAACTTCTGAAAACAGGTACGCCTAAGCATTAAAAATTGATTTGTTAGATATTATGGTACACATGATCTATTTAACACAAAACAATTACGAAACCTGTAAGAGGAAACAAGCGAAACGAAATCCTTTTTAAAAACTGTAAATCAACAGCCAACGACGCACACCAGGTCTTTTAGCAAACGTATTGCAGCAGCCCAAAATGGTGTCATAAATCTAAAAAGTCCATTTTTATAAAAGAAAACCGATTAAGGAGCTTTCCCGATACGGATCGCTCGAATGAAGCTATATATTTTCATGATCGAACGGAACTAAGATCACGGACGACTGACGGGCGGTGCGTGAGAAAATTTGGAAGGGAAACGTTACTTTTAATCGTATTGACTTCTGATGAAATATGGTTTGTTTATGTAACACGCGATTGAATCTATCCACTATAGGACACAGTGAAAAAGATTAGATTCAAGGAAAGATCCTAACAACAGTCTAGAAAAGTACATACAGAAAAAACAAATTAATATTTACTCATGTAAAATCAAACCGTCCGCCATCCCACACTCGACCAGCGTGGTGGACTATATAGCCTAACCACTTTCATTCATACCCTCGGTTCTGGTGGAGGCCCTGCAGTGGGACGTATATAAGGTGATAGATATGTTATAACAAAAGGCAACTTTTTTAGTATACATTAACAGTATAACATTTTAATTAGCTTCGAGTTACGAGCTAGACAAGCAACATTAAACATTACATTTTTCGTAGCTAAGTTTAAAGAAAATACTTAAGACTGGTTAATGCAATTAACTCATGTCACTTAAAAGCCGTATTTTGTTTTTCAAACCTATATCGAATGTATTAAAATACTGATTTAGGTTTTCTGAATTTATTTACTCAGTTAAACTAACCTAATCTTAATTTACCTACCAAACAAGCGCTTTATATAAAGCTAACAAATAAATTTAATTAAATCCCAAACACTCACAAAGAGCCATATTTAATCTTCACCTAACGCTTCATTCGCAGTTCTGAGCTAGATGGATGTTGCCCTAACTAGTATCCTGTAACTAACTGAAGTTTGCTCAATCGCTTGGTAAGCAAATTGAAGTGAATTGAAGCTACTGTGTCGTTGACTTTACCAATCGCGTACTACGGAATTTCAGTCAAGCTTTATCTATGTTTGAGACTGAACGCCACAAAGCTAATTAATAATTATTAAATTGTATTTAATATTATATGATATTGTTGTTCTAGTCACTAATAAATTTCAGAACTTATTTGGTTCGGCGATTCCACAGCACTAGAATGTAAAATGTGTATGAAAATATCAAACTTATCCGAGAATATGCTAAGAGTTCCATGGCGGTCATTACTGCTTGGGCACTGCAATAATCGACAAGTCACCTTAAAACCTCATGAAATATATGAACACTAGACAAAAAAACGTTGAAATAATTCAAACTTTAAATTCAACAGTAGGTACATTACCAGTGTACCGTATTAAACCAGAAATCTTCTAACAGGTTGCGATTCCCTGGAATATCATTTCTTTCAATTTTTTAAACATTAGTATAATTATGATCTGTTTAGATAAAATTATAGATATAGATAGCCTTATCGGAAATTATAAGGAAATGGGTGCCATAATTTTATACTCATCAAAAACAAGTTATGGATCACATAAGTATTCATGAACACTACCAGACTCGAACCTAAATGTGTTCAATTCTCGCCTATCCACTCTCCAGCCGCGTCACGGAGGTCGCTATAAAATAAAATATGTTGCCCAACCATTCAATATATTATACACTGAATGGCTCATAAAGTTTAATTTATTGGATTTTTTATCACATTGCGATAACACTGTGATCTATTTAACATTTAAATTATTGATTTAATCAAAATGCAAAACAAAAATACATTTCTACGAAAAAAATATATTAAAATGTACAATAGGAATTATAACGAGATGATCAACCATTTCATTCGTTTTATTTTTAGTTTACACAATAATACACCCGCCTTGTAAACAATGTTATCGGAATTAATTTATTATGAAAACATTACGTAATTCCTCAATTATGTATAACGTAGGAAAGCGGGGCCTAGCAAATGTTAGCACAAGTACGGCGTGCCAACCTCAAACTACTTAATTGTAATGTAAGAATTGGTTTACTGGCAATGCTTTGAGCCGAGTACTGACTGACGGACAATTTCTTTGTCACTCATGTGCCAGCGTGTGGAAATCAACCGTTATATCCAGCAACGCATAATTTTGTACTCATCACGACTTACCGTGCGTTATTTATTATTATTTTAATATGCCACGAAGACATGTGCTCATTTGTGACAGTTTGATTTTAGTTTATATACAGTCGACAAATGTCAACCACTTATCACATTCAGGAGCGGTTACAAGGCGTTAATATTGATCTGTCAAATATCACATTGCAACACATTTTGCTATAAAGTATGTTAATTAAATTACTATTAATTTATTTGTTGCCGTAGGAGAGTCGCTACCGTAAAATTACATTTAATTTATCTTATTAAATAATAAGCGAAAACGTAATCTATCAAATAAATATCAACTTATTAGACCACAATGATGAATATTTTTCAAAGAAATCAATTTTCAAACAACGTTCACTATTCGACCACTAGCTACCATAGTTCACAAAAACCATATCGCTGGTTGACTCGTTACGCTTTGATTACATAGATTAAACATCGATGAAATTGACAAGCGAACGGACGGCGAGCCAATAAACGAGATTCCCCAAATATTTTACTTCCATAAATACTCAATAAAGCCCCTTTTCCCACGCCCATTTCGCAATCGAGTTCGGGAACGCGAATCCGCGTTGCGCCACATTAAATTCTTCACGTTTAATCAATTCCGGAGGTTGATAGTAAAAAAATATCAAAGTGAAGTGTTTCCTTCCGTATCGACGGAGCCGAGATGAGGGCAGACAGTAAATAAATCGCTGGCGCTCTTTCAAAAAGCACCAAATTGTCAGGATCGGTTCGTGGACACGCCTTTTATCTGTTACGTCTAACAGACTTCACGTTTCTCGTAAATAAACAACGAATATAGAACTGGATAAATGATAAGGACGAAGGAATAGTGAAATGCAGCCGTGCGGGATTAAATGTACTCGGTGGCTTCGGATCAGCCTCAGATTTGCCTGACCTACTTTTCTGCTGAGCGGCCGCGGCCATAATTACGATAAAAGCTCTCTTAATAAATTAACGCGACCTCAGTTGTTAACAAGTTGCGATGACAAAAGATTATAACTATCTCATGCATTTTATTTATGCTTTATATAAAAGTGACCTCATAGATCTAGTGGTAATAGTGAAACTTTACGTGCTGGATTCGATTCCCAGCTCTAGCAACGCAATTTCTGTGAGCTATATAAATTTCAGGCGAATTTCCCACAGCGAAATGCTCAATCAAACAAAATTAATAGAAGCCTATAGCACACTCACAAGGGACAAAATGTAGCTTCCAAGCATTCAAGTCTTAATGTGAGAAAGGGAAAGATATATTCTGGTAGGCTAATTTGCACGAAGCCGTGCCCTAGTTATCATACTCCGACAATGCACCATTGAGTCCATAAATACAAAACAATTAGGCAATAAATTGTCGGATGAATGAGTACTTTTATTTGTGAATCACGTGCCCAGCCTTCTCGAAATTTATGTACGGAGGCGTCAAATTTAACATTTCAAAGAAACTGATGGCGCACACCTAAGGTTCGCAATCGCACTCGTGATGCACTGTAATTATGTTTACTATTTATTACCAGCTATACAATCGACGAACAACTTATGAGTATGTGTGGTGAAATGATTTAAATGGGCTAGGTGATGAGACGATACACTAGGACTATAATCATGTGCCTTACAAATTGTACATAATTTTAGGTAAAGCTATGTACGGTTTTTTAAAATGGAATTCAACCAATTTGCGAACGTTAATGTCCACGCGTGCTGATCTACAACCCGATTGGCGTGACCATCGAGCGGACTGAGGCGATCGGTTCCGTATACTAGTTCAGTTTGTATTCATACCAGTACACGAGTTAATTTTCAACATTGGCTAAAAGAGAAATAGCTTGAACTTATAATATTCAACAAGCTCATTGTGTCGAAACACAGTTATTTATTTAGCATGCAATTAGTGGATAATGCCGTTGAGGAAAGATTGTGTACAGCATAGATTCAAGGGTTACTCACGGCTACCGATCCCTATAAATGAAGGCGAGCAAAAGCGTGACACAAAAGCAGTACGATAACAGTGGAAAAACGAGCAGAGAATCGCCTCCGAGCAGACTGTATCTTCGCCCGCTCGGGAGTTATTAAATATTAAAATAAACTCGCATTCCGACACGAGTCCTACGCGATACGCAAGATTATGGCCAACACAATGAGAGCACTGGCTCCGATCGCTCCCTCTTCTTATCATATCAAAGCAACAGCTTACATAATTCAACTACACTTGATATTCGCAAGAAGTTCTTACACGCTGATAAAAATTTAGCACCTGTACAAACACCATGTCGAATCTGCTATTGTTGGAGGACACCACAATTTAATATGTTTACATGTGATTATACTACAGAATAGCGTACCAGATTCATAGTTCAAGTTCTCACCATAATATTAACAAATTTGCAGTTCATAATCAAACCAGATTAGCGCACATATTGAAACTTAACATATTATATCTCAGGATGGCGAACGCAGTGGAATGCCAAGCGTCGCTTGGTATTCAAGGTGTTGTTTGATTTTGCTACTGTTCATGAGCGGTTGTATCGCTTATCACCGCGAACGGAATGCTCGTCTCGCCCTTCAATGCAATAAAAAAAACTCCTAAAATCACTCATCCCAAGGCGGCTGCAATGGTTCTGTATATCTAATTCATTGCTACGCATAATATTAATCGTCAACTCACCGATAACACGTGTAAGTTGAGAAACGCACCGCCGACTTCGCATCATTCGATTGCTTAAGCATCAATACGCCCACTTACCTGAAACAATACATCATTACAATATCACTCACCGAGGCAACGCATTCATTAAAAGAATTCCCACCTACAGCACGGGGCACCCAACAATAATTTATGTCAAAAAGTAATTGGTATGACAATGTAGTTGCGATAGTGAAAGTGGCTGTACATTTCGAAGGGCTATGGAGAAGAAAGCATAGTAAATATCTATTGTTAATATAGTAATTTTTTTAAATGACCTATCGTAAATTAATTGGCCGAACAATACTTTGCTTTGTATGTTTTACCACTAAACTTGTTCAAAGAGTTCGACAAAATTTAAATGCATAATAAATATTATTAATAAATATACAATAATTAATATACAATAATTAATATTATTGTCTATTTCTTACTTCGAATGTTTCTAAAAATTTTCCCCTTACTTTCTGTTTATCATTTATAAATATGTACATTATAATGAAAATAAAAATATGTTTCTTATTTGTAAACTAAAATAAATATGACCTTTGTACACTTATCTAAGGATATTCAATGTCATTCACACACAAATAATTCGAAATACAATTACAATCAATAATGAAATTGAAAAGTCTTGAAATTCATTGCTTTTCTCGAAACTGCAATATCCAGATTTCAAACAATCCATCCAAAGGGCGCTAATAAAAAATGTTGTTCATCTATGGAGCTTATTACTAGCTGAGTGGAATGTTTTCAATCGTGATACATATAATTAAATTTTCGCAGAAAAAGTATAAAAGCAAGGGGAATTTAAAATTGCTGATACCCTGCACATCTTTATTTGGATCATGCAATAACAATCAGTGGTACATGAAATACAATAAATTAATCAAAGAATATTCGGGCAAAAACTGATTAAGAAAGTTTTAAAACATTTAATATACCATATAGTCCAGGCATATTAGGGGTTTCACCTCGGCATGAGAGATAGTCGGCTATAAACTTGTATAAACCTTTATTTCAACACCCTAAAACTTGTCTCAAAACCTACTTATCGTAGGGTGTCTGCGACTACAGATATTCCAAGGCCAAAGGTAAAAAAATCGATTTTTTACACATTTATTGCAAATATCTCGTTTCCTATGAGTTTTATGCTATTTATATCTATTATAAATATTGTAAAAGATTAAATTCTCTACAACTTTTGTTTAAACATTTTTTTTTTTATATCTTCAACCATTTTCGAGATAGCGGGCAGAGCGCGAGAACTGCATCGATCGTCTTCGCTATGCACAGTTTATCAAGTTAACAAAACTAAATAAACCTGTGCAGTTATCAACTCTTCCACCAACGAGTGCAGCAGCTCTTCAACATTTCAATCGTGTTTATTATCAAGTTCAGACTTGGTTAGGGCATGATTTAGAACCCCAGAATTGGGGTTCGATAATCCGTGTTGAATTCTGGAACCTGTTCCTCCTTCCTCACAATGAATCAACCAGCTCCGAAGGAATTGCTTAACACTATATTCTGCAACGGCAAAAATGGTTGTGGTTCGCGATGTGGATGCAAGAAAGCAGGGTTGCAGTGCTCTTTAGCTTGCGGCCAGTGTAATGGGCAAGCTTTTCTTAATGCTTCACCATATCAAAGTGATTTGAATGAAGACTGTACTTTTGATCCCGAAATCTTGGAAGAACTGGAGACAAATGTCGTTGAAGACGAGAACGCAAAGGAATTTGAATTATTACAGCCGTTGGAAGACGATGATGATGAAAAAGAAGAAGAAAATTAAAATTAGAACTTGTAGTTCTTGTTATTATTCTATTTTTTAACGTTGATAAATGTATGAAACGGTATTTTTCAATAAAAACATTAATTAAAAATTTAATTCTTTTCTTCTTATTTAGTTGGGAAGTAATTAGTATAAGTAAGATTAGAATTAAGAAATAATTAAAGTATTTCCCTTAATAATTTTATAATTTCACATGCAGGTAAGTGTTATTAAATGAATAAGTTAATACCTAATTATTGAAAAAAAATGATTAATGATAATGTAATAGTTAATAAAAAATATAATAATGTATTTATTAATAATTTAAAAACTTTAAACGGCGTGTTTTAATCGGGACTACAGGTAGATCTCGAAAGATACTGTATATAAATAAACACTGCGCGCGCTCTGCCCTCTATCTCGAAAATGGTTGAAGATATAAAAAAAATGTTTAAACAAAAGTTGTAGAGAATTTAATCCTCTACAATATTTATAGTAAATACAAATAGCATATAACTCATAGGAAACGAGATATTTGCAATAAATGTGTAAAAAAAATCGTTTTTTTTTACCTTTGACCTTGGAATATCTGTAGTCGCAGACACCCTACGATAATACCCTGTGTTCCACAAAGCACTTTGTCAAAGTTTCTGCCAGACGTAGCTTGCATATGAAATAAAACTTAGTTTTAGTTAAGTAAACTGATTGAAATGGAATGTAGTCGTCGTTTGTCCAAGTATCTACATATGTATCTGAACAAAAGTAAATACAAAAAATAAACTTGTCGATGAATAGTCATTTTACGGTGACCCAATCTAGAGTGAATACTCATTTTCAAATACTTCACTTACTGAGAAAAAAATGTCCACAAAACTCTAGTTGGTTGTCCCCACCAAGTTCTCCTCAATGTGTTGCAAGATGCGAGAACCAAAGATAAAATTTTATTTAAAGCATTAGCATTCGCAGCGGCTTATCGAGACCCATCCACAATGGTCACAAACGCGCACCTGTGAATTTTCCCGTAGTAACCGCTTACTGCTAGCGAATGAATCCACGTATCTATATTGCCTTCGTAGTCAACATGTACATCTTGACTTATCTTATCATTAGTATCGTTTCCTCTTGTGCGCATGAGTCTATCTACACATAGCGGACTTTTCGCATAATTTCATTTAAATCGCTGTTTATTTTTTGTGAAGTAATACTTAAATTTTATGTTAGTATGTGTGGTGTGTACCTTTTATATGGCTTATACTCCTTTTCGCAAACCCAAAATATGTAGTAAGAGAAACTGTACAAAAGAAAGAAAAAGTATAGACCGTGATTACTCATTTATTTACAGAAATCACGGAACCATAAAATCTCACCAGAGTTACGCCACAAATACCACCGTGACCAGCGGCGTGCACAGGATTATGACACTGGGTATGCGGCGGAGTACTCGGTCACAAAAACTTTTTCTTTTATAGTTTTTTAGCATAGCCACGCGGCGGATCTCTAAGTCGGAAACCATGCCAACATAACAAGTCTTAGATGTACTACTATTCATGTCCATCTTCTACGGCAACGCAGACAAAACAGCGATCGATCGTCGCGGCGGAAGAAATTCTAATAAGTAAAATAAAAAAACTCACCTAGTCAGCTTTCAATTTTCACATATTCAAGGTTCCGGTTAGTTGAGATTACTATACCTATCCCGATGTAAATAAACGCAAGATTTCGGCCACCTCATTCATTCATTTGATAAACATACATTTTTAACACAAACCTCGCAATCAAATAACATTTGAAAAAAATAAACAAACACACTAGTAAAAGCAAATGACTACAATTAATATCGAAACTTAGTAATAAACTGTTAAATGTACACACTTTCAAATGTATTTTTTTTTACAAACATACTAGTATAAAATAGTAAACAATACAAAAACTCATAAAAAAAGCAAAATGGCCCCGGCGAAACACAAAACATTTCTATTTAAACAAATAAAACCTTACTAACCAAAAATGCATAATGTGCATAGGTGATTTATTAGATTCCAGCCTATTAATTTTACTCGGATTATAGGCAACGAACATTTACGATTACTCCCGACAACTGCCGAACTCCCGAGGCCTGCCGCAGGAGTCGCGGCTTTCAATATTCATGGGTGTGTGCGTTTGCGACTGTGCACGGACACCAAAATTACTACACACATGCAAACAAATGTCATGCGGGACGCGGCGGCATGACTTGGTTGATTAGGTACATTATTTTGCTTTGCAGCGCCGCTTGCTTTTCGCATGGCAACCATAATGTTTGCGTGATTGCAAATAGGTGCTATTTATAAAATATTAGGCGTTTTTAAGTTATTATATTTTGTTTATTCATTTATTTACTATAAATTAAAGTCATCTAAAACGTACGAACGTTATAATAAAATATATGTGAATGGCAAGTAAAGCACTGCATTTCTGCCTACAAGGAGTGCACGCCCCTGACCGTGACCACTTACCGGCATTACTACATCGAACAAGTGAAACAAAAAGGTCGATCATGTTACATTTGAAATGTCATTACAATTAGCTAGTAGGAATACATTTTGTTAACGATGTTGGTTCACGTAGTAATCGCGAGCGAAATCTTCGTCGTGTGGAGGCGGCGATGTTGAAGCTAATGTTGTTTAATTAACTCGTATTCATTATCGGCGGGAACACGGCGCTAGGCGCGTGCGCGTGTTCCCTGGTCACCAATGCAGGTGCCGTCGCACACGAAAACAGGAGACCACCGCACCTCCTATCGCTTTATGTACCAGTACACAGAGTCGCCGACTTCAATTAACATTCTTCAGCCCAGACGTCCCGAGGAGATTCGATCATATTAAGATAATCGAATCGCGATCAGTTTAAGCGTTTTATTAGATCTCTTATTGTGCTACGGCATATTCCCAATTGACAAGGAGTTTTGTGTCCTTTTGGTGACAAATTGTCTGTCAATTACTATTTGCATATTACACTTTGCTGTCTACATTTTCTTCTACATTTTTAGTGATTGCATTAATAGAAAATGAACCGCATTATTTAAAATCAAATAACCAAAATTTCCTTCAATATTATAAAATAAAAAAATAAAAAAAAAATCTTTATTGACACTAAAAATATGCAATTACTTACAAATTCAATGTTGTCACTGTTATACACGTAATGCACATGGTTTGATGAACACTAGCATCTAAACTAGGCCGGGCCTGTACCTTAGAGGCTAGTCACTTCCTATGACATTAGTTTTGTTCATAGAACACTAAATATTGTAAGAAACTACAGACTAAGATAACATAATCATTTTGTTAAAATACTATATTTATTTTTTGCATACCCACAATCGTTTACAATAATAGTTAGACCACAGTGTCTGCGAACCTCTGCTTGAATATATTTAAATTAAGTTAATTATAAGGGTTTTTAGGGTTTTTTAAGGGGTTATTATAAGGGTTATTTTCGAATTTCGTCGCTGCAAATTGCATTAATCGCCATAGTTACTCCGCGTGTTGGCTCGGTTCATCTCTCGTATCTGTAAAATCAAGCATTACGTATTCTCATTATGTATACAACCGGCTAAGGTTACCGGTACGTACACACATAATATCTTCTTTAAGCATGCATGACGCTATTAATCCAGACGTCAAGCAAGTTTCGTGTCGTCGTGTCGTGCACGCAGAGAAATATTAGAGCTATTAATAATTCGGAGGTTGCACACACGAGATAGCTTGTGCAGCGGGCCAGATGACCATAATGCATGGGCTTTATTCCATAAAATGCAGCCAAAAGTCCACCCAGATCTAAGCAAATGTTTCAAAATTCTAACATACATTTAAACTTAGTAAATGTTCACAACAAAACTTTGCCTTGCATCCGTCTTATAAGATTAAACCAAATAACAAAATACAAATTGGACGGAAATTACTACTTAAATTATCACTTACGGATTTAGAAGCTCTTAACATCCGGATACACGTCTATAATCAATACCTTCAATGACGTACTAAAATAACATGAAAAATCTTTCCTTTTTAAAGTGATCCAAATGACGTGCACGATATTTACCGTCGGAGGCAGTGTGATGAGGGAACCACTAATACTGGAAGCCGCAGGTTCGCAAGTTCCCCGATAGCCTGAAGCCCTAACCAACACTACACATGCGTGTTCCTCGTCATTATGCAAAACACACACCGGATACTCGACTAAATTATTATCCTCCAATGTAATAAGTCTCATCTCGTTACGCAGTTTGAGTTACTTTACTCAATGTGTATTTTACCCGTTCCTAATAAGTGCCGATACATTTTAAAATCGCATAGGGAGGACAGCGAACAAGTACGGCTCTCCCTAACGCAGCACGAATTGCGTGAAAATGGAGAACAAATAAATTCTTGTTATGCGGTAATGGAAATAGAATTTCACAATGTGGTAATGAGATTACATTTACAGTTAGTGCTACTATTAACGAATCGTGGGCGTTCGCCGCAAATATCTCAACGCAATGACAAAATATCATTTATATTTAATGCTGGAGAGATAAGTAAGCAAAGACCAATACATTTTTCATTCTAATTTATTTACTTTAAAGCACCTAATATATGCAAGCCCTAACGCCTGATGTATAAAATCTCAGAAAAATTAAGGCGATATTTATGAGAAGTGATAGTCGGACTCGGAACCGTCTACCAAAAATTTTTATGATATATTTAAATATGTTAATAGGAAAACAAAATAACTACTATCGGGTGTTTATCATTTTATTGGGGCCATATTATCAAAATGAAACCGGATTATGTGGTAAGCTCCAAACGGCTGCTGGATATTTGTCATATTGGGAGATATAAATCTAACATTATCTACAATCTTGCTATCCGACACATTTTAGTTAGAAAAGCGAAAATTCGATTAACGTTAATTGATCAAACAAAACGATCGCACCAAATCGATTAAAATTATTACATACAAACAAGCCGATTTTAAAGTGTTGATTATAAAAGGGTTTTAATAAAGGCGCGTTAATGTTCGGCGCGGCATTAACAATGGCTGATGGCGACGATTTCGCACTAACACGTCGCATTATCTCAAATTCATTTTGATAAACATCTCGGAGGTAGTTTTGAAAGGAAACAAAGAAAACAAGTTGGCCCCCTAATAATCGTATACATGCCAACAAGACGTCCATCCGAGCGGCGACAACCGCCGGACGACGCTTATAACCCCACTACAGACTCCAATTTACGACCGTCCCCTTTACTACAACGGCTGGATATTTTACAACTTAATTTAAAGCGACGCTTTTTTCCTTTTCTTAGTTTGTAAACTCCATCGCTTCCATTACGATGACCTCAAATTTATATAAGCTATTTGAAGCATGATTGACGTAAATATAATTTACTTCAAAAAATAATAATCATATTGCATTGAATATTTAGGTACGTATTATATTTCTTAGTCTTAGAAAGTGTTGAACATATTCTTCTAGTAAGGATTTCAAGAGAGGCCTGTTGAAAACGGTTTCATGTAACCTTCATAAAGTCAAACGTCCACCTTGTGGGCGTATAAATTATTGTGCATATATTAATGCTCATTATCACTTTAATTGTTTACAATCGTTAACTGAGATTAATTAATGAATGTATCGACCTTGTTTAGACTACTAACGAATATATTGACAGGTTATACAAAATTGTATGTAAAACATGGTAGTTTTTATAATAAATTGTTTTAAATTATCATATAAAAATGAAATCAATCCATTAAATTCGTCAAGTATGATAATCAAATGATTCCATTTTATTTATATTTACGATTAACTGCACTAATTAAAACCCCTCCTAATTTGATAATTAAGAAGCTATCTGAATGTGCAATCAATGTCATTACGTAAAAATATTTGTATAGCATAAGTCTTCGAATATTTTACGGTGGAAATGTTGCACAAATTTGGCCCGGAGATCACCGTTGCGAGAGTGCTTAGCCCGTCAATCACGGCTTGCATAACTATAGAAAGCTGTTCCGTGCACTGACTAAATGTCACGTCCGTGCTATGTGACAATGCTTACATTGATCGAGTTATCAGACCAGTTCATCTCCATGGGACTTTCAACTCTAATTTTTAAATTATGATTACTGATAACAATGCGGCATATTTTAAACTATTCATAAACAAAAAACGTAATCGAGACGCTGTGAAAGAATTTATTTCCAAAACAATTTAACTGTCGAGGCATACTGAAGCAGGAACTGTAAATCGAAAATTACAGCATTTATAACCCCTTTTACAATCTTGTCAAACATAAGTAGCGTGACAAACAAAACAAATTGCAAATAACGCGATCCATCTCATGACCGTTATGAGGATGATCACCGAACACAAAAGAATTATGCGGTGGAATACCCATCACATGTATCAGTAGGCATTATAATGTCGTCGCTTTAATATTCATTGGGCAAGATTGTCGTAGTTTGTTCGTCGCGTAGGCAGCCCCCATACGCCGCGGCACGGGGCGCGGTTGGGCACGCATTACAGACAATGACATTTGCATAGATGGGCGTTACTAACTGTCAACCAGAACATTCACATTAACTAATCCAAAGAGCTATGCAAAATTATTTAATGTATCTTCGGCATGAATTGAATACATCTAAACTGTAATAAAGTCATTTGAATAAAGGTTACCCTTACAACTTAATAAAATTGAATTATCATTTACCATTACCACAGCGACTCACTATGAAAATTCAGATAGGCAACACTTTATTATTCACCACATGATGTAACAGAATATAATAACCAGAATTAAGTTTTCATTTTTTTTAAATATTATAACAACCAGCGGTCTTATGTTAGCAATCTCTCCCAGACAAGAAAACTTTCGATCAGATCTTACATAAAATGCTTTTGTCTTTTAAAAGCAAAGCTTAAACATATCCCTGTCTGTAGCACACGAGTTCAAAATATTATGAACGCATAAAAATCACAAAGCTTAAAAAAATCGAGGTCAAAGATATTTACCCACATCAACCCTCTAGTCATATGATAATACCACCGAAATGGAAGTGAGCCACTTTTTCCAAACAAGGCTTAAAATGTTCATTCCAACTGGCGAGGCACTTATTCCCTGAATACATATGTACGTCTATCTAAAGCTTAGGGCGCATTGTACATTCGAGAAGCGTCGTTTCTTTCGAGCCACCCACTACCGCCAGCGCCCAACGCGCTTTGCTATAATGCGCTTACCGCGCTTCATGACTAGCTACCCTCATAATTCCATTCTTTGTGTACGCGCTTTTGCCCTAAGTCAAAACTCGTGTCACCTTCGAGAAACTTATTGCTCAGGTATGTAGCAAGGTATAATACATCGTTCTTCACCAGTACCGGGTTAATAAGAGCATAGCCTTTTTATTTAATCTTTAATGAAACAAATTTATTGGATTCGATATAGATAACTGATTTCTTGCAGCACAATTTTCAGGATAAAGTAAAAATCTATCTGTTGGGTTTACAATAAGATCAGTATATCACGTCCCGGCACGGATAGTTTAGCAATTAAAGGAGGAATCCGAGCGCACCGCTATCTTTTCTACGAACTAATGAGTGGCGACGGCCAACGGTCGACGGCGCACACTCACAGACACTTATCTCCTTGATAAACAAGTACAAATGGGTTACACGTTGCTTCCAACCCCTAAGCCTCTCCATTTCTCCTTTAACGTCTTAAGTAAGACGATACAAGTTTTATCTGCCAGACTAGAATTTACTCCAAACTCATTAACTAAATGTGTTACTGATATACCTAACAGAAACACATTACTCGATATCTGTTGTGCTCAGTATATAAATGGAAATAAACAAGGGATAATGCGAGACACGATAAAATCACAAGATTCAACGAAGCCTCTCGTTAAACAATTATTTATACATAAAATGGGAAATGATCTAAATATTTAGGAGAACCCATAAACCGACAGATATGTTGTGTCTAATGGAATGGCTACAACACGTGAACGCCGGACAATAAACGTATCCTAACACATTCGGATATTGTCCGAGGCGCATTTATTGGTACATATTTTAGGGGGAAGCGTATAAACGCCGGCGCCTGATGGCACGTTTACGATCCATGGAGATAAATTCTAACCACAGTCATTAACGGTGAACTACAACATACACTTAATTTAGCTAATGCCTTATTTGACTGTGGTCTTTATCGAGAATGCAAATATAATCTAGATGCGACGTTAACTTTAATACAATATTTTAATTTCTCGTAACGATACAGTCAATGGAGACTTCTGTAAAATATTTTAAAGAAAAAGCAAAGCAATTGGGATTTCAAATAACGTTCATCTTTCATGTTCACTAACGAAGGCCTTATCTATATCTATATATAAAATCCCGTACACTCAAATAGGATTATATTTCCAACACGAAGAACGGTACAAATTTTCGTGAGCATCACACGGAAAATAATTAAATTTCAATGTACTTTGAAAGTATTCCACCACAATACGTGCCTCAAGACCTCATTACCGCAAGTGTTAAAATGCAAAAACGTTGGAGCCCGAGGGTGGTTGCGTCCCGCGGAAGTCAGCGGCAGCACAATTCAATAGTCGAGGGAAACCGCGCAGAGCCCAAGTGTCGACTTTCGTAGCGTTGGCCTGCGGTACGCCGCGCCGCGCCGCCGATGCGACATGAAAAAGGCTCTTAATGAGCGCTCTCATTAGACTTACTTAATAGCTTACGTAAATGTGCTAATGCCACACTGTCCACTTTATTGTGTGATTATGTTCACTAATTTCATAAACATAAGGATGTTTTCTGTATCAGCGCGTATAATACGTGCCCATGCAAGGCACGGCCTCCACTACAATTAAAATTCGTGAAGTGAATTTGTGTGAAACGATTGTAAGTGTTTAGGCCATATAGTCCACCACGCTGGCCTAGTGCGGATTGGCGCATTCTTACAAATCGCTATGGAATGCACGTTTCCTCGGGATGTTTTCATTCACCGTTAACAATAAGGATGTTGATTCATTAATATCAATTTGTGTATTAAAAATATTTTAGTATATATCTCTATAGCCAAAGAAGTTAGCTGGCCTTCACTCAGGGGTTGTTAGCAAATAGGTAATTTAAAAATGTGTAGCACAGTACTTGAAATAAATGCTATCTTAACTTCACGCCTTATTTCACAGAGGGCGGTGTTGATATGTATCAGTGCTGTAATCATCCAATCTTAGCTGTGACATGAAATGTGTAAAGGTAGGACGAATCCCACAGACGAAGATACAGATATAGTACAATTTTCCCACGAAATTTCCCTGTAGGCTCGTCCTTTCGAAGCAAATATAATATATTTTTAAATAACAACGCATTGAGTACAACGATTATAATAATTCCCACGTGCTCATGTATTCTGAAAATAGAATAATTAACAACACAAATGTCATATATGTAGGTACAAAGTAAATGAGCAATAAGTGGCCATAATTAGTGCAGTGACACCGATTAAACTCGGTTGTGATTGTCATCACAGCGGAACCCCGCAGGCCAGCGCTTACGAGCCAATAAAACCCACAGTTTATCGCCACACACATCAAGACTTTGACACCTTCACTCGAAAAACAGGTTAATAAGAGAGCCACCCTCAATGAGATGTGAAAATAATGTGTGATATTATCTCAACTCGGTGGCACTAAGGCGTATATTATTCTAACTCGCGCGCGTTTCATTAACCGCCAATCCGGTTAATGAGCGTCGAACTTTTTCGCTTAAATAAACATTAAGAAGAGAATGGACGGCGTTCGCGCCGAACCTTTTACCGGAATTACGCCGTGGTTAAGTGCTAGCTTTTAGGAATCCATGCCCAAATGACGCTGCATACATTTAACCAATTCGATGTTTTGATACAGCCACATACGCGCTATTGTTATTTAGATTAATGTGTTCTTTACTTTACCCCATTAAAATTTGAACTTTGCTCCAGCGAATAAATAAAGTGCATACATGTCTAAATGTGTTTCGTTTTTGTCCATTGTATTTTATGTGTTTACAATTAAAAGCAGACAGTACAAAAAGAATAGTACAAGAGAAATCTAAAACAAAAAATCTTTTAAGTGGGTTAAAAACTGTGAAAAAAAGGAAGACGGACAAAATTCTACCATAAAGTGCAATTCTGTGACGTAATGGACAAAAAAAATTATATAATGGAGCACATGTTTCATTTCTGCACTTACAAATTTTTGAACTCATCAAATATTCGTCTAAGGCCAAAATATTGAAGAACCCAAAACTCCCTCCCTCGTCAACATTCGTAGAACGTATGTAGACTGATTTACGAGTTGTTCACCACGGCCTTGAAACTGCTATTACGCTTGTGAGTTAAAAGTACAATTTGTCGAAAGAACTGCACAAAAAGACTAGAAATAAAAAGGGCATGTAACAATATTAATGAATTAGCATCGGTACACACGCAGAAGCTGAAGCCGAGATTAAAACTTTGCCACTTGAAAGTGCAGTCACCAGGCAGTTGAAGAGAAATTTACTCCAAGCAAAAGTTAATATAAGCGAAATTTGTCCTGTGGCGAGTGGTTTGCGCGGTGCCCCTACCAAGTTGGAACTTCACCGACAACTAACTCCCGCCTTCAGCGTGGACACCTGTGTATGTTTTCACTTTAATTCAGATTTAATCGCGTTCCATTTCTACTTCAGTCGTAAAACCATTTACAAGTAAGAAATACATAGTTACACAGCATTGATTGCATCAATGCAAATTTTTATCATTCAATCTAAGTGTACCAGCATCTCTAAATATGTGTGTGAAATACGATAAAATCCACCTTTAATTAAAGTAAACTTCACAAGCCGTTTTTTTAGTTCTCTTATCAGATGAACGTCCAGACAAGCATCAGATGTAATTGCATCAGGCAACCTTTATAATGTGCCGCCAAACGGACGCACCAGTTGCTTGTTGATATAAAAAAAAGAAATATTAGACGCATGAAAAAATTTGCTTCTTTCGCGCACATTAAACAAATAGTTTAAGCATAATTCGTAAACGCACAAATAAAGGTATCGTACAAATATGCAGATGAAAAAAATAAAACGATAAACGACACATAATGTGTCTCCAACAAAATGTAAAACACAGTAACGATACACGAGGCCATGTATGAAACACAACATAATCGTAAACATTCATTTAAAATGGCACGATGGCGTAGAGTTTGTTTTAAAATGCAGAGAACAGCTTGTTCCCTCAGTAGTCTGCGTAAACAGCAACAAAGCTGCGGTTGCAAATGAGGTCGCAGATAGCTACAAGCTCTGAAGTTAGCGTAAGCATAAATTAAAGCAAGCGTTTTCATAAAAAGTTGATAAATGGCCTTCCACAGGCGGCACGATAAAAAAGAAAACTGCGTCAGGCGAAGCGGTAACGTGTTTCATTTTGCGCTCCCAGTCGACATCTGGGCTGTTTTCAGCATAGACTAACAGGAAACAGATCATCATTTTAAACCAGTTACAACACAGCCTGTTGGTTTCATTCATTGATGTTCATGTTTTTAATTGAAAACAAAAACAATTGCTTGAGACTAAACACGGCAGTGAATTCAAAATAAAATTCGTAAACAATGCTTAACATAATCTCAACCATTTTTAGAATGAAAAGCACAATGTGAAAATTTGAAGCAGCTAGGAGCATCGCGCGTGGAGCGGACGGGTGCAGTTCACGCTGGCTGAGTGCCCGCAGCGCGACCGCTCGAGCGCACCACGTGACACCACCCACACAACGCTCACAACGCTCCTGCGACTACGCGTCTTTCCTGCACACTCTCATAGCTGATACTAATATTTACTATCTCAACAATACAAGTGTTTAAATATTTATAGTACTAAAATTAAACTGGATTTGTTTCTTGTGTGAACTACACTTAATGCTCATTTCGCATCAAATAATGTTAACTAAATTACATACCACATTATACAACAACAGTAAAAGAGATTACGGAAATCTAACACAAAATTATACATTAACAAAACCGCAGCGCGCCGCCATTACAGTCGACGGAGACCAGGGTCGGAATGCTAAGATTCCCGAAACGCGCAATAAAGCAACACTAGCACCGACGTTTCCATACAAGTGTGTATGTGCCACTACGTAGATCTCGACACATCCGAGACAGCGACTTCGCGCCGCAAAATAACATGTTATTAAATTCGCTGTCGCACCAAAGATTCTACAAATGTCTCGTATAATACTATGCGGCCATTCTTCCAACAAAAGAATATACAGCATAATATTCACATAAAAGATTAGATAAACGTTTAATTTCCCTTGTAGGCGGAACCCACAAACTATTCGTGTACCGAAAGTTGAGTAATCCACAAACGTTCCCTTTAATTGGTTTACCACAGACCTCTATTAACGAAATAAGATGGGAAATCAAAGTATTAGCATAACAGTGAATTCAATTAGGATCCACAAAGAGGATTACAACTTTTACAATGAAAGGAAAGTTAAAGCGGAGGCCCGATTTAAACTAAACTTGAATAATCAAAATTTGAATTAGTGTATAGTGAGCTTAAATTTATAGAGGCTCACAGCTCAGTTACCGTTCAGTTGGACCGGAAAGTGTAGTCGGTGAATAACGACAATGTTCTCTATAAAGTACCTACAGTAGGTACATTTTAAGATAGTCGTTGCGACAATCGCCGGAATAAACAAAAAAACAAATAAACTAAAATAATATTATTTATGAAATATTATGTTAGCGATCGATGCAAATTAAATTATGATAAGCTGCAAAAGGCTTAAAAATTATAAAGTTCGAGAAGCAATACATTACTACATAGTGTCAGTTGAGCGTGCAAATGCGCACAGATAATAGCCAATTGTCGGCAATAAAACTGCTGGTGTGCACGGTGCAAATTATATTACTAATCGTCGTCCAGAGGGTCCAGTTCTGCTACTTTGTGCGGGTCACTAATACAATTAACACAACCAATTTATATATCACTGCGCGCTCGGAGTAAACGGATTTATTGCAAGAAGTTGGGAGAAAATTCTATATCTACCCATATAAATTTTTACACATGTTATTGCTGGGCTGTTACCGAGCTAGCCTAGAGCGCCATTTACGGGGGAAGAACTTCTCGCGGTGAGAATCGTACGCCATTATCGCACGAAATAACCATAGATTATCGTTTTTGACAAATGTTTACACGGTGCAATTTTTTTATATTCTTACAATAATCGCATCTTCGAGACGAAATGACTGTTTTTGAAATTCTGGATCATGTACGCAGGACAATAATTTTATAACTTACAATGAATATGCTAAAAATTAATATTCAAATTCTCAAAATTACGAGTACCACGATAGTAAATAAAGACAAACACTTTTGTTTTAAAACAGATGTTCAAGTCACGTTATGTTACTTGGGACTGCCCGGCGTCATTTGTATTTATTCCATTCGTAGAGGGCAGCGAGCGTCCACAACATTGGCTAGCTGCCACCGTGTCTAGTGCATTCCTTGCTATTTAAGGTTGGTTAATGCAAATTGCGCTACATCTAACACCGAAGGCATTTGGGTCGCAAGCGTTGTGACGTCATCTACTCGTGGTGAAAGCCAACGTGGAGCGAACAATACGTATCTCTTGCGCAAGTGGAACGATCGCAAGGGAACAATGGCAAGTTAATAGAGCCATTCGTTGGTTCATTGCTTATTCATCCACGCCCCAGACGCCTCCACACGCAACCGTCGCGATTGATGTCCTCGTGAGTCAAGACACAACCAGCCATTGCGACAACTGAGGGTTACCTCATTCCAGGCGTTTTCGGCGCAGCCAAGCAATCATTTAAAGCATACCTTTCACGATAAATTAATCGAAGACAACTTGGTGCATCTGTCCATTTTTAACGCGACCCGTTTTATCTCGCAGCGCACTTTATAAGATAATGCTAATTACTTGGAACCATATTAAGACTAGTTTACTTTTAAGGCATGTCTAGATATATTTCCCAGGAACCGCAGTCATATCTGATTTTGTCTTTTATTTTAAATCTTAATCACCAACTTTGTGCGTAGGTAGAGAAGTTGCTGAGAATGTACATTTTGATAAAAGATATACATGCATGATGCGTCGGCTAAACTTACTTCATCCCGGATGTGCAAAAAAGATTACCATAATATTTTTAACATTTCAAATCAAATCAAAATATTCTTTATTCAAATAGTCTTTCACAAGATCTTTTGAATCGTCCTTTTCTGCTACCATTTGTGCATGTAAGTTGGATATAGAATAATAAAACTAAACATTAAAGACCATGTAAAAGCCATTGCTTTTAATAATATTGTCTGAATTAGAAACAATATCACCAATGTTTATCCATACGGAGTTTCCGAAATTACTTCACTCGAGAGTAATTTCGCACCGGACAAAGCAAAACAAGGGTGTGCGGTGTGAATTTCTCCAGAGAGCTAACACTATTAGGCACTGGGCTGAAGATTGTGATCGCAACTGTGAGTCGTAACCGTCCCGACACGACTAGACGGTATCCTAAAGGCAACATCGAGATATTTTATTCATAGAGCGTGTGATAAATGAGAAAAGTCGCGGTTGTATCACATTCATTATTGCCTTTGGCTCGCCACGCATGGCGTTATCAAAAACTCGTTGCCGCTGAGCCCGCCTCTGCTAAGAGCTGCCTTCGGACACCTCAGGGACTTGTTTTAATGCCATTTGTCGTTAGTAAACAGCAAAACGGTTTATAATTCACATTGACCATGACTAGAACAATCGCTGTGTTAAATCAAAGTCTTTGTCAGGAAAATTGAAAATAAATAAGTTTAGCATGATATGACAAATTTGCTATTGTTTTTTATAAATATCTAAATGAAATTCACAGTGGCAAAACATTTTAAGCTCATGAAGTAATAAAATGTTTCGATGTCTACCGGGTACGGAGTACACAATTGCGCTTGATGCTCGGTTACCTAAAGTACCGTATTCTAACAAAATACGATATCTCGGTAAATATAATAATGCCGTGACAAGTCACGATAGCAGCGCGTTTTCATGGAACGGTTAACAATCGTTCAATTTGTAGAGCCCGGGGCTCGGGGGCCCGACAATGGCGATGCACGCGACCACTACGGCCCGACATTCTCATGAGTGGAATAACGCACAACAATCAAGATGTCATTTTTCAACTACCCACGCCGCAAACACCGGTACGGCGAACAGTGAGAAATATGGCCGACAACGCACGCACAACCCGGCCACAACGTACAAAAGAGGCGTCTCGGGGATGTCGCGATACATATCTTTCGGCTCAACAACGGACGCAACAATTTCACTTGTTCCCTTTTTATATTTAAGTCGTAATCGACAAAGATATGAAACACTAAATAAATGTGAATTTATTACCGAGTTGACAGCTACACAGCGGCCTGTGTGCGGACCTTGTAAAATGTGATACCAGATAAGAATTTAGAAATAAACTATATGTATTTTCCGATCAGTCAAACGAGCACCTCTCGCTTGTCAGTCGTACATGTGTGTAAAGTAGCTAAATGCCGGGCTCACACATTCTGCAACGGTCATTATGACAATTCACAGAAGTCAGTAGGTAATTTATCGGCGATGGAAGATGGAAACTTGCGGTGAGAAATGATAGTAATTATTGACACGAAACAGAGCTGCGGGCGAAAATCCGCCATCCGCCGCGAAAGATCGCAACCGGCCACTAACTCGAAAATTCCACACTTATAACGGGGCAAGCCCTTGGTCACGAACATACGAACCTTCGGAACCCACTCAAATAATTACTCATTGCTAATTTTGTAAGTGTTCACTATGGTTTTCACAAATATAATTGGCCGCGTTTATTGAATGTACTAGCACATATTATTTACATTACCAATGTGTCGTTGTCACCTAAGTGTGGTATGTAACAAATTAGTATAAAAAGTAGTATGCATGAAGACGAACAGTTACTGTGTTATGAGTCACATTGTGTCTTGCGAAGCGGTAGCATCCGCCCACAGGCATTTCTATATGTAACAAATTCCACGGATTCGTTTAAAGGGCACCGCGTAAGTGGAAACAAATATCAGGCGGGGGAAATCGACCATTTAGGGATGGCTATTTCTATACGGTAGCATGTTTTGTGTTTGATACAATGGCGCATCGATCGCGGCGGATTGCGCGGAAACGCTTGGGAAACGCTAACGAGTTGCAGTCGAGGCGGTAGCGGCTAATTGAAGTTATTGCCCACTCCTCGACCAAATGTCCAAGTGATTAGGAAGCGAACTGAACTAATGACATGTTTCGTTATAGACAATGTTTTGCTACTTCATCGATCAAGAGATGTCGTCACCGCGATTGGTTAATGATTGATGATTCTAAAGTAAATAACGCATTTTATACCGAAAGCTTCTTCTTAATACAAGTGGTTTGTCAAGAACGTAATTGGGTTTCTCACATTATTACGCTCAAGCTACGATAATTGCGCGAAGTCGATACTATCGGTGACATAAATAAAAACATGTAGACAGCACGAATATCTTAAAATTATGTTTTAATTAAGTGTCACAAAATACAGGTTATAATTAATATGGTGTCAAACCTCTGACTGGTTTATACAATCTGTTGATTATCTGAATATTCAGTTAATACTTTATATGTAAATATGGCCTATCTTGGGGTATTCCGTCCGGTTACAAAGAAATGCAATTTTGTAAATGGTGGAGCCACGCTGTTTTTAGTCTTGACTCAAAATGAATGGGCAGGCTCATCCAGAGAGGTAACACTGTCTCACAGGAAATTAACGTGAAGCGACAGATTAGCCGTCGCGTTTCATTCGGTGAGTGAGATTACCGGATATCTAATACCCTTTTCTCTTCCTATCCTTCTTCCTTGCTGCTCCCATTCCAATTAGATGGACCAGAAACACATCTACAATGGCAGCTGTTCATTCATTAATTATCATCAGGTGACTTGGATGCAAGTTTGCCTATCCAATACAATAAAAAACATACAATCAAATGAAGATGGACTTCATTATATGAATTAATCTCCTAGCGTTCCTAGTGCATTACTAGGGAAGGGGGCTGACAATTGACAAGTATGGCAAGACTCCAGACTTAGCGATAGTTTAACCTATAATTTCCTTGCATTTGGCCACTTATGTACATGGGGTTCTAAGATTTTACATAGGCGCAGAATGCATGTATCTGTCGAAGAACAACGTTCGAAGCTTACGACATTGCATTCCGTACTCCACAGAGCTCTGTGTTATTTACCTTTTCTATTCTGCATATAAATTTGTTGTTCAACAATATCCATTGAACAGATATTACAGTTCACTAGACTATCTCTACTACTACTATTACTCTCTACTACTCTTGCTCCGGCTAGTTCCACTCCTGCAAGCCAGGGTCGAAGTGCCTTCAAGATTGTATTAAAATGCAACTCCACCATATTCATTTTTCAAATAAACGTTAATTCGTACGGTTACTCCCGTATATCAAGAGCGTGTTAAGAATTACGGCGAGAATCGAAGTGAATGGATATTGCACGCGTCTTCAACGTGCGAAGGACTTCTTAGGGAGTGATCAATGCTAATATTTACAGTGGAAATTATGCATTTGGATTACCGTTCGGAATGATAAATTCGTTCCTTATCGTGTAAGGCAACCTCTAAACTCCCGCGAATAAAATCGGAAAATGTTGACAACAATATTTAGGCTCTTAAATATCAATGTCAAGCGTAAGCAGATAAATTATTTTGTTATACAAAATAAAAATAAATATGTATTTACATATTTTTTTTATCCATGTCCTTTGGGTACACTAAATAAACTTAATAATAGATTATATTACATAGCAGTATAAGAGGCGGTCGTATAGATCGAGGGAATCTCTTGCCGACTGCCTTGGGATGGAAAAAAAGAGACAGCTGTCAATAGTGTATAAAATGGGATAAAGCTTGGCTGAAGAAAAAAAAAGTTACATTCTTAGAGTTCATGTTATGTATAAAGTTCTTTTTTATTTCTATGGTAAGGTGGAACCTCGCGTCGTTGTCCTTTGCTATGGAAATGTAATAATAATTAAGATTTCTAAAACCTAAGTCATAAATACCTGTTAGATGGTTTCCAGTGAACTCGAAATCGTCGTCTTGATCCCAATGTTTCAGCGACAGATTGCCCAAAGGTGTTGCATTAGCGAACTCCAGGTTTGCGAAATGCCAGTCCAGTATTTGTCTGTCACGGACCGACAGGTACACAGAGCTACGAGAAAATTATGTAATTTAGTTGTTACATATTGTCAGTAGAAGCCGCAAGGGCAAACTAAAATAGTGTTCAGATTACATGTGTATATAATTATTACCGCAGACAACTATATGTTTTCTTGACAGCTAACGTGTTTGTTACGTTTTGTTTTGATATTATAATATACTTCTCATCAGAAAAATCGAAACACCTTGCAAGTTTACGTTTTGTAAGGATTCAATCAGAAAAATGTGTATATATTTAATTTGAATTTAGAAACATAGGCTAAAAATGTATTCACTATTAAAATGCTAAATTAAACGACATTTGACATAAATTTCTATATACAGATTCTTCTGATAATCTTAACAAAATATAAATTTGCAAATTGTTTCGATTTTTCTCATGAGAAGTGTGTATTATAATAATCATTGGAGAGGCCTATCTATAGCAGTAGACGCGGTTTGGCTGTTGATGATGATGATTAAATCATATGGTATTATAAGCAGAGCTCATATATTATTTTGAAACGTTTAACACATACATGTGTCACTATTTAATTAAGCTTTGATAATAAGAGTAAAATCATACTTTTTTTTAACGTAGTATGACATTTTCAGTCAAAAATCCCGTTAAAGATGAGATAAGACTAGAAAATTTTGAACACGCGTAATTAATAGATGCCTCCCTACGAAATACACAAGCATACCAATTATGAAGAAATAAATCATTGAAGAACACGCGAATGATAAAGATATTTTAAATATTTTAGGACGTGCAAAACATGATTCTTTTGAAGAAGAACAGAGTTCGTTCGAAAGTTTTATGTGCGAAAATTATATTTTGTGAGAATTTTGGTATCATATTATGAATTTATTGTAATCCAATTATGCATAAAAGCGATATCTCTTGGCGCTTTTGCCTAAGCATGAGTAATATACGAATAAACGATTTTTTATTTCATTTAAAGCCTTTGGCCGCGTCACCTTAGACGGCCGCACATAATGATCATTATAAAGCGCCATCTCTGATTAACATAGGGCAACTCATTCTCAGCCACTTCACCGTATGTGCCTGCCAGCTACGAGTACTTCTATATTTCCTAATATAAACAAGCCTATAGATATTATATCCTATTTTTGTGTCTAAAACTAGGTTGTCTGCAGATGGATATATAGTTACATAATTTTCAGTTGATATTAGTAATGGGAATTATTGCTACTTTAAATAAACATCACCATCTTATTATTTTTTTAACCTTATCATGCTCTGTATACTTGTGCTATTACTAATTGCCGCTTAAATTATTTTTAAAAAAACAATATAAATTCCTATTATACACACCCTAAACATGCACCGTTTCTTCGAATCAATGACTATAATTGCTAAGCCACAGTCATCGCGTTATCAATTTCACCTATATAACTCACTCGATCATAGATCACACAAGAACACATCAAAATATTAACTGAAACTATGTGAATCACAATCGCAAATCGCATATTTTAGCAAATGTATATAACTTGTGAAATATTATTATCAACTTCACTTGCTTTAGTGAGTGCTATTGCTCTTTATTCCAACACTAGTTAATATTGTGCTTACCTCGGCGGATTTGACTCCAACTGCGTAAGTTTATCCTCGATAGTAGCGTTTTGTGTGGTCAAAGTCTCGTACTCGTTGCACAACAGGTTCATTTCCCTGTTGAGGCGTCGTAGATTAAACTCTTGCAGGACGCCCGCATCACCAGTCGAATTACCCTTCTCTCTCTCCGCTAAAAGCGTCTCTTTCTCGGCTTTCATAGATTTTAACAATTCTTGAATGTCTGTCATCCTGAAAATACAAGTATTTAATGCATCGAAACAAATATATTATTTATACATGTAAATAAAATAGCAGTTACTGCAATATTGAGACAACTACGTTCTATAAAACTCGTGTAAACAAATAAAATAAGTCATAAATTTTTGCGTGTTTATTCTGACTAACTATCGAAACGGCTTAACTTATTATGAACAATTCCTTAAAGGCTCTTAAATGAAAGATAAATAATGTATAGTTTATACTTACTTGTTAGTGTTATTTTTAAGCTTCTCTTGCAATGTTATAACAGCTTTTAGGTGTTGAATCTTGAAATAAAAAATATATATTTAATCATGTCATTTTTATTAAAATATCAGTCACTAAAATAAATAACTACATTATGCTTAAACAAATACCTACGTTACAGTGGTCGTGTATACTGATCGATTTATTTCTATTTATATGATTCTATGGCCGGCAGCCCGACTACGGCTCCGTCAGTATATACTAATCAAAATATGTACATGATTGATTGTAATTATATTCATATATCCTATCTTCAGAGGCGGTACTATACTTTGGCCGACTTTTTGGACAACACTGGATCCCTAGCACCATCTACGCCACTACAACATACTGACTAAAAACCCCTTCATGACCGTCACACGCATAGTGGGCTGCACCGGACATTCCAAGGCAAAGAGCGCCCCAATTTACATCCACTTAACAGCTCCGCGCAAAACCATTGCTGGTCCTACCATTACTAGGGTTACTCTATACAAACCTTACGAACTACGAATCTTCGGATATTCAACGTCCGGAGCGAGTTATAAGAATTCCACTTTTAAAAATCAATACTATTATCTATTGTACTTATCATTTTCTCCGAACTTAGTCTATGGTTGTGACGTACGGTAGTGGAATCCAACATTTTGTGAAGTATCTAGGCACATTAGTGAAGTTTTTACAGTCAGCAACATAAGTCACTGAACACTACATTTTTTGATAACCTGTTTATGAATTAAAATTTGTACGTACTACTTTGTAGTCGTAAAATATAACCAAGTAAAGTCATCTATGCCGAGAAGTGCCATACGATATTGAAAATAATTATTATTTTGGATGATAAGACAATTCCAAATTTCGTGAATGTGTAGCGACTTATGTTGCTGACTGTACGTATAGTAACCCTCCTGCAATACCGATGACCCCTTTAGGTCGTTTCTTACGACGGGCAGAGGATAACATGGCGGAATTCTTGCACCCCCGTAACACAGAGCGAAGGCTGTACACTACCAGCTTTATTAATAAAATCGGATGAGCGAGCGATAAATTTCACCCCAAGGCTTTAGAATTGATTCGATTAATTTGTTCATTCTATTTATTTTTAAAATCAGTGAGTTGCCATAACAGGATTGTTATGTTAGAGCGAAGTACATTCGCGTTTATTAATAAAGTCATGAATACCTCGCTATTTAAAGTAATAGAGTCAATTCTAAAGCGTTGGACTAAAGTTAATCCCTCATCCATCCCAGTTTATTAAAAAGGCCCTAGGTGGATTATGGGCTATGGGCGACCCGTTCCTTACTCACCAAAAGGGATGCCAAAATATCTCGCATGTAAGACTTTTGAATAAAACAAAAAAAGTCCTCTTGCGCTACCAGGAGGCTTGCAAAATGTTATTTCCTGACATAGGATTCTTGTCCTGCACACCCATGGCTCACCTGTTTATGTTTGACATTTTTCTGCTGCAGTTTAATAACCCATTCTAGCGCCTGTCCAAGAGACACTGGTGTGTCATTATAGTAATTAAAGTCCACTTGATGAGATAGGTAGGAAGTTGCGTCGAGAAGACGATTAAATTCACGCTCAACCTGAAAAGAACAAAAAATAGATAAATTCACAAATGTTGGGTGTTATTTATTTATTTGTTCTAAACTACAATTGGGGGCGCCTCTATCGCCATGGCAATGAGGATATTGACACGCATTTTTTTCAAACTATAAATTGGTATAACAATGGATATGGCATCACCAATCTTTTATAATCTTTTATTACTTTTCTTTTTGATTTAAAATCTGCTGTTTTACCCCGAGACAAAAATATTAATAATTAAGGCTACGTAAATTTGAACTTTTAATTTTAAAGTTAACTAATGGGGTGTTTTAGTAAAACTTAAAATTAAAAGTACGCCACATAAAATCTTTTGAGAAAAAAGAAGAATTTGATTTCAGGGCAGTAAAAAATATTAGTAATACGAACCATTTCATCTTTATGTTTTGGAACTTGATTCCCTGTTGCTTCATACAGTGGGCATTTTTGTTTAATCTTGTGCAACTCCATATTCATTTGAACTGACAATGTGGTCACCGGATTGCCTCCCAAACCTGTTACTACCATGGCTCCTAAAAATGTACAGCAAAACATTTATATAAGCATATATAGTAAGACTGTACGATTATGTAGCCACACTGTATGACTATGTTCCTATGTTATTTGTCAGCTGAATATACAAATGTCGAAAAATATAGGATATTTAATTATTTTTGGACTGGTCAACTTAAAGTAAAAAACTCTATAATTTATAATCTTTTTGGCCGACTTCAAAAGAGGAGGTAATCAATTCGACAGTTTTTTTTTTTTTGTATGTTTGTTACGCGATTACGCCGGCAATTGTGAACCGATTTTGAAAATTTCTTTTTTGTCGGAAAGCATGATATACAGGGTTGGTCCCATAAAAAATTGGTCAAGACCTGATGAATATCTTAGGATCCGCTGACTAGAACTCCTCAAAATTAAACGATCCAGCATTAATTCTTTTTGCGTAAGATTAAGTATAAGTATATTATTACAAAGGGTGGGTGAAAATAGGTAAATGGTGGGGTGGGGCGTGAGGGGGTGGTAAATAGGTACAATTGTTAATACTCAATATCTGCGGCAGTTCTTAACCGACTTAAAAATAACTTTTTTATCAAAGAGTATTATATGATAAGTTAGACGAAAAAAAGTATTGTGAAGACCTGATGAATATCTTTAGACCTAAAGGGCAGAACTCCTCAAAATTGAACAGTACAGCAATAATTCTTTTTACATTAGGTTCAAGTGGAACGACAAAGGGGAGGCCTTTGCCCAGCAGTGGGACACAATATAGGCTACTAAAAAAAAAAAAACATTAGGTTCAGTATAAGTTTATTACTACAAGGGGGGGATGGAAACGGGAAAGTAAAAAGGGGCGTGGGAAGGGGGGGATATATGCAAATATGAATACTAAATATCTGCGACAATAAAAAATGATTTTAAATAACTTTTCTTCGGCACGAATAATACATAAAATATGGTGACAATCTGATGAATAGGTACATATCTGGAGAGCAGACCTCCACAAAACTTTGCAGAAACGCAATGATTTTTCGTCCATTAGGTTAAGTATATGTGTTTTATTACAAATAGGAAGTGAAGAAGGTGTAGAGGTGAGGGGGTAACGAATGATTACCACGCATAAGTGTACTCAATATCTCCAGCAGGTTGAGCCGATTTTAGTATTTTCTTTATCATAAAAACGAAATAAAAAATAAAAACGAACAGTAGCTTCCTTAAAAATCATAAAATATTCATTTTCGTTTTTTAAATTATAAAGGATCATAATGGTTCATTTTTTATATACATTGATTCCAGTTTTCATTATATGATTACCTTTGGCATCATTACAATGCTTATGAAAACTAAAAAGTAATAAATAAAATAATTTAATTAAAAATTAAAAGACCGACTTCAATGTGCACTACAAAGTAATAAATAATATATATTTTATTGTGCTTACATTGATTAATTTTCTTATTGACTAGACTAGCCAACAAATCTTAAATACGTAGGTAATATTTTGAAGGCGGGTCGCCAAGTGACGAACACGACGACTTACACTTGAATTTAATTTGTATAAAACATTCTAGCGAAAAAAACGCAATTTTACACGCAATATTAGTTTGTCTTAATCTATATAAACTCACGCCATTTTCCCAGAAGGGGTATGCAGAGATTCTTCTGGTATCAACCAGGACACCCACGTTACGCCTTGCGTGTTTTGTCCCTCGGTGTGATTGGGGGCGAGAGTCTATAGTCATATCGGGTGCAAATTCCACTCCCTATCTTGATTACTAATAGAAAAATCGCGCGTCCTTAATATAACAGCTCTTAATCAACATTGTGGAGCATCGGACTTATCTACAATCGAGGGAAACATACAAACTTAACAATTCTTCCCTTTCTTATACTTTCCTCACTATGATTCATATCACTGTTAAAATAATTGTATACAACATGTAACAGATTTAAATGTAAAAGCGGAAAGTAGTACGTTCAGAATCAGCTACTGAACCGATATCAACATTTTTTTTGGTAGGTATTTTTTTTCAAAATAATTAGTTAAGACCAAGTAAATTACAGACACTCTTTCATTTACTACTCCGAACAAACGAAATTGAAACGTAACTCCAGGACATAAGATCATTTTTAAATGAATCACTAAACGAAAACTCTAATAAACTAAATAATGAACAAAAATGAACTTTATTTCGATAGTCATAAAGTTTATTTAAGCAATCTATCATTAATCAAACGCACACAACGATAGGCCTCAATAAACGTAATAAGCTACCAAAATAAATAACTATCATATTCTCTTTTCCGCACATTTAACTACAATTAGATAGAGCAGGATGCAGCTATTGTATAATGCAATTTGATCCATCCGACAAACGATGGCGCGCGCGGCGCGGCGGTACATCAAAAGGCAACCGGTATAGGGATGCGCCGCGATAAAAATTACTCCCGGTATTTGCAAGACCGGGCGATCTAAATCCCGCGCAATACATGCACTTAAATGAAACAAATTAAATTGTAACAAAATCACTATGAAATGAAACAACAAGTAGGTATTTCTATGAAAAATAATTTCGCGGAACGTTAAAATGGTGATTAAATTCGGTTTTGTAATTTTGCTACAATTTATGCGGAATCCCGGTGTGTCTAATATCCCGTTATTGCAATCCCTAAATGGGCACCGACTATGTGAAAAAAAAACAGTCGTGCACCGCAGTTATCTGTGTCTACTTGTGTTTAAGTGTTTAGTAGATATTTTGATAACTTTCGCGCGCGATGTCTTTTCGGTATTCGAATATTGAATACACTGAAATGGTGAGAACTTTGGCACTGTGTGGTGATAATGTATCATTGGCATGCAGGACATTTAACAACAGGCACGGCCGCGGCACCAGTGTAGTGTCCGACAGTATCTCGATGCTGAGTTCGGAGAGCGCTGGATAGGTCGCGGCGAACCTGTGCAATGGCCTCCTAGGTCACCCGACTTGACGCCTCTTGACTTTTTTTGTGGGGACGTAATAAATCTCTGGTATAACTAGACTACTAAAAAGTAGAATAGTGGCAGCCTTCCTAAAAGTGAACAGTGACACTGAAGTTTTACATAAATTACGTGAACAATTACGCAAATGTGCATCAAAGTGTTTCAAGGTGGTGGACATTTCGAACATATTTTAAAAAGAAATCGCCGCATGAGTGCCATGTAACACGTAAGTTAATTTTGTTGTATTTTTTTGTGTTGTGATTCCCAATCTAGTCTTCATTGTTAGATATTGCGTTATCTAATTATCTTATTCATTAGTAATGCAAAATAAATGACGCCCGTATCCTGCCCGCCTGTAGGAACGAAGTTTAGCGGAAGTGAAATTAATAATATTTTATAGCCGATTCATGCAAAATATTGTCTTACGTTGGGTTCGTACGCATTATATCTAGTAAGTAAAATATTTAGATTTTATAGCTAAAACACAAATGTTATGCTTACAGATTAAATTAATAATAATTTGTTTACCAAACCACCCAGTAATCAGTTACGTACGTAATTTGTATTTCGTTTATTGTCAGCTGTTTCTGCCGGCGCGGCGCGGCGCGTCGCGTCGCAGCGTTCGGCGTTAGGTACTCGTGTGAATAGGTCTTGCGTAAATGTGTGCGTGTCCGCAAGCGTGTGTAGTAGTACTCTCTTATTTGTAACTCGTGAGGTGACCATGTTAAGTGCCTACATTTGGTATAACTAATTTCATAAATAAAATATTTTGTAATTATGGTAGTACGATTTCAAAGCATAACTATGATTGCAATAATATTTTAAAGTTGGGGTGTCTGAGGTTGTGAATTAATCCTGTTACACGTTGTATAAATATGCAAGTGACTCCAATAAGTCAATGGTGTACCCTGGAGTTGAAACCCTTGACCACTGTATCTTTGATCGTATGCAATACATTAAAATTAGATCACACATATGACACATATTAATTCTATTAAAATTTCAACAAATGTACACGTAGGATCAATATGTTAAATTAATTTGTTTCTAGTTTACATATGGACCTAACTGAGCGCCAACGATACATCTACAAGTAGGTAATATTTAACTGTGTTACATTACTTAAATTTGTTCTCGTTTGGCACTTGGCGACCCGCCTTCAAAATATTACCTACGTATTTAAGATTTGTTGGCTAGTCTAGTCAATAAGAAAATTAATCAATGTATACTAGCACAATAAAATATATATTATTTATTACTTTGTAGTGCACATTGAAGTCGGTCTTTTAATTTTTAATTAAATTATTTTTTAATATACATAATAATTATAATATTTTTTTAATAATAAAGAAAATAATATACAATTACTACAAAAACGATATTTCAAATACTACAAAAACGATATTTTAGATTGAATTTAAAATGTTTTCCATACCTAGGTCTGCCACATAAGGACCCTTTCTATATGTAACAATTCTCCCGCCGACACGATCTCTGCCTTCAAGTATCACCACTTCACAACCAAATGACTGAAGTTGACGAGCGGCTGCAAGACCTGACACTCCTGAAATCATGATTTGTATTTCAGAATTGCAGGCAAAAAAAATATAAATTAGTATATTTTTTTACTAGTGGTAGGTCTCTCATATGTGAGAGGTCATCTGGGTAGCTACCACCGCAATGTCTATTTCTCCCGTGAAACAACACTGCGTAAATGCACTGTTATGTTTCGGATTGAAGGACATTGTAGCCAGAGTAACTACTGAACATATTGAGACTTAACATCTTATGTCTGAGGATGGCGAGCGCAGTGGAATGTTGCTACTGGTTATGAGTGGTTGTATAGCTTACCATCAGGTGAACGGTTTGCTCGTCTCGCCATTCATTGCAAAATATATATATATATATATATATATCGCACCTTTAAAGTAAAACCGTTACTAAACGAAAAATAGTATGAATTGAGTTATCAATGCTATCCATTTATAATATACATAAACTGCGACATAAACGTGTCAAAAAGTAAACAGAGGTCTATATTAGGACCTCATCAATATAAAGAACCCCGCACTCAGATTATATTGACAAAAAACGGTGACTTTTTTCTAATAATATTGGCTCTCCTGTAAAATTGTATAATTTCGTTTAGTAACGGTTTTACTTTAAAGGTGCGATATATATATATATAAATCTTACATAACATACTTGCGGTACAGATAATTATTTTTGAATCCAGTCCACATCAACAACACAATATTATTTTGGCATACTAGCTGTTTTGTATTTAAACTCAATGTAACCCTTGTCAACTATATTGCTTTTCCCGACCCGTTATATCCAGTCTCATTCCATCCGTGTATATTTGAAGTTTTCACTAATCACATGGGTATTTTTTTCAGAGTTCAAAGTCTATGCCTTATTAGCCTATGCCTTAATCAAGGGGGGTCAGCTATCTCTATACTAAATTAATTCAATATCCATACATACAAACAAACTTTTGCAATTATATTAGAAGTAAGGATTATTCTACTCCTAGCAGTGTTTTAGATGGTTGTCTTTATTTACTCACTAATACTTATTAGTTTGACTGAACACCTTTAACTGAACTCTTGCAAAATGTTATCCAGCTATTTGCTATCCATTGAGAAAAGTATTTATTTTCTTAATTAAAATCACCCTTTGTCTTATTTCATGCCAACAAGGTAAATACAAACTTATTTGATGACTGTTAAAGTAGTTAAGGTGTGGAATATAAATAACTAACTCAAATTTCATGTATAATGTAAGTAACAATTGATCTCTATATCAGCCCATATACGTCCCACTGCAGGGCACGGGCCTCCTCTACAACCGACAGTACGATTGAAAGTGGTTAGGCCATATAGTCTACCATGCTGGCCTAGTGCGGGTTGGCGGACTTACATACCATAGAAATTTTTATAAACCGCTATGATATGCAGGTTTCCTCACGATGTTTTCCTTCACCGTTTTAGTGCGTGGTAATTGACTATCAATACACACATGACTCCGAAATGTCAGAGGTGTGCCCTGGGATTCGAACCCGCGACCACCGTGAACATGTTGGCAATCGCGTCTAGTCCGTTTATCAACAGGCCACCATGCACTTAATTGCATGCACTTAACATTTTTCTACATGTTTAACTAATATTGCCTCTTACTGAAAAAAATTGATTTCATTCACTCGACCGTAATATCAAACTTCCAGCTGAGAGACATCGCCATTTTTCTGTTTAATTATTGGTCTCGGCCAGTAACAATTGATAAGTTAATACAAACCTGCTCCTATAATGATGACTTTAGGTCTCTGTTTGCCTTTAGGCGGACTCGGGATGGGAGTAATACGCTCATAAATTCCATAGTTTACGAAACTGTGTCTTTCTAAAAATGCATGTGTTCTCATCACTAATGCTGGGTCTCCATTGTAAGGTGCCTGAAACATTATTATTATAAAATGTTAATAATATTATTATTCTTATTTGTTTTATTTATACAATAGTAAAGTTATGGGTGCATGTGATGTGCTTAATTTTTACATATGGCCCAAGAAAGTATACTTCTCAGTATGAACAAATTAAACTCAACAGTTACTCACACATAGAATGCATTTAAGAACAATCTACTGACAAATTTGTAATTTGTACAATATACAATAAATCTAAAAACAGAACATCTGTCCATTCCAACGTAGCAAACCATGACCGTGCAATGAACACATTTTTTTTTATATATCTACCTGTTAGATAGCTCTGACTTTTGACTATTGTATTTTAAATATATCTTTCTATTATAAAGCTCTGACTTCAGAATTTATTGTATAGAGATGGTATATATACCATCAGGGCTATAGCTTCTCAAACTGTGTGTGCATTGTGAACATTGGCCCTTTCAAAAAAGGAAGAACAATAGAATTTTGCTGTAACTCCACCCTTAAGCTTAAATACAATGATGAACAGTTTGTAATTTGAAGCTCAGTTTCTCATGAATATAGGTGTCTCATGAATATAAGTTTTTAAAACCCAAGTACAGGTCGGGGTTTTGGGGCTGTCATAAAAAATGGCAAACTCTTAAGTACAAAAAAGTTTGAGAAGCCGGAGTCTATACAAAGAACATATAACACAAAACACATTCTGAAATAAACTTACCTCCATTTTCTGAACCGCATACTCTTGTGTCAATTGCTTTTTGGGATTTTCAAACCACATTTTAAGAATACGATTTCTTATCTGTACAAATGTATGACTGGAAGCACCTTGGAGATCAGAAAAACACTCCGCCTCAAGTGATGACATTTTATCAAAAGGCAAACGGGATTGAAATGCTGCACCTTCCAGACTGTAATTATCAAATAAATGTAAATTATAAACTAATCTATGCTATGTTTCAATATTAATCACAATTTCTTTGCTACAAAGCAGACAAAATTATTACTAAAATAAATAAATTAGAAACCAGACTCTAATATGTATAAGTTACTTGAACTGTATAAACTAAGCTATACTCAATACTGGGTGTTTGCATCCGCTAACATTGACTAAAGTTTACGCTTTATATCAATGGCAAAGTCAAGCAAGTCATAATAAGTAGGTACTATCCATGTAAAACAACAAACATAAAAATCAAATTAATTTCAAAAAAAGTTATAGCCTGCTTTTACTCATGTCTTTTATAAAACATTAGTAAAGACTAGTACCTGTTAAGCATTTCTTTATAATTAATCTCTTCAATGTCATCGCTTTTAACTTCTTCTACGACGGGTTTTTCTTCTTTCTTCGGTTCTTTCGCATCGGCGGTGCGGCTCGACGAGGATTCCCTTCTACCTTGAACAGACGTAGGACTGGAAGAAGTCACCTTACTTCTCTCAGACTGGTCCGATTCAGAATCATCTTGTTTTAATTTTTCATCCAATTCGCGGTTTTCTACCTACGATCGATAAACATAACCTTTTAAGACAAATTACAAAATAACACAGTATTTTACCGTAGTGATTTATCTAAGAAATTTACCAGTACCTTCGCACGCTTTCTTCGGCTCATTTTCAGATTGGTTAATTACGAAAATACAGAGATCAGAGAAAATCTTGAAGAGAAAACAAACAACAGCAAACAAACAAAATAAACTAACGTTCGGAAACACTGGGACTTATGACAGTTTGAAAATGACAGTTCTTTACGATCGTTTGAAAACTGTATTTATTTAAAGATAAGTTTATTCAAAATCACTTGTTTAAAAATGCTTTTAAAAACAACGTAATGGTTTAAAATGATCTTGAAAAATATAACAAAAACGCCATACATCGGTCAAGAGCTTTTATTTACTACGTAATATTACTTAAATTCTCAACATTTAACATCAAATCATTATCATAAAAATTCAAATATTGCACAATTTAACAACTGAAGGGCTTAATGTCCATTTTAAAAAGATTTCCTAAAGTGGTTGTAAAGAGGTCCTTCTTCAGCGTAGCCGGCTACCTCTTGGGGAATGATAGCAGTTTCTTCGATGCTCCCGCAAGGCCGGCACATACATTCAAGTGGAGCTTTGGTGGAAACCTGCAATTATTATTTTCATAAGAATGGACAGTAGATATTCATTAAAAAAGTAAGGACGGTTCTATTAATTATTATTTACTTTAATCGGGAATTTAACAGATTATGTACTGTATGTGTCACATGTTATAAATATATCTGCATAAAATAATTATTATCTCTGATATAAAAAAGATTACTTATATTTTGTAATAAGTAACATAAACAATTATCAAAGGCTAGGCTATATAAACAAAAATCAATATGTAGGTCCGAGAATAGGCAATTAAAACCGAAAGGACTAAAAGTGTCACTTAAATAGGTAAGTAGATAGTCTTACTTTTCTAAACCTCTTCTCTTCATTCTTTGCATCAGGGCAATATAATATGACTGTGGCTTCTCTTTCTCCTGCTTCCTGGCAGCAGTTGCAAGTTCGTTCCATCTGCCAAATTTTGCTACCGGAAACCTATAACCATCACCTCAAATTATATATGCCAACAAATACTATAGATTATCATACTTGTAAGTATTAGGTGCCAAATACCTGTACGTAGCTGGTACATTTTCCGATACAAGCAAATGAAGGAATCGCCTTGGGCTTACATCCTCGATGTTTTAAAATATGAATCACAGGAGTCATTTGACACTCTTGACCTGTGAACATAAAAAGCACAATTTTAAATACATATTAGTTATCCGAACTAGTCATGTGAGGTGGGCTATAGCCGAAATAGGTTTTTTATCCTATAGAAATTCAGAACTCTTGTAATGGCATGTGTAGACATCGATGATATTAAATTAGTTTTGTTTTCATTTTATTGCAAGGCATCCGCCACCGCTGAGCACGGGGCCTTTCTACAACCGAAAGTTTAACGGAGACGGCTAGGCCCTTGTCAATCACGCTGGCCAACATGGCCTGTTCATAATTCAGCATTATAACTTATAGTTTATGCAAATACCTGGTGGCAATTGAACTTCCTGAGCTCCAACTGACTTATCTTGAATATGACATGCTACCAAAATCGCAAATATAGCAAAAATGAAATTTGAAGAATACATTGCTATTTATGATAAAATAAAGAATGGATTAGATCTTCACTACTCGAAGAACGTGATTGTTGTATGATGTTTGATAAACAGAACGGATTTATAAGGGAACCTTTGGTAGGTATGAACCATGGTGGTCATCTACCGAACATGAAAAATCATTTAGCAAACTTGTCTCCTGCAGGATGACAACGATTTCCTACCGCGCAACATGATTTAATGGCTCTTTAAATGGACTTGAGATGTTCGGAAAATAGCTTATTCATATATTTTGTTTCTTAAATACAGCGATTTAAATAAGACAGCCTCCGAGGCGCAGTTGGTTAGCCGGCTGTGAAACGAGAGGCCGCGGGTTCGATCCTCGCACCGAAACAAATATTTGTGTGAACCACAGATGTTTGTTTCAGGTCTGGGTGTTTGTGAGACCGAAAAGTCTCTCGTAGATCCTAATACCCACGATAACAAGACTCGATCTTAGTGTAGGGTCAGGAATATGTATGTGACTGTTGGGTGTATATTTATTTATTTAATCCCTTATATTCATTGCTTTAATAAGTTTGTAAATAAATGTAATAATGCATTACAATATAACCTTAGCAAGTTAATAACACCAATTTAACAGCCTCCGCGGTGCAGTTGGTTAGACGCCGGCTATGAAACGAGAGGTAACCAGGAGAACCAAAGGAATTTGTTTCAGGCCTCATGTTTGTGAGACCGAAAAGTTGTATTTCCTGATACCCACGAGTCTTGTACTCGATCTTAGTGCGGGATCACAACTATTTATGTGACTGTTGGATGTATTCATTTAATGAATTTATTTAATTAACGTAGATACTAGTTATAGAACGCATTACCTTTTTTTATCTGCACGAAGCACAGTTAATTCCTTCCATTTCCTTCATAAATCCTATAAGGCGATAAAGTTGTTTTGGATATTTCGTTTTTACGTGTATTATCAAGAATGTTTGTAGTTTTAAGAGTAAAACGACTATTGATAGCTATAGCTAGTAACTAATAAAATGTATTGTATTTATCATTTTTATTTTTATTTCATGTTACTCGTACTATATGCGTTCACGTAACACCTCTTACTCGCATGCCCTTAGCAGCTTGCGCCTCGCCTGTCGAGGTCTTATGCTATTCAAAACCGCCTGTCATTGTACATATTTTTATCGATGTTGATATTTTCTACTTATCAAAGTACCAATTTAGGAAGAGTGTCACTCGTGAAGTTATTGTTAAATCATAACCTAATTAGTCACGTACTCGATGCAATGTACAATAGTTTGTTCACTATTTGTAAATACATACAATAATTGTGTATTTTTGTATTAATTATAAGATTTGTATATTCAATGTATGTAATTATGTTCTACTAACCTGTATTTTTCAACTGTTTTTTGTCCCAATAAATAAAAAAAAAATATATTTTAAAACGTTTACTCAAAAACATATCCAAATTTCAACTATACAGGAGAAAGTTTGTTTACCTTATCAACTGTGCTCCTTTCAATGCACATGTCACATAATTATGCTCATTGTAATCGCCTGGCAATTTTTTTCCCAAGATTTACAATTAATAAACTACATCCTATTAAATTTTGAAGCTTACAGAAACAAGTTTTTTTTCCTCTATTAATTTTACAATTTAATAAATAAAGGGGCTGATGACGTGCAGGGCTGACGCCTGGCAGGTCATAGTTATTGCTCTTAGCATGCTATAAATCATAAGTGTAGAAATTTCTAACCTTACAGGAAGAACGTTACTCGGAGGATTCACTAGCTCTCCAGCTATATCCGATACGATTCACGAAATGACAAATTCAAATAAATTATATTTATCTTATCGATAAATTCACACAATTAAAATTTTTTGTCCAACGAGCACATCCTCTTCGCATTCAGCACCTTAATATTTATAGACTACATCTATATTGATAGGTACTAGTCTATTAAAGGACTATACAAGCTATCAGGTAAGCTTAATTTATTTTTATAAGTACCTCATAATTTTCTTTATCTATCTATTTATTTAAAACGTAAATAATTTTTACTAGAGGAAAAGGTGGTAATGTGGCCCCTGCAGGTATATTGGCCCCCTTCGATATTTATAGTTTAGAAACGCGCCACCTAGATTTCTTTTGGTGCAACGCGAAGGTCCTGTGACATCGTTGATTTTAACCCAATAAGTCCGCGAGGCAGCGTTACGTTTTGTTTTTCTGCGTACCGGTCGAAACACGAAAGTAGCAAACTTTTATTGTTGCTCTGCATTTTATCACATTTTACTGGAAATAAGTGAGTTTGAGCTTTGGTGATTTGTACATTGTGTTTAATAAACGTTATTCTACAGAATTTTGAAGGTAATTATTTAAAACATATCATATAATATTTATGTTATGATTTGTTTATAATTTCTTGAGTTTTTGCAATTTGGCCCCCTCATGTTGTTTGTATTATGGTCCCGGGGGCCATATTACATATACGGTAGTATTATTTTCCTTATATTTTTTTTTCCGCTTTCAGATGCCTCGACAAAGTGTGTTATCTCCACCTTCAAAGAAAAGGAAAACATGGGATCCTAACCAAATGAAAAAAGCAATTGAAGCAGTGAGAACAAAGGTCATGGGGTATAAAAAGGCTGTAAAAATATTTTCTGTTCCAAGGTCTACACTAAAACGATTAGTAAAGGACTCACAAGAATCTCTGGAGTTACTTGTGCATAAGCCTCTTGGTAGGAAACCTATACTTCCAGCCACTCTAGAAGAGAAGTTAGTACAATATATTTTGTTTATGGAGTCTAGATACTATGGGTTTACTAGAATGGATGTCCGAAAAATGGCTTATCAGTTGGCATTAAAAAACAACATTGAAAATAATTTTAGAAATGAAGTAGCAGGGCGTGCTTGGTTGGATCACTTTTTGAAGCGACATAGAGATAGTTTATCATTACGTAGACCTATGGGGACATCGTATGCTCGTGTTCGAGGATTTAAACGTGAAGCAGTCAAAGAATTTTTTGATATTTTGGAAACAGAAATGAGAAAAATTAATTATCCTCCTGATAGGATTTTTAATGTAGATGAGACTGGATTAACAATTGTGCAGTCAAAAGTGCCGCAGGTGGTAGGTAAAAGAGGGAAGAAACAGATAGGAGCCTTGACTGCTGCAGAGCGAGGGTCACTATGTACTCTTGTTTGCTGCATGAGTGCCTCGGGTATCTTTGTGCCGCCCATGATGATATTCCCGAGGAAAAACTTTACGGATATTTTAATGAAAGGTGCACCACCAGGATCGATTGGTAAAGTTCATCCATCTGGTTGGATTCAATCGAATTTGTTCACCGAATGGTTCAAGCATTTTATTGAAAAAACTAATCCAAGTGAAGCCTCTCCGGTGTTGCTCATCTTTGACGGACATTATAGTCACACTCGCAATTTAGAATTAATAGATCTAGCCCGCGAAAATCATGTCACCTTAGTCAGCCTCCCACCACATACGACGCATAAACTCCAGCCACTGGATAAGACTTTCATGGGCGCCCTTAAGAGTCATTACAGTGAGGAGATTCGCAAATTTCTTTTGCATTCTGAAAGAATGCTCAAGCCTTACGACATTGCTGAGCTTTTCGGGCGAGCATACCTCAAAAGTACCTCGGGGGAAATTGCAGTGAATGGCTTTCGTGCGACAGGCATTTACCCGTTCAATCCTGAAATTTTTACGGAAGTTGATTTCATAATGGAAGCAAGCAGTGATTTGTCTACACTTCAAAATCAACATACAAGCATCGGCGCTGAACAAGGCGCCCCAGAAGCTACAACTGCTGCCACAAGTATTGTTGGTGACCAAGGTGCCCCAGGAGTAAGTACAGTGGTACAAGAGCCGCTTTCTGGTTTGGTTCTGCCAGAAGATATTCAGCCGATCCCCAGGGCCAAGACTAGGACGTCTAACCGTGGTAGAAAAGCAACAACAGCAAAAGTGATCACATTATCGCCTTACAAAAACCAACTTAGTGAATCTTTGACTTTGGCCAAGTCTCGGGGACGTGGACGTGGACGTGGACGTGGACGTGGACGTGGACGCGGACATGGACGTGGCCGTGGGCGTGGTTGCTCTCTCGGACGTAGTCAAGACGGCGAGGGCAGCAGTAGCAGTAACTCTGAAAGTGACGCAGTCGAAGACAACGACTCTGAATATGAGGAACATGCCCATTCGTATAGCTTACCTGAAGATTCAGATACGATCTGCATATTCTGTGACTCCAGTTATTCCAACGACAGACGTGGGGAGGAGTGGATTCAATGCCAGAGTTGCGATTTATGGGCTCATACAGCCTGTGCAGGTCCTGAAGGCGAATATTATATTTGCGATTTTTAGTTTTGACTCAATTAATACATACATTTATTATGGCCCCCAGGGTGCCATATAACCCGCACTTGATCTCATATTGCCAAATTTGTTCTTTTTTAAAATACATAAGTTTTCAATTATCCCATGGCAGTTTTATTTATTATACCGTAAGAAATGTGTAGGCTAATAAGTAAGGAACAGTATAGCATATTTATTACATTTCAGAGTCTAGTATTTTTTACATACATACTCAAAAACAAAGTGGGGGGCCACATTACCACCTTCTCCTCTATTGATATGATACTAACTTACGTAATAACTTTATACAGAAGATCCCTTAAGCAAGGACTAAATAAATTAATCGACTTGGTATTACATGCATCTCACAACTTTTTACCGTAGAAAACCTGAGCTGCGAGACTTGGATTTTTTTTACAGGATGTTTTTGATGGGATCTCACGTCTTTTTGTAGAGTCCTACATTTTTCCTTTTCGGTACTTTTTACTTCTAGAATATCACTAACGATTTTTCTTAAAGCCTCTGTCTTATGGCTTTTTCTTATTTTTGTAGGTATCAATTTATCACAAATATAGCGGATTTGATTATTAATGTTCTTTCTTTCATGGTAATTGATATTTTAGAGCTATTTAGTCTATTTATTTGCAAGTTTATCTTCGTCATGTTTTTCTAGAGGAATGTTGTACAGTTTCATTACCTTTAATACAAATAAAAGTACATTGTTTATTTATTTACAAGTAACAAAGTTCACAACTCTCATGAGGCTGACTACTGGACCTATTTGCACCGGTGCTCAGCCACAAGCAACATCGCGTTGGTTTAGGTGGCTGACTACCGGGTTTTTGTTAAAATAATGTATGACATGTTATTTTCAAAACAAAGATTTATTAAAGAGCTGTCGATTGGTACCATTATTACTTAAAACTAAGAATATTGCCTAAAACCAGTTGTCAGCCACCCCCGGCTGACAACTGGAAAATGATAAAAATTAGTAACCCAGTAGTCGGCCATCCTATTATTTACCCAAATATTGCATTTGACATTCAGATTTTATTGATTAAAATGACAAATATGTATATCAGTCAAAATTGTGATACTTTAAATATAGAATAACCATAAAATAGGGAATAACTTACTTTTTTACAACCACCAACTGTTATAAAAAAAATGGCGAACATCACCCGCGCACGATTGTCGGCTGCCGTCGTCGAAAAGACCTCTAATTACTCGCGATTTTGAATATGTATAGTGTCTCATGCATTCAGAATCCACCAATGACAAGTAACAGCGCCGATAAAATGCAATATATTTGGATAAATTAAATTATCCCGCTATTCCCATACGATTAAAGTGAAAAAAGGCTGAGTACTGTGCCTGTAACCTGGCTGACTTCTGGAGCCCTACCTTCCAGAAGGTATTATTACCCTATTATTACCCTAGCCGCTGACAATTTTTGTACAGGTGCCTGGGTGTAAATTTGTAAGTCATCTACGTAAAGGTGGTAAGAAGACGTCAGGTGTTGGGAAATAGAATAAATAAAAATTGAAAAAAAAGAGGAGATAAAACGCCGTCTCATGGAACACCGGCAGTCGGGACACACCAAGATGAGAAAATCTCATCGATAAGAACACGCTGGCGGAGCCCATACAGGTAAATTTACGAAACCAGTCAATCGTAGGAGATATGTTAAAAGAGCGCAAAATCTCCACAAGAACGTCGAAGTCTACATTATTGAATGCATTACTAAAGTCGAGCAGTGTTAGAACTGTCAACTTCCCATCAGCCTTGCCACTCCGGATATCGTCAGTAATCTTTACAAGAGCTGATATGGTACTATGGCCGGGACGGAAGCCAGATTGAAGAGGATTAAGCACATTATTGCTTCTGAGCAAGGAAAAAAATAGGGGAACATAGAAATAGGTCAGTAACCGAAAAAGGTGGAAGGATTTGTTTTCTTAGAAAGAGCGATAATATGGGTTTCCTTCCATGCGTAATGAATCATACCACAGATGATGGAAAGTTAGGGATGTGTAGGATAATATGTAGGATTTCATTCAATATGGGAAGTATCATTTTGCGGCTAACTCCATCACTGCCTACTGCTTTGGCAGAAATGGCTTCGACGTTCTTCTTAACTTCTCTTCAGTGATTTGCTTTAAATAAAAATGAAACTTGCTTAGTCACGAGAGCTAATGAAAGGTAGTGTAGTGCAGCCATTGAGTTACACAACTGGAGGGGACATCAAGACCAAATAGTTTGGAACATTCGCAAGAGTACATGTACCGTTAGGCTGTCAGTCGTCCCTGACGTTTCAGCGAAGACGGACCTAATTAGGTGCAAATATAATTGGTCCATAAATGCCGTATTACATGCTAAAAACGTCCAAAAACTATTCCAGAATAATAGGAAGAAAAGATGGAGTCTCATTTCATAGGTAAATCCACCATCCAATCCACCAGTCGTTATGACAACCGCCATTTTTGAATGAAATTATAGATTAATAATAATGTAGTGACAGATAGGTAAAAATTGAATTTTTCGTATAGCGATAGTGGATATTGTATGTGATTATAGATGAATATAGTAGGGTGTGAGTAAGGTCCCAGTGCTGCTGTATTTCTCACAATTTGAGATAGTTAAATAAAGTAACTGTGTTACACGAGAATTATTTATATAACTGTCTAATAATGAACGAATTCTTGATTAGTTTATTTATTTCTATCAAGGTTTTGCTATGAGATCATAATTAGACACTACAATAGTAATATTAGAAGTTTGCGGTTATAGTGTTCAAATGAAGTCCCTTAGTTATTTTTGTAAATAAATTTATTTTACCCAAAATTGGGATAATATTAATATATAAGAAATAAATATAAATGATTTGATTGAATTATGTTTTTTTTATTTGACATCACGCGTATATAGATGTAGGTAGAAATTTCTGAAGTGTCGCATCTGGAACAATGTCGACATAATCTATACTTCGCTGTCATATTGAAATGAGCACAATTTTTCTTCTACGTGTCCGCTCCAGTTGTAATACCTCAATGAGTGCAGCATGTTTTTTTTTAACTTTTATTATTATTGTTTATTGCGGTTTTAAGGCACCAATTATCTATTTTGCGTCACTAATCTTTACACATATTGCGAATACCTTACGACTACCTTAAGTGGGTTAATTAGTTAATAAACCTAGACGGATCAAAACAATTGTTCAAAGTCGCTTATCTATTTGACCTCAAATAATTTATAATACTATAAAGTAAACTAAATAAAATGTGCAGCGTACTGCGTAATTACTTATCGGTTGCTTTAAAATAATAAGACATCGATACTTGAATTTAGACCTAATAACCATGACGTTAAAATTCATACCATCGTTTATGGACACATGGATTTTCAAGGTATAGGATAAGTTATACCTAGTTAACGACTATATATAATAAAGAACCTTACATTCGCTATAGGTATATGACTAAGACATACTAGAGAGTTGAGAGTACTGCGATTACTTGCGCGATAACCTCTTGAAAACAATTCTAATTTTTGAGGTCGATAAAGTGGTGATTCGATTTGTGTGAGTTTGTGTAATTTGAAAAGTCACATCAGTTGCCCATGACTGGTATTTATGCCCTATCTCGTCTTGAGACCGAAATAAGCTCAACGAAGTGAATGTCCCTAGCCACGACGCATGCTGTTTTAGCTTACCTGTAATACCCGCGAGCTTGTGTGTTTGACAGATGGATCGGCCGTCAATCAACGGCACCAAATTTTCACGGCGTACGGCATTTGGTTTCATATAAAACAATATTTATGTGAAAATGCCGGAAGACTTCGAGAGAACTACATAGACAGGAATATCCAACGTAATCTACATATGTTAGCAAGCACCATCGAACTAGTTTGTTAATTCAAACTCGCAGTCAGGTTTCAGCTTATTAAAATATATTTTTTATTTATATAAGTCGATATTTTTTTAGAGTGATTAAAATGGCTCCAAGTACAGTGACGAGCACAAGAGTGCTAAACTCAGCACATGCCAAAGATAAGATTGAATACAATGTGGACGATAGTGAGAAAAGGAGCAATAACACAATATATAATAGAGATCCTTACGACGAAGTGCTAATAAACGATCCTAATTTTCTCGTTCCTTTACGTAAACTGGAAAAACGTTTAGGCTTCGTCACACCAATATTGTGGAAAAATTCGTTTATTATTATATCATTTCATTTGATTACCGTACTGTGGATACTGTACATCTTTGATTATGGTTTTCCAACGTTCAGATGGCCAACCTTTTTGTTCAGTAAGTAAATGTTACACACATTTTCTTATTATAAGTCAATTTGACCAAAAAGAATACTTATTATATTTTATATTTACTTGCATAATATGATTACTTTGTACGTAAACATCCCCCATTTTTTCTCTTGAGAACTTGTCTCTTTCCATCATTTCGGTTTTCCACTCTTTAATAAAGAGAATAAAAAGAGAGCCTAAGAGAAAGAAAGAGATTAGGAGAGCGAGATAGAAAAAAGAAGAAACAGTGAATTTTAAAAGTGGTAGAGCCACAATGTTGTCGCTCCTACATAAATGGGCAGGCTCATCCAGGGTGGTATCATTGTCTCAAAAGAAATCGACGTGAAGCCTGAACTTCGCTGTTGCGTTTCATTGGCTCAGTGAGATTGCCGGATGCACAATAACCATTTCCTCTTCCCACCCTTTTTCCTTTCCTTCCCGGTCCCCTTCCGATTTGACCGATTAGGAAAAAAACCGTGATCCGTGAGGAAATGGGTTATCAATCTGGATCAGATATTATAAAATGAAACTAACTTAATTGTGTTTACAATTTCAGGCTTGTTGGTGGGTCAAATGGCTGGGTTCGGCGTCACCGCGGGGGCGCATCGGTATTGGTGTCATCGTTCATACAAAGCCAAGCTGCCATTACAAATAATATTAGCATTGTGCTATTCTGTGGCGGGACAGGTCAGTGGCATTACATAAATAGGTATTCTAAATAACATTACAGGATTTATATAGGGTATAACCAGACTGCAGCTAGAAACAAAGCCAGGCCGTAGTTTAAGTGAGTTCAGACGCAAGACAACTAAAAATTTTGCAAAAGAAGTTACGATTTTCGTCGTATTTGTGTGATAAATACATCGTTTTTCCTAAAATTTTTGTTTAAACCCTTTTATTTTTAAAGACAGTATGGTACGAAAGGGTTAAAATTATTAATTTTGGAAAAACTATTGATTTACCACCCAAAAATGAAGATATTTTAAAAAATCTCTAAAAAATATTATGGCCTTTCTTTACGAAATGTTTAGATGCATTGTGTTTGTAGTCACTTAAACTACCACCTGACTTCTTTTTCGGTCACATTTGATATACCCTTTATAACATAGGTAACATTTAACAATTAAACAAACAAACATATAATCTTATATAATGGATGATCCATCGTACGTTTGGTTGTCTGGAAGAGATCGCTAATAGCGATAAGACCGCCAGTTGTTACACTATTTCAAAAAATGTAAACTGTTTACTTGTATGTAATATGTGGTGAACAATAAAGTGTTATCTATCTATCTATCTATCTATCAAACTATTAAACATTGACTTATACTCGTATGTAACATTGATATCGTTGCGCAAAAAAATAACAAAAACTCGTAGAAACCGTTTCACTTATAGAATATTTTATACACGTTGTTCAAAGAAATGGAGATTATACATTATATATTATACATTGCGACATAGTAACGTACCTATTACCTATTAAATACCTCAAATGCTCACGAAATTCTATTAACCCTTAATATATTATATATGATTAGAGTTTACTGTTTAGAATTTTTTTTACACGATGCACTATTTACCGTGGAAAATAGGGATCGTATCTAAGGCGGCACCGACTAAATGTTTTCTCTTTATTTCTTTGGTAATCTACGGAGTGACAATTTAGTACAGGCAATGAAGCAACGGGTTACTCTTGTCCGCAATGCATAATTTGCCAGGAGTTTTTTCTTTTCATGAAGAGGTGGCATATGACCCCACTAAGTTAAAAACCCAAAATACTTACAAAAATGGCGTCCGCTAGAGCCGCCATTTTGGAAAACGCGTTTGAAGCCATATCTCCGGAACCGTCCACTTTAGGCCCATCATGCTAAGGACCTTTCTTGTAGACAATTAAATTTCCCATCTTTTTTGTTCAATAATTTTTTTTGTACCATTAACCGTTCGCGATTTACAATGTTATTAATTTTCATTTTATACCTTTTTTACAATAAATTTTACATGGATTTTTAACAAAATTTACTATTTCCTCATTGCTTTGTTCCCTTATGCCATCAGTATTTAATTAATTACGTGATAATCATGGAGAAATCATTGGATTTCATAATTACGCTATGCATCCTTCGTTTCCATTGATCTTGATTCGGTAGTAAACCATTCAACGCGCGATAACTTCTAAAATATTGATTTTAGAGAAAAAAAGTATGGGTGAAAAGTTGTTAAGAATTTATTGATTTAGGGCCGAAACTGCGTTAAGCGGGCACGGGCGCGGTTTCATACAAAAGTGCTCCGTCGCGGGGATCCGCGCGGGCGTCCCGCACGGGGACGCGCGTCCCGCACCCGCGCCGCGGAGCCCGCCTTCGTGCGTCGGAACCCGTCGCGGGGGCACGCGCGGTAAAGCGCGCGGTGTCCGCCAGCGGTAACATGACGGTGATGGCATAGGGCACCGAGACGTGGCCTCTCACTTTGGACTTCATTAGAAGGCTCAAAGTTACTCAACGAGCAATCGAGAGGTATGCTCGGTATTTCCCTACGAGATCGACTCAGAAATGAGGAGATCCGTAGGAGAATAAAGGTCACCGACATAGCGCAAAGGATTCTATAGATGATTCATAGCGAAAGGTTCTAGAGTGGAGGCCACGTACAGGCAAGCAAAATGTCGGACGCCCGGTTACAAGGTGGATGGATGACCTGGCTACATTTGCAGGAAGTCGCTGGATGCAGGCTGCTTCCAACAGGTCGATGCGGAGACCGTTGGGGGAGGCCGATGTTCAGCAGTGGACTTCCTGTGGCTGAGATGATGATGATGATGAATATACTTGAGCAAAAATAAAGATTTTTTACTTAGCGCAATGTTATTGCCAGCCTTTCCGTTGGTGATATGACTGATACAGATTTTACCCTCAAGTTGTTGACCATCAAATATGGTTCCAGTTTCGAAGATAATTCGCCATAGACCGGTATCGAAACTTTAAAATATTTGTACAATGAGTTTTCATTTTCTCTTAATTTACTGAACTTTACAACAAATTCTCCGCCTAGCAACCTAAATTCAATTAACAGCCTTCCTGGCTGTCGGTTTTTTTTTTTGCTAGTCGTCGTTTTGGTATGTAATAATATATTAAGCTCTCCATCGACACGACTGTACATGCACACCTTTAAAATTGAACCGGCGACACTGCGTAAATCCGGTCTCCGCGACGGGTACCCGCGACGGGGACCGTCGCGTTTTCACGGAGCCCGCCCGCGTGTCCACGCGAGGAAACGCGCGACGGTTGCCCGTCGCGGGCGCCCGCTTAACGCAGTTTCGGCCCTTAAAAGTTTAGTCATTAACAATTTTTTGTTTAAACAATTATTAACAGAGATATGGGCAATATGGGCAAAAAGGCAAGAAACGAATATTAATAACCTTGTAAATCGCGAACGGTAAATGGTACAAAAAAAATTATTGAACAAAAAAGATTAGAAATTTAATTATCTACAAAAAAGGTCCTTAGCATGATGGGCCTAAAGTGGACGGTTCCGGAGATATGGCTTCAAATGCGTTTTCCAAAATGGCGGCTCTAGCGGACGCCATTTTTGTAAGTATTTTGGGTTTTTAACTTAGTGGGGTCATATGCCACCTCTTCATGAAAAGAAAAAACTCCTGGCAAATTATGCAGGAAAAAATGCTTCGTTGACTGTACTAATTTGTAGGTATCCAAATAGTAGAATTTTAGATTATAAACGCCAAACCTAAAAGACTACAGGCTCATTTTTAGGGTTCCGTACCTAAAAGGTAAAAACGGAACCCTATTACTGAGCCTCCGCTGTCTGTGTCTGTCCGTCTGTCTGTCTATCCGTGTGTCACCAGGCTGTATCTCATAAACTGATAGCTAGACAGTTGAAATTTTCACAAATTATGTATTTCCGTTTCCGCTATAACAACAAACACTAAAAATAAAAAAATATAGTTTAAAAAACTAAATAATAAAAAAATAAAAAACCGACTTCAAAACTAAAAACCACTAAAAACCAAAAAATAACTAAATTAATAAGTACCACTGCAAAAAAATTATATTTATTTCATAGAACTTGTGCTTGTTGATTAATTTGCTTAATGATTTAAGCATTTTAATGAGTTGTCTTAAGTTGGACCCAAAACAAGCCCACTGAGTCTTATTCGCTGGATATACTCAGGACTGCGTCGCGTCGCGTAGTTCCAGTGGTAGTGTAAGCCCACTGAGTTTGTTTCGCCGGGTCTTCTCAGGAAGGGCCGCGTTAGATCCGGTGGTAACTATAAACCGCTACGCACCGTTGTAATAATATTCATGGTCCACAAATAATTTAAATAATTTAATTTAATTTGAGTAACGTAAATAATGTTTTTCTTGGACAAATAAATTACCATAAAGTAATAACTAATACTTTAAATAAAATATAAATAAAAACTAAATAAATAAATAAAACTAATTATAAATAAAAATAAAATTAATTTAAAAATAAATAACTCTATAAAAGCAAGAAATTAAAATAAATAATACTCAGTATAGAAAATATATTGCATATAGAGAATAGAGATTGTTCTATGTGTATTGACTTGTCATAAGAGCTCTTTAATTGCCTACGTGACCAATAAATACATTTCAATTTCACTAGCCAACAAATCAAAATATATGCATCATATATTGAAGGCGGGTCGTCCAGTACCAAACATATAGATATTTAAATTAATATAAGGCATAGGTCCTGCATGTTTGGTACTTGGCGACCCGCCTTCAATATATTATGCATATACCTATATTTTGATTTGTTGGCTAGTCAAATCATTAAGCAAATTAATCAACAAGCACAAGTTCTATGAAATAAATATTATTTTTTTGCTTTGCAGTGGTACTTATTATTTTGTTATTTTTTGGTTTTTAGTGTTTTTTTTTGTTTTGAAGCTGGTTTTTATTTTTTTATATATTTTTTTTGTTATTTTTATCTTTTTAGTGTTGATAGGAATTTAAATGAAGAAGATTTGGTCCCCACAAGGAATATGATCTTTCCGATGATAATGAAATCGCTAAAATTGGCTAAAAGCTGCCGAAGATATTGGAGTATTCACATATTTATTATTTTTCTCCACCCCCCCTCCCTTTGCCCCTACCCCCTTTTCCCTCTCTAACTGTAACTTAACTTTAATAATGAACCAAATGCAAAAAGAACCATTGGAATCCTACTTAAATTTTAAAGAGTTCCCCTCTCCAGGTCCAAAGATATTCATCAGATTTTCACCATATTTTTATGGGACCAAATGACAAGCACCAGCTTTCAATCAAAGAAAGAATAGTCGAAATCGGTTCCCTCAGTACAGAGAAACGAGGTAACAAACATAAAAAAAATTTAAAAACAAAAGCAACATACAGTCGAATTGAGAACCTCCTCCTTTTTTTGAAGTCGGTTAAAAACACGCTTGCATAAAAGATCCAACTAAAATCTAACAACTAAAAACTAAAAAATAATTGATAATGAGTTTAAAATTCGAAAGAAAATGGATTAAAATACATCTTGCTATAAAGCGTGGGGTGCTGTAGGATAAATAATTGTTGTAAACACCCCACGCTTTGTAACAATAAAATGTATGTATGTATTAGTTTTTAGTTGGATCTTATATGCAAACGTGTTTTTTTTTTAGTTTTTTAAACTATAATTTAATTGCTTGCACTAAAAACATTATCTACGGCCGTCTTATCAAAGAAAGACAGCTGCGTGCTAATTACCAACTTTTAAATAATAAAAAAAATACTTTCTGGATAAGATGTCATATACTTTTTAAATTATTGCGTTGTCATCGGACCTGGATAAGTATGCAAAATTTGAATTAAATCTGATCGTTCAAAGTAGGGCAAAATCGAGCTCAAAAGAGTCGGTTACATACATACATACATACATACATACATACATACATACAAACATACATATATACATACATATATACATACATACATACATACATACAAACATACAGGTGAAGCTAATAAAAGCGTGTTAAAAATGAAAATATTAAGGGACACCACACAATGAACGTGTTTTTTTCGTATTTTTTTGTTCAATATGAATAACGGTAACAGGTAGGCGCTTAAAATGTTCACAGAATGTTAAGTTGTATATTACCTTTCAAAATAAACAGTTAAATAATAATAAAGTAAATATTCAAGGGGGGCTCAGATACAATAAACGTAATTTTTAACCAATTTTATATCGATGTTATTAAACAGGAACAAACGTAATTTTTAGGGTTTTTTTTTTATAGATGATGGTACGGTACCCTTCGTGCGCGAGTCCGACTCGCTTTTGGCCGGTTTTCTTTATTACAAAGCTTATTCAAAATTTAATATGAATACCCTTATTTATTAAGGGAGGTTACATAAAAATTAAACTAATTATTGATTATTAATTTGCAGAATACGATTTACGACTGGGTACGCGACCACAGAGTTCACCACAAGTTCTCCGAGACATCAGCTGATCCACACGACTCCAATCGCGGCTTCTTCTATTCACACGTCGGCTGGCTCATGATGAAGAAACACCCAGATGTTCTTAAAGAAGGCGCAAAGATAGATATGAGTGACATTACCAACGATCCTGTTGTTAGGTGGCATACCAAGTATGTCCATTGAACAAAATCCTAAAATATGGTTTGAATAGATATTATTGAACGAGAGCGCATGACTTACGTTATAAAACTTTTTAAAACCAACTTTGGCCGTCGAATATTTGGTCTTCTTCTCCCAAACTGAATTCAAAAGGCGTTCGAAAGAAACAAAATATTATAGTTAAAATAGATTTTAAACATGTCTATGAATAAGGCCGTAAGTGTGTGGTGTCTTGTTGGTGGTGGACCACCGGCGTTGCTCTATTCCATGTTTATTGTTATCGGGGTGCTTGTTGCTCCATTTCAAATAAGTTTTAATATATTCTATTAAAAATTACTAGGTAATACAAACAAATACAAACGAAGTGCTTTTTTGTCACTTCTTTAGTACTTACATATTAACTTCTTCTTCTTCTTCTACCTGGCGTTATCCCGGCCGGTGCCAGGGTCCGCCTTCCGGCAAATTCTCCTCCATTTCGCCCGATCTTCGGCATCCTCAATAGTAAGGCCATTGACCCTCATATCTTCCTTGACGACATCGAGCCAGCGCTTCTTTGGTCTACCCCGCGGTCGAGGTCCGGGAATATTGAGGCTCAGGCAATACTTACAAATTAACTATTAAGTAATAATTCTAATTGTAGTCTAACTCTGATTTCAGATATTTTCTGTTGTTAAAAATCACACTTTGCTGGATTGTACCGTCGCTGGTTCCTATGTATCTATGGGATGAAGATTGGGACATGGCTGTGTTATCTCAAGCACTTCTGCGATACATGCTTAGCCTAAATTTTACGTGGTCTGTCAACAGCTTCGCTCATATATGGGGCAACAAACCTTACGATCGGTACGTCAATCTAAATATAAATACACCAATCAGACATATAAATAGTCCAGTCCAGTAGGTATATCAGGATTTACGAGTAACCGTAAACGGTAAACTCGGTTTCAAAAACTCCCAGGCCCGAAAAAAATCACACAAATATTGTTTTCGGTTCGGGAACCCACGGCCTCTCGTTTCACGGCCAATGTCTTACCAACTACCTATGGTACGGAGGCTGTCTATACCTATTTTTTAAATACCTGACTATATTTTTTTAAGTGTTGATATCGATTCATTAGCTTTTTTTAACGTAATGGTATTGGAGTGTGTACATACAGCTTCATTAGTGGTAGCAAGTATTAAAATGTTTGATTTTGTGGGCAAGATTGATGTTATCATTCAGCCACAGCAAGTCCTTGTCCAACTAATAATATAGAATTAGCTACTGAAATTATTTAGTCCAACAATATTTTAATGAATTCCAGACATATAATGCCGTGTGAGAACATGGGTGTGTCCATAGTGGCAATGGGTGAAGGGTGGCATAACTACCATCACACGTTCCCTTGGGACTATAAGGCTTCGGAGTTGGGAATGTCTAACAACACCACCACAAGCTTACTAGACCTATTCGCTCAGATTGGATGGGCATACGACTTGAAGGAGGCGTCGCCAGCTCTCGTCAAAGCAGTCGCAAAAAATAGGGGTGAACCCCGGAAATAGGAAAATTATATGTAATTTTATTACCCGACTGCGAAAGGAGGGTTATTTATTATTGGATTTTAGTGAAAATTATTAAAGAAATAAATAAAAAATAAATGCGTTGAATAGAATAATTTAGAATAATATTTTGCTTATTTATACTTGTCAAATAATTTAATATTCTAAAAATAAAGTTGATCTGGTTCTAATAAAGTATTTCACCTACCTTCCTGTCTAATATTTCTACGTATTTAAATTTAATTAACATATAAATATCACCTCGGCTAAGTCCTTGCGACGGTTACACAACTTTCTACCCGTTGCCACGAAGATTTCGCTTGCGCAAACACTCCTACTCCCCATCCTTGATTATGCCGATGTTAGCTATCTGGATCTCACCGAGGACCAACTAAATAAACTTGAGCGCCTTCAAAATTTCTGCATAAGATTTATATTTGGTTTACGCAAATATGATCATGTTTCTGAGTTTCGTGCTAAGCTCAAGTGGTTACCTATACGACTTCGTCGGAATACTCATATACTGTCTCTTCTATACAATATTTTGTTCAATCCTGTCACTCCTTCTTATCTCAAAGAACGATTTCTTTTTCTTCACGAGTCACATACGAGGTCCTTGAGATCGTCTTAGAACCTGAAGTTAAGAATGCCCGTCCACACCACGACATTTATGGATAAATCATTCAGTGTTCAAGCTGTTCGTTTGTGGAACGCACTTCCTGTTGTGGTGAGGCAGGCTCAAACACTGTCATCATTTAAAAAACGATTAAAAGAACACTACCTTTCTCTATAAACAGATAAACCGATTAGGACTATTTCCTCTTATTGATTATATTGGTAATATATATATATATGTATGTACGTATGTTTATTCGTCTATAAATTTATATAAGTATGTATATGTATAATACTTATGTATGTATATATAATATGTATGTATATGTGGTATGTATTTATATATAATGTATTTATATGTTTTTTTTTATGTTTTTATTTATGTCTCCATGTTTTCGTTATCTTTATTTTACACTGCCCTATCTTTTTTCCTGCTCATATATCCATCCCATGGTTGTCTGGTAGAAATTGCCTTAGAGCGATAAGACCGCCATTTGTACTTTGTTATTTTGTATTATCTCTTAACTGTTATTCCTTTTTATTGTGTACAATAAAGAATTAAATAAATAAAATAAATAAATAAATATCAGTTCCTTATTCATTAAGTAGTACATTTAAAATTAATTATCGTGTTTAATTAATTAAACTGTACATAATTATTATGGTTACATTCTATAATGTCAAACGAGCAGTTGATGTAGTTTGAATGTGTTCCATCCACAAGTGACAGGCCAAAGCTTCCGAATATTTAATGTAAATTGTAGAACTGTCACAAAAATATCTTGAAAGGAAATAGGGATTACGTATTTTTAACCGACTTCAAAAAAGGAGGAGGTTCTCAATTCGACTGTATGTTGCTTTTTTTTTTATGTTTGTTACCTCGTTTCTCTGTACTGTGTGAACCGATTTCGACCATTCTTTCTTTGATTGAAAGCTGATGCTTGTCATTTGGTCCCATAAAAATATGGTGAAAATCTGAGCAATATCTTCGGACCTGGAGAGGGGAACTCCTTAAAATTAAGTAGGATTCCAATGGTTCTTTTTGCATTAGGTTTATTATAAAAGTTAATTTACAGTGAGAGAGGAAAAAGCGGGTGGGGGTGAGGGGGGGTAGGTGATAAAATTAAAATACACGTAAATTCTAATATCTTCGGCAGCTTTTAACCGATTTTAGTGATTTCTTTTTCATTGGAAAGAATGTATTGACAGGTTGATCTCAGGAACACAACATGGAGATCTGATGATCATTTTCGGACCTGGAGTGTAGAACTCTTCAAACTTTAGTAGGATTCCAATGGTTCTTTTTGCATTGGGTTCAGTATAAAAGCTAAGCTACAGTGGTGGTGAGAAAAGGGGGTAGGGGCAAAGGGAGGGGGGGGGGAGAAAAAATAATAAACATATGAATACTCCAATATCTTCGGCAGCTTTTAGCCGATTTTAGCGATTTCATTATCATCGGAAAGATCATATTCCTTGTGGGGACCAAATCTTCTTCATTTTGATTCCTATCAACACTAAAAAGATAAAAATAACCAAAATTTTTAATAAAAAAATAAAAACCTACTTCAAAACAAAAAACCGCTAAAAACCAAAAAATAACTAAATAATAAGTATCACTGCAAAGCAAAAAAATTATATTTGTTTCATGGAACTTGCGCTTGTTGATTAATTTGCTTAATGACTTGACTAGCCAACAAATCAAAATATATGCATAACATATTGAAGGCGGGTCGCCCAGTACCAAACATATAGATATTTAAATTAATATAAGGCATAGGTACTAGGTACATGTTTGGTAGACACACACAGAGACATCACTGAACATCCGTCTATTCGTCGTCAAGATGAAATCTATCTCATTTCTCGTAGAACCGTCAGGACTCAGCCAGGTCCATTTCCTGTGAGGCGGCTTCTGGAAAAAAGAGTTCATCGCAAAGAGTCCCTCATTTTTCAGAAAGTCGGCCAGCCTCGGACCCCTGAGGTTCCGTTGCCCATGTCCAAATTGCCCCACTTTCAACTCTGCATCGCTTCTCTTGCCCAACTTTGCGTTGAAGTCCCCCATAACAACATTGAAACAGGTTTTGGAAGTATGTATGGCCCGACTTATATCCTCATACATCTCCTCTACTTCTTCATCTGGGTGTGTCGAGGTCGGCGCGTATACCTGTATGACCTCCAACGAATATCTTTTTGATATTCTGAGGATAAGGTACACTACCCTGCTCGACACACTTTCGATGGATACGATGTTGTTGATGAGAGACCTGTGGACGAGAAATCCGACACTTCCTCGGGACTGTTGGTCGTCCCCCCGGTAGAAGAGCAGGTTACCAGACTTCAGGGTTAACGTATCCTCCCCGATTCTTCGGACTTCCGATAACCCCAGAATGTCCCAGTGTAACCCGCTCAATTCTTCTTCCAGTTCGACAATTTTCTCGTCTGTCCTCAAAGTGCGTATGTTTTGTGTTACCAGGGCCAGTCGTCGTCGGGGGTGGTAGCCGGGGCCAACCCGGGGATTCTTAGCACCTCCTGCCCCACAGTAACCATGGCTGCTACCATCGCCAGGAATAGTGGGGCTGCCGGGGACTGGGGGCCTGGTCAATTTTTGTGTCGACATTGAGGGGTATTTGCCAATACTCGCCACGCTTGGCAGGCGAGTTGGCGAACGCAGGAGGGGACTCGCGCTGATGACGCTGCTGCCCATCATCAACGGGGGAAAGGAAATAGGGTTTGTGAGTAGAGGATATAATGGGAAAGGGAAGTATGGCCTGTAGGAGTGGATACTGCAGTCATGGAAGGCAATGTTTGTAGTGACTGCAGTAGCTCGGGGGCCGAGGTCGCGTACTCGTAGCACCTATTCTAGGACAGGCCATGACCACTAGATAGGAGCATCCCTGACCGAATTCAATTTATTACCTAACTCCTAATCGAGGGGACATTTACACATCATCCTTAATAGGGAGAGGGGCATCTGCTTATCTCCAATACAACTTTGATTCCCAACTGGCTTTAAAGATGGAAGCTATCGGTGAACGTTAGAAAGACCCAAACTGTAGTAACGAAACGTGCCAAAGCAAAAGGCATATGAGAGTGAAACCTTTGCAAGTGTTCGGACAGGAAATCTCCAATACAAATATCTCGGATTTGCCATTCATAAGAATCTCCGTATGGCTAGGCACCCTAACGCAACGGTCGCGAATGGTAGAGTCTCAAACGCAAAACTGCGAACTATTCTGTCCTCCAACCTTCCTTTAAAAGTGAAGTTGGATGTGTATGAAACGAACATCCGACCCCTGTTCACCAGTTTGTTCGAGTTCATCTGTTTGTTCTAATAGAGCGCACTAAGGAGAGTCCAGTCGTGGGCCCTGTGCGGAATCTTTAAGGCTCCCCTGTGTGTCAGCGTTGCTACCATCAAGAGAGATCTCAACGTCGAAAGACCTTTCAACATCCATGTTTTCGCGTGTTGACACTTTAGACTGGGTTTATCTCCAGAACATTGCGCCTCAGCACGCACGACCACTAAACGCTAGGCCGCTCGCTCGATAACTCCTCTTGCAATCCAATTCCTCAACTGGCATTACTGGCCAATATCCCGATAGGTCCGCAACGTGATAAGACACTTCAGTGACTGGACGATCTGAGCAAACTAGTGAACCAAACGTCTCACTGGAAGTTCGTTGCACCGTTTCGTCTTCTCAGCCATAACACTAGGAAGCGGTGGTAATCTACCACGACTTAGTTCTCGTCACCTCGGGCACCCCTGAAGCTCACTCATTTGTTTATTATTACATTGATTTCTGTGCCGTAAAGCGCACGGCTTACAATTTTTGTTCAGCCAAGAAAAGCACTATTGCTTTTGCTTCACCCGTATAGGCCAAGCGGCTAAAAACTTAAAGTTGATTTTTGGTTAGGAAAAAAGTTACTTTCACTTTACAAACAGACACTTTAATTTTATTGATATGCCTGTACGTATATGTGTATGTATTTATATAGGAAAATATATCATTTAAAAAAACAGTTTAGCCAGCGTTGTGTTTTTATTCAGGTAATTTCGCGACATATAAGCAGAAAGAATAGCTCATTGTTGGCACCTCAGTGGGCACACATAATTAGGCAAAAAATAAAAATTATTTTCATTTCATTTCAATTAAATTATAAGTATAGATGTTTCCTTCGCCGTTAGAGTGTGTGATAGGTACTTAAAATCAATACACGTATGACTGAAAACTCGGAGGTATGCCCTGAGGTTTAAATTTTAAACCCACGACCACCGTGTCCGCAGCCGCTTCCGGTATTTTACCAACAAGCAAAAAACTACCATCATCATCATATATATACCATGTTTCATTATTAATACTTATTGAATTAATAAAATCTGGTCAATCATATATATATTCACATTCATATCATTGCCATTTTATAGATTCCGCGCCACATTTACAAATGAGGAAGAGGACAATTTTGGCACCCATAATGTTATTTGATCATGATCAATGATTTCGATATGATCTATTTTTAATGAATGTAGCAATTTCGAAACCTAAATTTACATGTTATTAAGGCCCTATTATATTCTACTGTAAACGTTGTGAGATCCATATAATACCAAGTTGGTTAATCAATTCAGTCCCTTGTACTGTGTCTTGTAAGGTATCTTAAGATATTACGTAATTACCTAACCTTACAACATCTCTTAGCGAACATGTAGATCAAAAATCTTTTATGTTTTATTGTAATAGACATACTTTTCAAAATGGCAGCCAAAATATTCAGTTCCGACTAATAATTTAGGATATCGACCAATCGGAATGAAATAATAATAATAATAAAATCAGGCTTCTATACTCCATCGGTTTAGGTACTTAACTAAATGTAAACAAACCAGAACACGTGACGCATGGTTGTTCAACATTTTATTGCAACTAGTGGTCGCCTAGTGGTCGAAATTCGACCAAATCAAGAAGAGGAAAAGTTTTTACATGTATGATGATGTTGTTATTCTGATAATTCGTGCACATTTAAATGTACGTATCTCTCAAAATTACTAAATCGTAAACTACAATAATTGCTTTGAACCATCAATAGCAAATTATATTTTTTTGTACCTGAATGTTATTGCAGATTGCTGCTACAGAACTTTCTTTATGCATATAATGAATGATAGCGCTCAGTATTTCACGTAGTATTCGTCAAATAAATCTTTTCTGTTTGATATTCAACAAAACCACAGTAAACATTTTTTTCTGATTGACATTAAACTACATATGTCTTTAATAAAGCAAAGAAACAATTTGACCAAAGAGTATGTATACGTGTACAAATACTTGTGTATGCGTGTGTCAAATGCATGCTGGTTTATTTATTGATTTAATGTACTTTTTACCTATGCATTATTATTAAAATCTTGTTTTATATTACATTTAATATTAGGCTTAATATTAATATTATTGCCTCATTTAAAATTAATATTCTCTTTTAATATTAATATTATTACCTCATTAGGCAAATAAAACCTTTTTTTTTTATATGTCTATGTCAGAAGAACAAAATGAAAAAGAAAAGAAACAATTTGACACCAGAGTATGTATACTTGTGTATGGATGTGTGTGTGAAATGCATGGCAGTGTGTGTAATGTTTTATTTTTTGATTTAATGTACTTTATAAGCATTATTATTGAAAAATATTAGCATTCTCCACTTCTCCTACACATAAACTATAAGTGTGCCAAATTTTATACTCCTGCGTCCGCGCAATTTTCGTAAAAAGGGATCCAAAGTTTTTGCATCACGTATTAATATATAGATATCCAATTTACGAATATTTTCTTAGTCAACCAAGTAACAAGACGTATTAACAACAATTAAGAGCAGCTTATAACCAGTGGCGTAATAATAGCGTGGCAGAGTGCGCAAAATGCCACGGGCCCCTGGCCTTAGGGGCCCCCCGGCCCGGCAGGGCCCTGGTCCGACAGGGTTTCAGGCCCGACAGGGCCCCGGTTTGATAGGGCCACGGGCTCAAGTCCGACAGGGCGTAAGCAGAGAATACATACATACATACATACATAAATTCACGCCTTGTTCCCAGAAGGGGTAGGCAGAGGTGCCAGGGCACCCACATAAGCAGAGAATAATGACACATTAATAACGAAATTAATTAATAAGAATAAATAATTGGCTATATTTTAAACATGACAAACATTTCACCATAATATTTGATTTAAATGTTTTGTTTTTGTTTCAATATAATATAATGGAAAATATTAAATTCCCATATATGTAACAGACAGGTGTAATTTAAAAAATTTAAAACTCGAAGTGAAACGATTTGTGATTTAGAAACCTGTTTGAAGAAAATTAGAAACCAGAAGACGTTTCAACAGATGCTGCACGACCTGGCTTCATCCATCCATCCATCCATCAGCCAAAGGAAGTCCACTGCTGAACATAGGCCTCCCCCAATGATTTCCACAGAGACCTGTTGGAGGCAGCCTGTGTCCAGCGACGTCCCGCGACCTTTACCAGGTCGTCGGACCATCTTGTGGGTGGACGTCCTACGCTGCGCTTTCCGCTACGCGGCCTCCATTCGAGCACTTTCCGACCCCATCGGTCATCAGATCTCCGCGCTATGTGCCCTGCCCATTGCCACTTCAACTTGCTAATCCGGTGGGCTATGTCGGTTACTTTAGTTCTCCTACGGATCTCCTCATTTCTGATTCGATCTCGTAGGGAAACCCCGAGCATAGCCCTCTCCATAGCTCGTTGAGTGACTTTGAGCTTCCTAATAAGGCCCATAGTGAGAGGCCACGTCTCGGTGCCGTAAGTCATCACTGGCAACACACAACTATCGAAGACTTTCGATTTAAGGCATTGAGGTATTTTGGACGAGAAGACGTCGCGTAGTTTCCCGAACGCTGCCCAACCGAGTTGGATTCGACGATTGACCTCTCTCTCGTAGTTGGACCTGCCTAACCGGACCACTTGTCCTAAATAGACATATTCGTCAACAACTTCGAGAGTCGAGCCCCCAACACCGATGGGAGTGGGCACAACATGGACATTCGACATGATCTTCGTTTTGTCCATGTTCATTTTAAGACCCACCTGTTGGGAGACTCGATTGAGGTCTTCGAGCATAGTGCTAAGGTCTTCCAGCGATTCTGCCAAGACTACAATATCGTCGGCAAACCGAAGGTGAGTGATATACTCGCCGTTGATGTTGATGCCGAATCCTTTCCATTGCAAGAGCTTGAAGGCGTTTTCCAGCGCGGCAGTGAACAGTTTCGGAGATATGACATCTCCCTGTCTCACGCCTCTCTGTAGTGGAATAGCCTTCGTACTCTGATCCTGTACTCGGACCGACATGGTGGCGTTGTTGTATATACACTTCAACACTTCGATGTACCGATAGTCGATATGGCACCGCTGGAGAGACTGTAGCACAGCCCAAGTCTCGATCGAATCAAAGGCTTTCTCATAGTCCACAAACGCTAAACAAACCTGGCTTCAGCCTCACAGCAAATAGATCACAAAATTGACCTTGACAAAACCAAAGTAATGACCAACAACCACCTTGATTCAACCTGTCACTTTATGTGGCCACCAGCTCGAATTTGTTTTCAAATATGCCAACCTGGGACAGACCTTTTAACAAGATAGAAATAACTGAGGAACAGACTATGAGAAGGTGGCTGTATATGGACTGGGCAGCATTTGGTAAACTACGTCGAGTCTTCTCGACGCCTTTACCACAAAGCTTGAAAACGAAAGTTTTCAACCAGTGCGTCCTACCTGCCATAACCTACGGTGCTGAGACTTGAACACTCTCAGTACGACTGGTCCACCAGGCCAAGGTTGCTCGGCGAGCTATGGAGCGTGCTATGCTCGTGTATCTTTAAAGGATAAGATCTGTAATGAGGTTATCCGTCCGAGAACCTAAATTATAGACAACAAACAGAATTAGTAAGCTGAAGTTGGCAGTGCGCTGGCCACATCTGTCAAAGAATCGATAGCCGTTGGGGTAAACATATTTTTGAGTGGAAACCGCGTTTTGGGTAACGCCCTCCAGCTACCCAGCCGCTGCCCGATGCTGGATGTGACAAGCTGACGACACAGTGAAATGGCGAAATTTAGAGAAAGCCAATGTTTAGCAGAGGACAAAAAAAGGATAAAGATGAATGAATTTCGGTCACCCGATATGCAGAAAGCCAGTGGTCCGGATGGAATACCGGCTGTGGTTTTAAGAGCTTGTGTAGCGGAGTTGCCTCCTATACTGACTCGGCTCTAATGACCGCCCTACCGGACAGCAGTTGTGCCTGAATCTTGCAGGGAGGACAATGTGCAACCGCACCCCAAAAAGTGTGATCGGTCAGACCCTCACAATTATAGTCCTATCGCTATCACCTCAGTGATTTGTAAGGTCATGGAGCGGATCATAAAAGCTCAGTTGATCCGCTACCTGGAGGATCACTCGTTGATCAGTGACAGACCATAGGGATTCCGTCAAAACCGATCAACGGGTGATATTCTAGCGTTTGTACTGCATCGCTAAGGTGAGGAGATTGACCGGCGTGGCGAGGCTGTTGTGAAAAATATGAAATCATATCATTAAAACAAGTTCTGTAATGTACCGTATCAGCTCATAATAGTCACGCGCTGACCTAGTGCGGGCTGGAGAAATTAATACTATACCACCATCATAATGCGTGTTGATTGAAAACACACAATACACGCATGATTTCGAAAATTCAGAGATGTGCCCTGGGATTCGATCCCGAGACGACCATGAACATGTCGGCAGCCGCGTCTGGTCCGTTTACAAATAAAGGCCACCTTAGAAAAATATAAAATAAAACGAAATTACAATGTTCTTTTTACGAAGGGCCCCTTTTGATGAACTTTGCCACGGGCCCCCGATGAGGTAGTTACGCCACTGCTTATAACAAATAGTAACTAAAACAGAGTAAAAAAAACGATGAACACTTCCAAACACTTCACCACTTCACGAAAACAGTAAGTACATTAACGCAATGAATAATAATTGGCTGCCATAGATAACATAATATGATGATGCTTAGTTATCCGACCTAACTCATTATTTTTCATTTAAATGGTCGCATTACGGTAAACCCCTACTTCTAGATTTTGTAGCATATTTCTTATAACTTTTATGAAAATGTTTTGGATGCCTGACTGTTTGGGTGTTTTTTATAGACAAATTGCATTATGTAAAATTAGATAATTTAATTATGATTTTACATACTTTAATTGTTTCCAAGCTCACACATTCATAATTATAATCGTTATAATAAATTTGAACATGCAATGTAGTTTTACATTTACGTAAACATTTTTTTTGTCTTCAATTAATTTAGAAATGAGAAATGGCAAAAGGCAAATTAAATAAACTTTTTTATGGTTTGATTACATTTAGTTAAGTACCTAAACCGATGGAGTATAGTTTTATTCACAACGCTTCAAGAAAAGGATGTAATGACCGTGTCGCTTTATTTAGTGGACTTGGGGGATTAATAATAAAAGACATTGCAACTGAATTAAATTCAAAACCAGGACGTATTTTCGTGGGAAAAAAAACGTATTTACTTAATGTAAGTAAGGACATTTTCTTTTTAAATAAAATACCCCAAATATATGATAAATAGATATTAAGACTAAGTGGGGTTTGGGGGTTTGGGGGTGTAAGTGGTCCACCAACACCTAATGACCAAAGCCAACCTCACCTGCTCGCGGTGCACTCTGCTGACCTTACGAACGAGGCAATGGCGAACCTTTGGTTCCCAATTTATGGGTTGTGGGGGTCAGACGGCGGGTCGCCCCATGTAATACCAAAAGCTCCGTCCTATCTAATGGTATGGAAAAAGGGAACAGTGTTGGTACGGCTAGGGCGTCGCCGCAAAACGACGCGCAGGCCCATCGCCCTAAGTCTGTGACAAGTGGGCAAGGGCTACCGCGCACGGTACGGGCGCGGCCAAAGACGCGAGTACCAACCAAACTCCGTTTCGCCACATGAAACATTGGCTCTCTCACCGGTAAATGCCGAGAGCTTGCAGATGTTCTCGAGAGACGTCGGGTGCAAGTCGCGTTTCTTCAAGAGACGCGATGGAAGGGTAGCAAGTCTCGGGATAACGGGCAGGGTTACAAACTGATTTACAGTGGATCTCCCACTGGCCGGAACGGGGTTGCCGTAGTGTCTTTTGTGTCTTTCTTTGTATTTGTCTTCGAGCGTTCGGGAGTGTATTCTTGAAGTCGACAGACGGAGTGACCGGCTTGTGCGGGTTAAAGTAATGATTGAGGGGGTTGTTACCAACTTGATCAGTGCTTACGCCCCGCAAGCGGGTTGTTCGGAGTCGGAGAAAGAAGCCTTCTGGACCCTTGTTGATGATACTATGCGTAATCTGCCCCAATCCGAGAGCATTGTGGTGGGTGGGGACCTGAATGGGCATGTAGGTGAGTACCGTCAGGAGAATGAGCGTGTTCATGGCGGCTATGGTTTTGGCGCACGTAACGCAGAGGGGGACTCTGTTCTCAGAGCCTGCTTTGTGTCAGACCTGGCCGTTGTGAATACGTTCTTCCAAAAGAAACCCGAACATCTCATCACATACAAAAGTGGGCCCCACTCAACATAAATTGACTACCTGCTCATAAGGAGATGCCACATCAGCAAAGTGACCAACTGCAAGGTTATCCCGGGAGAATGTCTCACGACACAGCATCGTCTCCTTGTTATGGATGTGAAGGTAACACCGAAACCCAAAGTGACCGAGTATCGAGCACCAAGGATAAAATGGTGGTTGCTGGATGGACCTGCTGGGCATGGTTTCCGCGAAGCTCTGATCCCCTTATTAGAAAATAGTATGGGGATCGAAGATGTGGGGGAACTGTGGGGCGGCATTCAGTCAGCAATCACCACCCTTGCGAAGTCGAAGCTCGGAACAACTAAGGGCGGTCGCACCCTTAGCAGGGAGACTTGGTGGTGGAGTGGGACAGTCCGGGAGGCAATTCTCAGGAAGAAGACACTCTTCAAAAAGTGGCAAGCGACTAACTCTCCTAAAGACCGCGCTGCGTACAACCTCGCCAAACACGCTGCAAAGCGAGCTGTGGCCAAGGCCCGACACGAGTCTCTGACTCCTCTGTATGAGAAGTTGGAGACTGTGGAGGGTCAAAAGCTCATCTATCAGCTCGCAAAGACTCGGGAAAAGGCGACACTCGACATTACCAAATGTCGATGTGTCAAGGATTCCCGAGGCACCTTGGTATGTGAGGCTAGCGCGGTGAAGGAGAGGTGGCGCTCTTACTTCCACGGTTTATTTAACACCATACCTTTGGGAGTGTCCTACCCCGAATTGCCCCCGAACCAAGGTCTTGTTGCACCTGTTGCACCTGAAGAAGTTCTCTGAAGTCTTCGTCGCATGAAGAACCGGAAAGCGGTAGGGCCTGACCATATTCCGATAGAGAATACCAAAAACATGCCTGACTCATGGCGGTTGAGTGTGATAACTCCCGTGTACAAGGGTAAAGGCTGTGTTCAGGAATGCGGTAATTATCGTGGCATTAAGGTCATGAGTCATACCATGAAGCTCTTCGAACGCGTCATCGAGTCCAGGCTCCGCCAAGAGTCTCTGAGTATCAATACGGCTTCCGTCCTGGCAGTGGCACTACCGACTCGATATTTGCACTTGATGGGATGCTTGGCGAGGCATACAGGGCGAAGAAGACGCCACTGCACATGGCTTTCTTGGACCTGCAGAAGGCCTTCGACTGTGTGCCGCGACATCCAATCTGGTGGGCGATGAGGGTGAAAAAGATACCGGAAGCCTATGTGGACATTATCGGAGACATGTACCTCCGATCCGAGTCCTTCGTTCGGACCGCCGTTGGCGATACGAATCCTTTCCCGATTAATGTCGGTGTGCACCAAGGCTCGGCGCTGAGTCCATTCCTCTTCAGTGTTGTGCTCGACGCCATTACGTCTCACATCCAGGACCCTGCGCCCTGGTTGTTGATGTATGCCGATGACATTGCACTGGTAGAGGATGACCGGCGACTTTTGGAGCGCAAGGTCAACCGGTGGAAGGAGACGCTCGAGAGCGGTGGTCTGAAGTTAAATGTGGCGAAGACCGAGTACATGGCTTGCGGGAATACGGACCCCCAAAGCATCGTGATAGGGAACGAACTTGCCGTGAAGACGGACACGTTCAAGTACCTTGGGTCCGTACTGCATGAGTCCGGTGACATCGACCTTGACGTCAAAGCCCGTATAAGCGCTGCTTGGGCTAAGTGGAGGGAGGTCTCGGGCACACTCTGCGATCGCAGGATGCCGATGAGGCTCAATGGTCTCATCTATAAAAGCATCGTGCGGCCGGTGCTCCTGTATGGTTCTGAGACGTGGCCTGCCCTCAAGCGGCACGTCCAGGAGGTCCACGTCGCGGAGATGAAGATGCTGCGGTGGATGTGCAACGTTACGCGTTTGGACAAAATCCGTAACGAGCACATCCGTGGCAGTCTTGGTGTCCGCGATGTGGCTGATAAACTCCAGGAATCCCGCTTGAGATGGTATGGTCACGTCCGTCACGAGTACGTCGGTAATGTGTGCCGGAGCCTCAATATTCCCGGACCTCGACCGCGGGGTACACCCAAGAAGCGCTGGCTCGATGTCGTTAAGGAAGATATGAGGGTCAATGGCCTTACTATTGAGGATGCCGAAGATCGGGCGAAATGGAGGAGAATTTGCCGGAAGGCGGACCCTGGCACCGGCCGGGATAACGCCAGGTAGAAGAAGAAGAAGATATTAAGACTAAGTACGGCAATTTTACTCGCCAAATGAAACACTGCAACATAAGTGTTCGTTATAAATCGGCTTTCTGTTAAACAGTGGTAGGTCGGCCAGTAAAAAATATTTTTATTTATCAGACCTTTTTATGGTGATGACAGAGATCAGACTTTCTTATGGTGAAAGAAGTTTCATTTTCCATTTTGATGCGCAACATAATAAGAATTTAAAAATAATAAGCGCCATATAAAAATTGTCGATTGTCTTGTATTGCGGAACGCCGAAAATAAATGTAAAATAATATACAAGTATATCAAGACTGCTACCGAAAAGAAGCTGAGTGGTAGTTTTAGTGACTTCAGATACAATGCAATTAAATTTTGTGCAAAAATTTGTGACGATTTTTTTTGTTATTGTTTTTCTATCGTCATATTAGGATGGTAAATACATAGTTTTTTCTTTAATAATAGTGTACACCCTTTTATTTTTAAAGAGGCTATGGTATGCAAGGCTTTAAATTATTATTTTAGCAAAAACTATGGATTTACCACCCAAACTCGATGACATTTAAAAAAAAATAAAAAAAATTGTCGCGTTTCCAACCTACCGAAATTTTTAGTTGCATTGTGTTTACTCACTAAAACTACCAATCGGCTTCGTTTTCGGTAGCACTCTTACATTATAAACTAATTCACTATTTATTTTTAAATTCATCTTGTACTTTATCATAGGGTATCGAAGGAATTGTATATTTTATAAATAAGTAGTTTATTTGGATTTTTTTGCGTAAAGTTTGGTAATCGGAAGGAGTTAAGTAGCATTATAAAAACTACAACGTTTAGTTATCTAGGTAAAGACGAAATAATTCTGAACTGCCTTATAGTATTATTTTAAAAGTAATAACAGATATGTGAGGAAAATTTGCTTTATTTTTAACAAGTTTAACAAATCATATAAATACAGTTATTATTACGTAAATACATATAAGTCACACTTATATTAACATTTTGTTAAAATATCTAAACATGTTCGTATTATAAATATACGTTAAAAAGCTCTTGACCGTACTATTTGATTACTTTGCTTGGGACATTATTATCACTTTATACACAATGTTACTATAGATTCCGTTACGTTAAAAATTATCGGCTGAAATCTCCACATTTGAAACATTTGCACTCCTCTGGTTCCCTGAGTCTCACTTCCATGATCGCGTTATCTTCGTCTTCCAATCTAACACCATCGGGGTCGTAACAATGGGTGAGGGTAACCAATCGTTCCCGTAAGAAATTCTCTCGGCAACAGAAGCATTCCTAGAAACAAAAGATGATATCAGAGTAAAAAAATATATGGCAATAAAAAAACACAACCCAAAACAACTTCAAGTAATCTTATTGCAGGATTTAGAATGATAAAAAAATACAATAATATACCTTTTGGAAACCTGTGGGTGCAGAAATTGAAGGATGAACTTGGCTACTACACATCCCTTCGCATTTATTGACGCTAACTTCACCGCTGCAAGATCTTATCAACCGCCCCATATCATCGAATTCCTCTGTAAATATTCAAAACATAAATTAATAAATGCGCCCAACAGTCATATATAGTCTCGATCCCACACTAAGATCGAGTGTTGTATCAAAAACTACAAGAGATATTTTGGTCTCACAAACACCCAGACCCGAAACAAACACTTGTTGATCACGCAAATATTTGTCTAGGTGCGGGGATTGAATCCGCGGCTGCAACAAACTGAGGCTATGAAGTCATATTTAAAAAAAACGATACATATTTTCATAAATTCAATGAAACCTTTAGTAATGTGTATTTCGCTTGCAACCGTTTCACACATTTCTTCTGCAGCACAGTTTATAACGATAACCAGAAGCTGGGCTGCTAAAAACAATACGCTTTTCGCAAATAAGAAACCCATTTTCATTTTTAAAAAGTAACTGATGCTATTGCGATCGGATACTGAATGTGCTTCTGAAGCCGTAGATAGCTCCTTTTATATGAGATGTTAGTTAATAAGGGATGGAGAAGAAACCTCAGTAAAATCCGCAGGGTGTCCGTTAATTGAAATAGCGTGTAAGTGTGCACAGTATGGATTCGATACCACAAACGTATACAAGTAAAGCTACTTTCATTTTATTAAGAACGATATTTTTTGTAGTTATAGGTAGGTCTCTCTTACGTGAGAGGCCGACTGGGTATGTAGTATGTACCACCGCAATGACCAGGTCTCCTGCCAAACAGCAATGTAAATCCATTGTTATGTTTCGGGTTGAAGGATATTGTAGCCAAAGTAACTGCTGGACATATTGAGATTTAACATCTTATGGTGAGTGCAGTGGAATGCCAAGCATTGCTTTGTAATTCAAGGTGTGTTTACTTTTGCTACTTTTCATGAGCAGTCGTTATGCTTACCATCAAAACGGCAAACGGAATGCTCGTCTCGCCATTGATTGAAATAAAAAATAAAAAAACCTCAACTAATATTCTTTTGTAAAGTTTCCCCCTGTGGGCGAAAGTGGTCAAATTTATTCAATTAAAGTTTATCGTCTATCAGTACACGTCGACAGTCCGTAGAAACCTATGATAATCATTTGTAGAAACCCCCGTGTCATATTCAAAGGCAATCCTACCGAAAGGTTTGAACGAACCTAGCGAAAAAAAAACATGTATCACATAAAACACTCTTGTTGATTGAGAGCGCAGTGGACTGCCAAACCTTCCTTTGTACCTCAAGGTGTTGATTGGTTTTGGTGCTAGTCATGAGCGGTCGTATCATTTACCATCAGGCGAACGGCATGCTCGTCTCGGCATTCATGGAAATAAAAAAATATTAAAAAAGCTAAGAAAAATAAAACGAGAGCTATACGTATGTAATTCCAACGATTTTCCCATCCAAAACCTATACGTACCGTATTGGCACTTGGCAGTGATTACTTCCCATCAGACATGCCATCAGATCTGGGGGCGCGGCCGAGCCCCCGTCCATGTCGAGCTATAGGCCGTAACATCCTTTTCTCGAAGCAATTCAGACCATTTTCAACCCCCTATAACTTCGTTGTGGCTAAAGCATGAAGCCTGAATTTTCAGTTACTAAGCAGGCATTGTGTAAACACGGTATATTTAAAATTTCATTCAATTTGAACCAGTAGTTTAAGAATTGTAACTAGTCAAACTTTCTTAATTTTGTCACTCACTGACTGACTGACCGATCATCAAAAGTCTAAGGCACTTCTAGCAGACATAGAACCTTCAAATTTAGAATATAATTAGTGTTTAGTGTCTAAAGTAAGGGAAAATTCAAACATTTCATAATTTGTGTCTAGTTTTCTAGATAGACCAACTGTCAACTAGTAGTTGACATGACGTGGCGCGTTTGGATGCATTAGAAATCCGTTAAATATGGCCATTTCGGTCGCACTAAGGGCAATTTGTATTACTATTTTAACCTTGACGGGCATGAGCGGCGGTGCGGATAACTTTGTAATCCCATATAAATGTATAGGATTACAAAGTTACATTTGCACTTAATGAATCATTGTACCCGTATATAATGGAATAATAGTTGTAGATAGATATCTATATATGTGAGGCATAACAGGAGGGGATATAGAGAAGGAAATGGTGTATTCAGCATGTCACATGCCCTTGCAAATAAATAGACTAAATAGCTCGAAAATATCAATTACAATGAAAGAAAGAACATTAATAATTAATAATCATTAATAGGCGACTAATGGTCGAAGCAGAACATCTGCAGCTTCCATAGACCAGAGAATGGGCAGCAGCGTTTTCTGGTATTCTCCATCCACTGCGATCGCCAACCCGCCTGCCCAGCGTGGCGATTAGGGCATTACCTCCCAATGATAAATCCGCTATAATTGTGATAAATTGATGCCTACAAAAATAAGAAAAATCCATAAGACAGAGGCTTTAAGAAAAATCGTTAGTGATATTCTAGAAGTAAGAAGTACCGAAAAGGAAAAAAGTAGGACTCTACAAAAAGACGTGAGATCCCATTAAAAACATCCTGTAAAAAAATTCCAAGTCTCGCAGCTCAGGTTTTCTACCGCAAAAAGTTGTGAGATGCATGTAATACCAAGTCGATTAATTTATTTAGTCCTTGCTTAAGGGACCTTCTGTATAAAGTTATTACGTAAGTTATTACCATAAAAAAAAAAAAAATCTTTACGATTTAAATAAATAGATCGACTTGGCCAGCAGCATTATGTATAAATTGTACGATACATTATGTTTTCATGCGATGGCCAAGTCGATCCATTTATTTAAATCGTAAAGAATTTTTAAGATTGATATGGTAATAACTTACGTAATAACTTTATACAGAAGGTCCCTTAAGCAAGGACTAAATAAATTAATCGACTTGGTATTACATGCATCTCACAACTTTTTGCGGTAGAAAACCTGAGCTGCGAGACTTGGAATTTTTTTACAGGATGTTGACCAGTTTACTCATTTGCCGGCCCTATGCATAAAATAGTAATTAGTGCTATAAATAGTACAAAATCAAATTTTAATAAATCAACTGATATAAAACAAAATCATAAATTATTAAGCACTCAATTAATTGATAAGATGATCGATCGAGTAACAAAACAATGTTAAATAATAAATATAAAGATATAGCAAAATTTGAAAGACACGTCATAAATATTTTCTGTAAAATATTGACCAAAATCAAGCCTGACTGAGTTTGACTCAGAACTGGATCGCGGCGCGTTGTATAAAGTTAAGCCCGCCGAGTTTGTTTCACCGGGTCTTCTCAGTCAGGGCCGCGTTACATCCGGTAGGTAGTAAGTCTAAGATTACGTGACGTTACGGAAATACTCATGGTCGTTATTTGATCGATGGGACCTAAAACAAGCACACTGAGTTTTATTCGCTGGATATACTCAGAACTGGGTTACACGGCGTAGTTCCAGTGCTTTGAGTATCTACAGAGGTAGCGGTAAGCGCTGGTACTTAAAAAAGTAGATAAAAATGATGGTGCCGGGCCAACTTTTTCTGCCCTCCTATTGGTTGATATTTGACAGGTTGTCCAACATACACGAATTACTTTGAAAAGAAAATTAAATAGTTTAAGGCTATTTAATTCCACTCAAATTCGTTTTAAAAGGATGACAGCTATAGATATATAATTTCGGTTGTAAAAAGAATTTACAGCAATTTATTGCTATATAAATAATTCAATTTTCACTAATGCAGGAGCTCTACCAACATTAGGAACAAGAAAATATTTATGTTTTTCAAGACGCGAATTTATGACAGGCGATCCCACCATATTATTATAAATAGTGTAAGTTCCACTGGTAATGTAAGCCCACTGAGTTTGTTTCATCGGGTCTTCTCAGATCCGCATTGGATGTGGTGGTAACATTAAATGGCTGCGCGTCATTTTAATAATATTAATGGTCCACTAAAATATGGTTTACCGGTAATAATTATTTCCTTGGATAACATTTTACTTCTGTATCAGCCCATATACGTCCCACTGCAGGGCACGGGCCTCCTCTACAATCGAGAGTCCGATTGAGAGTGGTTAGGCCATATAGTCCACCACGCTGGCCTAGTGCGGGTTGGCGGACTTACATACCATAGAATTTTTGAAGTGAAAACTTCTTTAGCGGCGTTGAGCACTTTTTCTGTAATGGGTATAAAATCTTAAACTCGCGTCAGGACACGTGACCTGATCGAAAAAGCGTAAGACGGATGGAGAGTAGACAGCTGTCAGTTAGCTGTCAGTTTATAAAGCTTTGATGAATTGCCAATAATTTTGAGTGGAGATTTCAACATAAACTTCGCAGACGATAAAAATCAACTATTAATTGAATTTTTAAATAATGAATTTGGTTTAACTATGTCGAATGATCGCAATCTTAGCACAACGAAATACAAAACTACTATTGATGCGGTCTTTATTAGACATTTAAATAGGTTCGAATCAAAACTGTTCGTTTCTTACTTCAGCTACCATAAACCTATCGTATCAGTTTTAGAGATTGGCGATGATAGTTCTGGTAATGATGATGGTGAAAAAGTCGTTGAAATTATGGATGAAAGTTGATTTTTCGGAGAGATAAACTTTTTAATGTAAAATAATTGTAATAGTTTTAAAGTGTTAAATTTTTAATGTAATATAAATTGTCATGTTTGTGTACGATAGCGCAATAAATGAATATTGTATTCTACCACATAAATGATAGTACTTTTATACTGATAAAGCAATTGGTGCAAAATTATTCCCTAACCATTCCAAAATATCAAACATGCTCAACGTTAATAATCAAGTTTTCACTTCTGCCGGCACTCCCGGAGTGCAACCCGTCTTTTTTTTTTTATAAACCGCTATGGTATGCAGGTTTCCTCACGATGTTTTCCTTCACCGTTTTAGTGCGTGGTAATTGACTATCAATACACACATGACTCCGAAAAGTCAGAGGTGTGCCCTGGGTTCGAACCCGCGACCACCGTGAACATGTTGGCAGTCGCGTCTAGTCCGTTTACCAACAGGCCACCACGCACTTCAACATTTTACTTGCCTACTATAAATGGTTATAAACTAATACCTAGTAATTAAGACTACTCAACAAAAATGAAATAAAAAATTATATAATAATAAAATCATCATCAATTTACTGGTAGTGGGTAGAACCGCAATATCTATTTGTCCCGCCAAACAGCACTGTTGTGTTTTGTATTGAAAGACATTGTATTCAGAGTAACTAAGTATTGGACATATTGAAACTTTACATCTTGTCACAGAATGCACAGCATTGCATTGTCATTCAAGGTGTTGTTTGGTTTTGCTACTGTTCATGAGGGGTCGTATCACAGACTAACGCTCGAATACTCGAATGCCATTCAAATAATAAGTTACTCTTAACAGCGCAAGGCCCACTGACCCAATACATTTAAGTGGGATTTACGTAGTTAAGTGCAACATAATATTTAAGTTGCGTTCCAGTATTCGGGCGTAAAAAAGAGTACGGTCGTATCCAAGAAGCTTATACCCAAATGGAGATTGCATTCCGTATATAAAAGTGAAGCACAGAAATTTGACCTCGAATGACGTTGCGACTGATTGCTATCCTTTTCTTTCGAGTGACAATGAATGAAAATGACTTTTTGTTCATTCATTGTCACTCGAAAGAAAAGGATAGCAATCAGTAGCAACGTCATTCGAGGTCAAATTTTTGTGCTTCACTTTTATATACGGAATGCAATCTCCATTTGGGTATAAGCTTCTTGGTCGTATCGCTTACCATCAGGCGAACGGCATGCTTGTCTTGCCATTCATTGCCATAAAAAAAAACAATTATTTTTTAGGTAAATATAGATTAAGTACTATGTAACCATCTTATGAGTTTGTATGCAGTAAAGAATAAAATATTGAAATGAATTATTATATTAGAATTCCCACCAAAACCCAGAACGTTTTTTAATTTGTCGCTTATTGTAACCAAGGAACCGCAAACATAAGGTCGTCAATTATTTGATCCGCCTGATATTTTTATTTTCAACTTTCTTTATTCCCATATATTTCTAGGATCTTATCCTGTATACAAACACACAGATTCATGTTCTTGCAATACCTCACTGCAGTGCGACTGCGTGCACATCCACCGATCAATAAATTACCTACCTACGTTCCAACTACCAAGTGAAAAATGCCATTGCAAAATTGAATAGCTGTCAGACGTGTCAACGCTAGGCTATAAAAGAATACCTAATTTCTGCTTCTATATTAGAAAATTAATATTCTTAACGACTTTGTTTATCAGAAATTGTGATAAAATGATAGAAATACACGAAAATTTGATTGTGTTTTTAATTATACTATTCTCATGGCTAGAATACTTATGGGAGTTATATCTATCCACACGACAGGTACTGCTACTTTTATTATTTTGATAAATCTTTAAAAACTAAATGGTAAGAAATGCTTATGCCCAAAGTGAATACATGTTTGTAAACTACCTACCCAGCTTGTGTTTTGTATGCACATTATTTTGCCATTATTGCGAACTTTTTTAAAAACCTAATTTGTTTAAGATCATTCCCGGCCGGTTCCCGATTATACATAAGAATGATTCGTTAAATCGTTTGATTTTGGTTGTAAAAATTAATATTAAAGAAAAACCATTTAAATTGGCTCATTTGCTTTTAAGAAAAAAAATTCTAAGATAATTTACCTACTTGATAGGTACATAAGTACCTATTCATGTAACCTTAAAGGTTAAGTTGTCTTGTCATTATTACTTCAAGTTCAAATAAGTTTAGGCTTACATTTTGCAATTAAATTTGCACATTGTCAGCAATGATACTTGAAATAGATAGAAATATAAAATAAACATTATTTTAACTGATCTATATTTAAGTATGATCAGTATACTATATCAGAATTGTTGCAAAATAATAATTTGATTTGTGCCACATAATTGATGGAAGCCCTTGGCCTATATTTATAAAATGTTAATGTATTTTATCTCATAACACCTAATTCTTACAAATTGGTGCTATTTATTGTTAACTATCAGATAATCTTTATAGATCCTACAATCCTGGGTCCTTCCGCCGTAGCGTGAAGAGGCACCTTAGCAGGCCGGCATAACTGTTTCCATTGGCATGGGACCGCCGTCCGATGCCAATGGATACTCTGCCTGGGCGGCATTAGCATTTACCATCAGGTGCAATGCCGCCACTATGCCGGGCCAGTATAAAACAAAAAAAAAATAGACATTTCCAAACCATTCTTGTTGTTAAATATTTTAACACATTGACTTTGGCAACACAATGGAATCACCTATTTACTTATGTGGCTTGAACATATTACTTAGCCAAACAATATTTCAGCTGTTGTCTGCACACATCATGCACTTAAACATAGTTATACATTCATTATTCATTTTAATAGTGCTGTGTTTCTGTCCTTGCTGCCTGGAGTTGGTAAATCCTACTAGAAATGTTTGCTCCAAAATCAATTTGATTTCAATGGTTTTTATGAGATTAGCAATAATAGAATAAATAAAATTGTATTTTCATCACACTATATTTAGGTATATTATTCAGACTGCTCACAGTCAGTCAGTTTGGCATACTTCTAAAAAATGAACACAATTAATATTTATATGTTGCAAATATTTATATTGCCTGAAATTGAATGGACTAATATTATATATCTGTATCAGCCCATAACCGTCCCACTGCAGGGCACAGGCCTGTTCTACAATCGAGAGGTCGATTGAGAGTTTTTAGGCCATGTAGTCCACAATGCTGTCCTAGTGTGGGTTGGCCGACTTTATATACCATAGAAATTCTTACAAATTCCTCATGCCCTGGGATTTGAATCTGTGACCACTTTTAATGTATAGAACCACCTTTAATATATAGACTTATCAAAAACATAGGAAATTCCAAGCATAGCAATTTTGCATATAAGGCAGTATTAAAAAGCAACCTTTCAAAGAATTTGTGATTGTTTGAAATGTCACATGTTTTTAATATCAAAAGGAATTGTTATCTAATTGCAGAATATAAATTAATTTATTCATTTCAGAATTTGTCTCCTGTTATATAAACATTTGTCAACAGTCGCTATTTCCATATTGCATTAAAAACTTTGTAGAGAGTTTCCATTTTTTACCAGTAAATTGTACCAGTGTCCACTATAATGTCTGGATGAATTTGAGTCATAATTTTACAACTGTTGCTTTTATTAATTTATAACATCTAGGAGCAAAAGTTGGGAGTTCAAATAAAAATCAAACACCCTTGTGTCCCCTTCGCTTTATAATGCATGCAATCCCCTTCTCTTTCTATTCTCTTTCTACATGCCCTTAACTCACATTAATGTTAGCTCCCTCAAGATTTCCTTTTTGCCACATTTTGATGTCAAAAATGTAAAAAACTATGTCAATATATCCGATCCTCAGACAGAATTGTGTCAGTATTTCTCCTTTTTTAATACTATTTCATCTTTTCATTCTTAAAAATCAGACTAGATTATATAAGTGATAATTATATCATTTAAAAAATAATCATTTTAAAAAAAAACTATTCCTATAAAAAGTTCCAAAATAATATGTATGTACCTAGAATATATTTAAATATCAATAATAAATTTCATATATCTTTCAGCTCAAGATCTATCAGACCAACAAAGTAATTCCAGAAGAACTCAAGGAAATGATCAATGAGGAAACCTTTAAGAAAGCTCGCCTGTATGGAATTGACAAGTCTCGATTCAGGATGGTGAAGGAATTCTACAACATTATATTCACATCTCTTATCATATACAATAGATGGATCTATACAGCTTGGAATAAATGTGAAGAAATTGCTAAAGCTTTCTACATCTCCCTGAAGATGAAATATTGATCAGCTGCATTTTCGTGACGAGCGTTACTTTATTCAACTTTGTTATCAATATGCCGTTCACTATTTACGGAGTCTTTATCCTAGAAGGAAAACATGGATTTAACAAGCAAACTGTTCCTTTCTTCATCAAAGACCAATTGAAATCTTTGTTGCTGAGCCTTGTAATCACAGTACCTATCATATCTGCGTCAATTTACATTGTAATGCTTGGAGGAAATATGTTTGTTGTATGGCTGTGGCTTTTTACAACTCTCGCTACATTATTCCTTGTTACAATCTATCCCTCTGTAATAGCACCTCTGTTTGATAAGTTTGTTCGATTGCCCGATGGCTCGCTTAGAACAAGCATTGAAAACTTAGCTTCTAAATTGAAATTCCCTCTTTCACAAGTTTATATCGTAGAAGGCTCCAGACGATCAGCTCACAGCAATGCATATTTTAGTGGATTATTTGGTCAAAAAAGAATTGTCTTGTTTGACACATTATTAGAAAAATATGATGAAGAAAAGAAAGTAACTACTGGATGTGCTGAGGACGAGATATTAGGTGTACTGGCCCACGAACTGGGACATTGGAAGTGCAGCCATATTTACAAATCAATGGCTTTGACTGAAATTAACTTATTCCTTCTTTTCGTTGCATTCGGTTTGTTATTTAAATACCCCATGCTGTACACCTCAATTGGATTCCCTCCTGGCCAGGAACCCGTTATAATTGGTTTGATTGTCGTGATGCAGATGATTCTTGCTCCATATAACTCAATATTATCTTACTTCACAACTGCTCTCTCTAGGAAATTCGAATTTGAGGCCGATAACTTTGCCGTGTCATTGCATTACGCAAATCAGTTGGGCACAGCTTTGAAAAAGTTAAGTAAGGATAATTTAGATTACCCAATTTATGACAAGCTTTATTCGGCTTGGTATCATTCACATCCTACTTTGTTACATAGACTTGAGAACATTAAGAAACAAACATCGGATAAAAAATCAGAATAGATCTTTTTTTTTATTACAATACGTTAACTGCGGCGCCAAAACAATGAACTATGCGCATTACTACGCACCCATTATCTGTGTAAATAACACGCTTCGTGTGTGTTAGTGTTACCCATACACGCGTTGCGCACAAAAATAAAACAACGTGTGTGCGCCGCGCCGCGGTCAATGTATTAATATGTACAATTTACCATCAATGCATTTTAAAAGTACAATAAGAGAATGAACCTTTCGTGAATTTGGAACCACTAATTGCAGATTTCTAGTCCTGAATATTTTGTATTTGATGTTTATAACTTCTTGAATAACTATATTTTCAGAACATTGGGTTTTGCGTAACGCACATTTGCTTGAGATAAGATATTCGTTTTTGTCCGGGTGTCGAGTACCATACACAAGGTATTAACCCGCTGTATTGACTCTAGTGACTAGTAACGCATGTCAGTGTACTGTGTTACATTCCGGAATCACCTTGTATATTAGATCCGATTTCTAGTATACTATTGTAATTGTATTGACCAGCAGAAGATTATCTTTTGCTGTTTGATACTCTATCTGGAGTCCACACATCGTACCCATATAAAATTAAAATTTAACTTTTTTTGTATATGACTTAAAATGTATATGGTAATAAGCAGTAGAAATACAATTGTCAATTTTAATTTACATACATTTCAAAAACAAAAATCTGATACCTTCTGTAACTACATTGAAATACATAATATTTAATCATGTATTTCAGTTAAATAACCATGTACATATTGAAATTCTGTTTGTATTGTAGTGACCATACATTATAAATGTAGGTACATATTATTATATCTATCTAATTGGTGTCTCATAGATATGTCATAATTAATATGTATAATTGATACAAATTAATCATTTTTAAATGTTTCTACGTTGCACTAGTAGTATGGTGCTATAAGGTGTCAGGTTTTATATTATACATACTATAATAAGCATATTTAATGAGTGTCTGTATTTAAAAAAAAAAATTACAAAATTACTGTATGGACTATCTACTATGGCTATGCATTTTTTTACAGTACATATCAGTCATATTTTTTAAATATTATTTTTATTTAAAATAATGCTATATATTTTGTTTCACAAAACTTAGAACGTAGGAACGGATGTTACCATTCCAAAGCCTCACCATGCCTCAATTCATGCATCCCCTAGTAACATAATAATAAGTGAAACTTATGTTGATACTTATAAATGCATGAGTTGAGTGCAAAAAAAATGTGTCGGTGAACACAGAGCTTAATCTTAATCTTTAAAAGAATAGATTTTTAAGGATAGAATTGCAAGTAATTTCAATAAACGTTTTATATGTGTCTACAGAGATTTATTCTGTGTTTATTATTTTAAAATTACTCCAATGGTTAGAACAAAACCCTCAACAAAAAAAAAATGTTAAACAATTATATTTCACATGCAAAATATGCAAAACAATAGGTATGTTTTGGATATTGCCTACTTACAAAATGAGTATTTTGGTCTTTGGACCCGATGATTTTCAATCATCTTTATAAGACGGGCGCGGTCGTCGTGCGATTCACCGCGGACGGCAATGGCAGCGACCGACGAGGTTGCGAACTGTCGCACAGGTTAGATTACGATACTTCTAATAGGAATTTTCTACATTTGTTTGCAATTATCTCTATGAGGTATTTGTATTTTCATTCTACTGATATCAGAATTATTTATCTCAAATAATTAGAAAAGGACTTCTTTGAAGATTTCAAATGTATAAAGTTTTGTTTTCATTCTAACTTTTTTATCTAGCCCTGATGGTTTCTAATTACCTTGGATCATTTTATTTTGTAGACTGATAATGGGTATTGAGCTCAGGTGATGTTGTTTTTGCAATTGCTAGATCAGGAGTCCGCTAGACCTTAAGTAGGTACCTAATTTTATTACAGCTGAAAGTTTAACATAGGCATCACACCATCAGCCGTCATGAAGTTCGGAACGATTTGAAAATTCCTATGAGCACCTTATACTGACCCACTGTTTCCAGTCTCTCTCATACGCGTCGCCCGCTCGACGACCGCGTTCGCCTAATGTATCACCCATAACAAGCACAATTCTTGAGTGCGATCTGATTATGGATAGAAAAATTAAATATCACTGTTCGACCCGGGATTTGAACCCGAAACCTGAGTCTTGTGTCTATTGAATACGAAAACATGGATTTCTTTGTCATTTTCGACTGCTTTGCAACACAGATGCATACTCTAGCCAATGGATATCCCAAAGAACTCTTGAAGGTAATTATTATTTATGTACCTACTAGCTATTCAATTCGGCTTCGCTTGGGTGCAGATACTGTTTAAGTGCAGTCCACATCAGACATATTATTTCGCATACTAACAATACTATTATATATTTGAACTATGCTTGATTGCCGTTTATGATAATGCTTTTCTTCATTCCATATCTCAAGGCATGTAGTTCTCTCCGTTATTCCTATTCTATCCCATGCCATCCCTTTTAGTTTGAAAGAGTAGTCAATACACGTATTAGAATTCCTTGCTCATCCCATGGAAACACCAAATTTGCTGTGATATAAATTAGCCATGTTTTAATCTAAGGTATCAGCTATCTCACTGGGAACATTAAATTTTCTGTGACTAAAAGTAGCCTATGTGTTAATCCATTTATCAGATAATTCCATACCAAAGGAAATGACCACACACACAGTTTTGGCACATTTTTGGAAATTTTAATTTTATCTTTGTTTTTCTTCATAATGCAGTAAAATATTCCGGAAATATCAATGTAGTGAGCTTAATATGCGATACAGGATAGTTTAAAACCATTATATAAAATTGTAGACGAATATGTCTATTTAGGACAAGTGGTCCGGTTAGGCAGGTCCAACTTCGAGAGAGAGGTCAATCGGCGAATCCAACTCGGTTGGGCAGCGTTCGGGAAACTTCGCGACGTCTTCTCGTCCAAAATACCTCAGTGCCTAAAATCGAAAGTCTTCGATAGTTGTGTGTTACCAGTGATGACATACGGCACCGAGACGTGGCCTCTCACTGTGGGCCTCATTAAAAGGCTCAAAGTCACTCAACGAGCCATGGAGCGGGCTATGCTCGGTGTTTCCCTACGAGATCGAATCAGAAATGAGGAGATCCGTAGGAGAACCAAGGTTACCGACATAGCCCATAGGATTGGCAAGTTGAAGTGGCAGTGGGCCGGGCACATAGCTCGTAGAACCGATGGCCGTTGGGGCCGAAAGGTTCTCGAGTGGAGGCCACGTACAGGCAAGCGAAGTGTCGGACGCCCGCCTACAAGGTGGACGGACGATCTGACTAAGGTCGCAGGAAGTCGCTGGATGCAGGCCGCTTCCAACAGGTCATTGTGGAGATCATTGGGGGAGGCCTATGTTCAGCAGTGGACTTCCTGTGGCTGATATGATGATGATGATGATGATATAAAATTAGTCAAATACCCTATTAAGAAACAATAGACGGCAAGGTTGCCGATTTTATGGAGGAAACATGTTAAATTATTGTCCACAATTCAAATATAGTATCTTAAACCAAAATCATTAAAGTAATCTAGTGCTAGCAGAGCCCTCCTCAATACTAGTGCAGTGGTCTTACTTTAAGTACAGTAACCCGCAAGTTTCCCCATTTATTTGTACCATTAAACAGTTATACAAATCAATCGAAGCGCCATCTATTGAGACACGCAGTGACTAGTCATATTGTGTTGAGAGCTGGTGGTCTACGATGCCTCAGTTCTGACTTTCAGAGACATATATCCTTTTCAAGCTCCAAGATGTGTTGGTCCGCGACAAGCTCTGGTACGCAAAAACGAAGCTGAAGGGTTCCGGCATTACCATGTCGGAATTCTTGACCAAAGTTCGTCATGACGTGTTCATGTCGGCTCGGGAGAGATTCGGCGTTGCGAGGTGCTGGACCCAGGAAGGCTGCGTGTATGTTGCTGGTCCAGATGGCGCGCGGATACGTGTACACTCGCTCCAGGATCTCAACAACATTGAGGGTATGGAGGGTGCTAAACCTGCAGCGAGGACCAGAATTACAAAGTCCAAGCGCACAGTGAACAATAAAAAATAACAGCTCAGTTATATTGTGCTTGTAGTTGCGTAGGTACTGGTTGGGTAACGTTTTGATAATATTTATATTTTAACTACCTACCTTTTAGTTTACATTTTGTGTTGTCAATTTCAAATTATGTGAACATGTGTGAACATGTCAGTGACAGCTGTTTTTTTTTCTATACCTATACGTTCCACGAGTTTTTGATTATCATTTGTAACATTGATTGTTTTTAAATAGTACGTCGTTGTAAGTAATTCACAATATCATATAGGTATATGATTTTTTTTTACCTTTTATTTAAATTTCATTTCTTTTTAAATTATTTATCTTTTTAGTAATTATTGTTACATTTATTTTTCCTTAATCTATTGTATTGTTTGCTAGTTACCGCCAGTTACCGCCAGTATGATTGTAAATTTGTTTCGTTTATTATTATTTTTAATTTAAATGTGTCATTTAGTTTTAATTCTAAACACAACCGGCAGATGGTGCTAATTGTTATAACTGTTTTTAGTATTAATTTTGTTTGTTTCGTTTTGCTTTATTATTTATTTCAATCTGTTTATATAATTATTATATATGTGTGATAGTAATGATTCTGATGATTTTTTCTCAGCTTGCAGTGACAGTGACAGTATTACAGGTACTCCTACACTTAACGATTCCCTAATGTCCATTTTCTCTGTTGTTCCTAGGAATTTTAATGTTGTGCATATTAACGCTCAGAGTATTCCGGCTCATTACCCTGATATGTTAGCTAGCTTTGACTGTGCGAATCTTCACGCTATTCTTGTCTCCGAATCTTGGCTTAAGCCATGTCTTCCATCTAACTCCTACTCTCTCCCTGGTTTTCAACTTATCAGGAACGATCGCGTTTTTGGCGGTGGTGGTGGGGTAGCTATTTACTTAAAATTGGGCATTCCTTTCACCGTTGTACATACGTCACCCCAGCCGCCACCTTCAAATGGTGGTGAGCATTTGTTCCTGGAAGTTGAACTCCAACATTCTAAAGTGCTTCTCGGTGTTTACTATTGTCCTTCTCTTCGTATTGATTATTTCTCTTCTTTAGAAACTATCCTTATTAACCTCACTCCATCGTACAGTCACACTATAATCATGGGAGACTTTAATACATGCCTTCTTAAGAATAATCATCGTTCTTCTTCTTTATATTCTATTGTGAATTCTAGCAACTTATCTGTCCTTCCTCTAAACGCTACTCATAATTTTCCTAATTCTGTACCTTCTTTACTTGATCTTATTTTTGTCTCCTCTATTCATTCTGTTGAGAATCATGGACAGTGCTCTGCCGACGCCTTCTCCTATCACGATCTTATCTATCTCTCTTATAGGATTCGCTTTCCTAAAGGGAGATGTAAGGTTCGGATGCTACGTTGCTTTCGTGGAATTAATTCCGAACAACTTCTTAAGGATGTCAGCAATATTGACTGGGTTCCTCTGCTCACATCCAACTGTATTGATGACAAGGTTGACCGTTTTACATCTAATATCATCAAGCTTTACGACATGCATGCTCCGCTTCGTGCTGTTAAGTTAAAACACCATCCTTCGCCTTGGCTTAATGATGAAATAAAAGAAATTATGGCGAAAAAAGCTGCGGCGAAAGCTAAATTCAAGCGTCGTCCCTTGTCTCGTAACTGGGAAAAATATGTAGCTCTCCGCAATCTCAGCAACAAGATGTGTAGGAATGCTCAACGCCGTCACATTCATAGCTCCGTAGAAAATGGTGATCCAGCAAAAGTTTGGAAATTTCTTCGTTCAATGGGAGTTGGAAATGATCGTCCTGATTCTGGTTCTAGCAATGTAAATATTAATTTAATAAACTCACACTTCACAGCCTCGCCCAATATCGATAGGGCCACTAAATATAAAACTATAAAAGATCTTTCAAATATTCCAACCCCAGATTATTCTCAGTTCGTCTTAAGTCAATTCACTGATTGTGATGTTAAAAAGAGCATATTATCAATTTCCTCCAATGCAGTTGGTACTGACTGTATCAGTCGTAATATGTTACTACCAATCCTGGACGAAATCCTTCCTATCCTCTGTCATATTTTCAATTTCTCCGTTTCCAATTCCGTCTTCCCATCCTCTTGGAAGGATGCTGAAGTAATACCCCTCCCTAAACGTCATAATCCTACATCTTTCACCGACTATCGTCCTATCTCCATCCTTCCTTTCCTCTCTAAAGTGTTCGAAAATCTTATCCATAAACAGCTTTCTTTCTACCTATCCACTAATCATCTCCTTAATCCCTTTCAGTCGGGATTTCGCCCCGGGCATAGTACTACAACTGCTTTGGTACATATTACGGACGACATTAGAGCGGCTTTGGAGAATGGCAAGCTGACAGTTCTAGCTCTGCTAGACTTCAGCAATGCCTTCAACTCAGTTGATTTTGATATCTTGCTCAGCACTCTTTGCTCTATTAACATATCTCCAACGGTAATTGACTGGTTTCGTAGTTACCTGTTGGGGCGTCGGCAGCGTATACGTATTGAAGAAGCAGTTTCTTCGTGGTGCGATAATTCTGCTGGCGTTCCTCAGGGCGGCGTTTTATCTCCTTTGCTCTTCGCATTATTTATTAATTCTATCTCCAATGACCTTATTTCTTCCTACCATCTCTATGCTGACGACCTACAATTATATTACCAAGCACCAGCTGACAGGGTGACGGAGGCCATATCTGCAATCAACAAAGATCTCGCACGTATAAACGATTGGAGTAAGATGCATGGCTTGAAAGTCAACCCGGCAAAAACTCAAGTCATTGTTGTTGGCAGCTCCAGGATGGTTTCCAGGATTGATGCCAATCTCATACCCACCGTGATATTTGATGGATGCATTATCCCTTATAGTGATAGAGTTAAGAACTTGGGTTTAATTTTGGACAAAACCTTATCCTGGGGTCCCCAACTGCAAGAACTCAGCCGCAAATTATTTGCAGCAGCGGGGTCTTTAAGAAGGCTACGGAACTTTTTGCCAATTTCCACGAAAGTTGCGCTTGTTCAGTCTCTTCTTTTTCCTCTCCTTGATTATGCTGATGCTAGCTATCTCGATCTCACCGAAGCCCAGTTTGAAAAACTTGAGCGACTTCAAAATTTTTGTATCCGGTTCATATTTGGACTTCGCAAATATGACCATGTGTCTGAATTTCGTAAAAAGCTCAAGTGGCTACCAATACGCCTTCGCCGAAATACTCGTATCCTATTTCTCTTATATACTATTCTTTTCCATTCCACTACTCCCCGTTACCTTAAAGAACGTTTTACTTTCCTCAGTAGCACACATGCAAGATCTCTTAGATCCTCAGAGAATTTGGTGTTAGCAATTCCCGAGCATAGCAGTACTTTCCTTAGCAAATCGTTTACCGTCCATGCTGCTCGCTTGTGGAATGAACTGCCATTGTCTGTTAGATTAGCTAAATCCCTCCCCATCTTCAAAAGGCTCCTTAGAGCACATTATCTATCACTTTAAATTTATTATTACTTTCATGTTTCCCCTAAATCAGTATTTTATATTTTATTGTAGTTTATGTAGTATATTATACGATATTTTTATTTTATGCAGTCTATGTATGTTTAATGAAAATATATATTTTAATTCCTCATATTTTGTACATATTACTTTCATTTATGATTAATATTCTCTTTCTTTTTTTACCTTTTTTGTGACCACCCTATTCTTTGTAGCTTTTTTTCTTCAACCTAATCCATCTAATGGTTGTCTGGAAGAAATCGCGTTAAGCGATAAGACCGCCAATTGTCACCTTTATTTAAACGTGTTGTCATATTTTTTTCTTTTTATCTTATTACTGTATGTGGTGTTCAATAAAGAATTTATAAATAAATAAATAAATATGGACACAAAGGATGGACATAATTATAAAGATATAAGTTAATAAGATCGAATTTGAAATTCTGCGTGATAGGTGTAAAAAAACATTAGATGGATGCTACAATAACTATAAGCTTAAGATTGAATCTGCCCTCTCTAAAGATCCTAAATTATTTTGGCAGTTCATCAAACATAAACGGGGTAACAACTCTTCATACATTTAGAAGTACATTGTAGCCAGAGTAACTACTGGACATATTGAGACTTAACATCTTATGTCTCAGGATGGCGAGCGCAGTGGAATGTTGCTACTGTTTATGAGCGGTCGTATCGCTTACCATCAGGCGAACGGCTTGTTCGTCTCGCCATTCAGTGCAATAAAAAAAAAAATACCCTACTCAAATGCACCTGAACCAAAGATTTGCTGATAACGGTGCTGATATTGCCGATTTGTTTGCATCGCACTTTTCATCCGTTTTTTTCTAATAATATAAACAATAACAGCTCCAGCACGCTAAATGATATCACTGTAAATGACTGTATGTCAGGGATCATTCAATTCTCCACAAATGACGTGTTTTTAAAACTTAGAAATTTAGATGTTAATAAAGGGGCAAGACCAGATACAATCCCTCCAATATTTTTTAAACATAATGCACAAGTATTAGCTGAGCCTATAAAAACTATTATTAATTACTCACTTAAAACAGGCATATTCCCTACTGAATGGAAGAGGGCTCGAATTGTTCCAGTATTCAAAAAGGGAAATCACGATAACGTTCAAAACTACAGACGCTATTGCTATTTTATCTTGTCTATCAAAGTTGTTCGAAGCCCTCATACATCCTATAGTTTCAGATTATATTAACAAATTTATTTCTCCGCATCAGCACGGTTTCCGAAAAGGACTTTCTACACTTACTGTAACATGTTTTGTTTCTGACCTGGCAACTGAAATCGACAAAAGTCTTCAAGTAGATGCCGTGTATACGGATTTTAGCAGTGCGTTCGATAAAGTTAACCATTCACGCTTGCTCCAAAAACTTGAGTGTTACGGTATACAGGGCTCATTCTTGTTATGGTTTCAATCCTATTTAGACAGTCGACCCCAGGTAGTCTCTGTAAAGGGCCATGAATCTGGCGTACCTCAGGGCTCCCATTTAGGTCCTCTTTTATTCATAACGTACATCAACGATATTACAACCCAGATCCGTAACTGTAAATACGCGCTTTTTGCCGACGACCTCAAAATTTACGCTACTGTTAGAAATCATAGAGATGTGGAATTAATTCATTCAGACCTAAATCGGATTAAATTTTGGTGCGACACAATTTTTATGGTCCTAAATCCTAGTAAATGCTATCATGTTCGCTATACTAGAAAAATCCAGCCTTTACCATCATCTTACAATATAAGCAACAAGACTTTAGTCGAGTTACCAAAAATACGTGATTTAGGCGTCATCTTAGACAGCAAATTAAAATTAACATCTCATATCTCTGAGGTTGTGAATGCGGCGTCTCGGATGTTAGGGTTTTTGAGAAGAAACGCCAAATCATTTCAGACATCTACAAAAATCACTTTATATAACACGTTAGTCCGTAGTCACCTCGAATTTGCCAGTGTCGTTTGGAATCCCATCTACTATGTGCACGCGCAACGCATTGAATCGGTGCAACGTGCGTTCACTAGGTATCTAGCGTTTACCTCCCAGAGATTTCACATAGAATATGTCCCTATGAGCAGCGTCTTCGCTTCTTTAATATCCGATCATTACGTAGCCGGCGGACCGTCCACGACAATGTTTTCCTTTACAAATGCGTTAACGGTCTAATGCACTGTGATAACTTACTTAAATGCTTCAAGTTAACAGTGCCTTCCCGTATCCCACGACAACCCATAAGTAGAGTGTTTCAACAGCCTTTTAGCAGAACCAATATTGTCAAGCAATCTCCTATCTGTAGGATTGCAACAAAATTTAACGAGATATCTACTAAAGCACCAGATATTGATATTTTCTTTGACCCAATTGTAACATTTAAGAGAAAAATTAGAGATCCGATACAAAATTAAAATTAAACTTTTTTTTTTGTTATTTTATAGTTATTTCGCAAATTTTATATGAACCAATTAACGTTGTTATTGTATAAAATTCAATTTGTCTTCTTCATTTTGTTTGTCTGTTGATTATGTTTTGAATTATGTTTTGAATGCGTTTATTTTCAATTACGTTTTTGTTTTTTGTTATTCACATTTCTCTTTATTTATCTTGAGTTTAATTTGATGTTGTACAATTTAATTTAATTTATTTATTACAAATGTTGCGTACACCTTTAATTGATATGTATATCAGTAGATTGTCCTAGATTGTAGTATTAGAAAATGTTTAATATACATGTCGTTGGTGTGCCTATTTCAATAAAATAAATATATAAGTGTATACAGCACAGAGTACATTACTATATATGAAAGTATACAGCTAGCTAAGTCGATCTATTTATTTAAAACGTAAAGGATTTTTAATATTGATATGATAATAACTTAAGTAATAACTTTATACTCGTACATAAGGACTAAATAAATTAACCGACTTGGTTTTACATGGATCGCACAACTTTTTGCGGTAGAAAAACTGAGTTGCGAGACTTGGTATTTTTTTAACAGGATGTTTTTGATGGGTTATTATTCAAATAACCAATGTAATAAACTGTGAAGAGAGAAAAATTAAATTTTGACTCAAGATTGTAGACTTCGGACGGTTTGTCTTACTTCTTCGTTGTAACAAGCGTCAATTAACTAAAAATAAAATAACTTGGCCGCGACTCCCGAATTAGCATTATGGTTCTCCCTCAACTATCGCTTGCCAAGATAAATACAAAAAATAAATTACCTATTTTAAAGAAAACAAACTTTACGTTTCGTAACAATTATCTAATAAGTAAAAAAATATGCCTAAATTAAAGGTTACATGATTGCACAACTAAAATTGTTCGGCTTGCTCCAACGTATCAGGCAATGGCTTATCTTTTGTTTCAGGCAAAGGCAATAATAATAAAACTTGAAGGGAAGAAATAATAACTAATATAATTAAGGGTAAATCTGCTATTACACTGTCTAAAGAAACTACGGCAGGCGCTATCATAGAAGCGATTCGGGCGAAGGTTGTCACACCACTAATGCCAACATTACGACCCAGTGTTGGAAACAATTCTCCCGAAAATAAGTAAAGCGCAGGTATAGATCCCTGAAAAAAAAAGAATAAAAAATGTATATTAGTAAACTGATATTGAAGTAAAAATATACAAAAAGCGTCGTAGTCAATATCTAAACAGGCTTTGTCATTGGCGTTAGATGTTATAAACCAGGTGGATGCTTGCGGACATATCAAAGGGTTTTTAAAGCTCTAAGTTGACAGCCTCTATGCGCCAGTAGCAGCATAGTTAGATGCCGAATGTGAATCGCGGATTAAATCCCACATTGTGAATTATACTTTGTAAGACTAAGAAGTCTCCAATGTTTCTGACTGACTCGGTGTCGTAGTTGTGCTGAGGTACGGTTACAGAGCTTAGATCTCGGGTTCGAATCCCGAGGCAGGCAAAGTGATATTGGATTTTTCTATTCATTATTAGCCAGGGGTCTGGAATTTGTGCAAGATATGGCGATACAAGGCGAAATGTGGGTGTCCTGACTCCTGGTAGCACCTCTGCCTTCGCCTTCTGAGAACTAGGCGTAAATTCATGTACGTATGTATGTTTCAAAGTGCGTGGTGGCCTGTTGGTAAACGGGCTAGACGCGACTGCCAACATGTTCACGGTGGTCGCGGGTTCGAATCCCAGGGCACACCTCTGACTTTTCGGAGTCATGTGTGTATTGATAGTCAATCACCACGCACTAAAACGGTGAAGGAAAACATCGTGAGGAAACCTGCATACCATAGCCAATTTATAAAAAAATCTATGGTATGTAAGTCCGCCAACCCGCACTAGGCCAGCGTGGTGGACTATATGGCCTAACCACTCTCAGTCGTACTGTCGATTGTAGAGGAGGCCCGTGCCCTGCAGTGGGACGTATATGGGCTGATACATACATGTATGTTTCTGAAACTCGTGCCCCAAGGCTTAAATATAATGCCAGATAAGGACGTCGACCATATACAACTATTCTGTTCTGTTCTATCATGTATAATGTATATTAATGTTGGGTGTGTTTGTTTATTAATGTAGGCAATTGCTCTCTTCGTTAGTTTCTAATTTATTTAACAAATAACGGCAACATTCACTATATTGCTAGTTTTCTTTACTCACTGAAAGTTATTACACAATTTGCTTGATTGTCTCACGAGTGTATCTAATACAAACGATACATACTCATATTACGAGTATTAATATAGAATATTCGATGCAATTCAATTTCATTCGGTTGACTTACCGCCATTCCCGCAAAACCTATTCCAGCAAACAATAGCCTCGGCCAGTCAGTCGCATATAAATCTCTGGGCACCACCAGTAACATGACAAAACAAACCGTTGTTATCAATTGATATAAACCAACAGTCTTTTTTCTTCCCATTTTTGTAACGATAAAGACGCATGTGATAGCGCCAAATGTTGAGATGATGCCAGTCCACGCGACAGTGAGGAATATGTTACCTCCTAGAGAGCCCAGATATTGGGAAAAAGTGTAGAAAGCTAATCCTGTGAAAAACCTAAAATGGTATATAAACTGTAGCTTAGTAAGAAAAATAAACGTAATGATGGATTTACTATGAATTACTGATTGATGTACCTACCAGTTGATTGAAAGTAATAATGTTTTTACACGCATATTTTTTGACCGGAAAAATGCTAAGAATCCTGGATCTCGAAATTTATTGGATTTTTCTTTAGGCATTAACTGCTTTAATTGTCTCATGGTATAACATTTGCCATTTTGTTGAGCAGCTTCCTTAAGAATTACTGAAACAGAATTATTTCGCACCTAAAATAAGTACCGATAATTGTATCAAATTAATAGAAAACAATTAAGATTTACTCATAGCTTTTTCGGTTTGTCCTGTTGCTAATAACCATCTGGGTGACTCAGGTATCCAAAACCAATAAAATATAAACAACGAGGATAACGTGGCCAACGTGAATTCGAGCTTCCTCCAATCTCTGACCCAATATGCTAACCCCGCCATTATAGCGTTACCAAGACCGAATGGCAATTGATACAGAACAGGAATTGTTGTACGGTATTTACCACTGACTACCTGGAAAAAACTTAAATGATTATGTATTGTTTGAAAAAGTAAACATAAAGCAACTGGTTTTAATAAGCGGTAGACTATAATATGAATGGACGGCTCGACCAGAGTGACACTACTGTCTCCAAGAAGACAAACATAAAGCTATTATATCGCATTTATTTTGGTTAACTTTCAGCTTGCCGCTACAAGGTTCAGCGACCAAGGCATCGAATAATTATCATCGAGTAAAAGATTAGTTAGTTCTTCACTGGTTGCTTGGCGGTAAATTTATATTTGCAGTAACTTTACAATGTGCCGTCAGGATAAAAAAAACACGGTAAATATTCATCATTCATTGCAATAAAAAATATTCTGCTTTAAATTGGCAAAAAGAAACTTACTTCCATGCAAATAACAAATGATATTATCCCAACGCCTCCTGAACCTAGTGCTAAAATAAACCACACCGCAAGAAACACCCAGTAGTTCGGCATGAAACTAGCTAGATAACTGGAGATACCTTGAATTAAAATCGAAATCATTAGAGGTAATCTTCTACCATATTTATCTGCCAACAAACCAAAAACTATTCCTCCGAGAACTATACCCCACATCATGACAACCTGAGTCAACTGAAATATAATTTCATATGATTAATTAACTATGGTTTATTAAACAAATTTATTCAAAATATTAGATATTTACATACATGTGTTAACCAATGTTTGGAGCAAACTAAATCCCAATCTGACACTATGCTACGACTAAAGGTTGTTTTATTATATACGAACTTCGGGCAGGCAACTAATGGTATTAATGACCTGTCCATCGCTGATGAAATATAAAGTAAGTCTGGATCGTAGATCAAACATGGATGTTCCTCAACATTCTGCAAATGATACATTCTGCAATTATATTTCACTTGCGGCTTTTTTTCTTTAACTGCCACAAATCACTTAGGCTTAGTATTTTGCGGTAACTGGTCACCTCATTAATCCAATAGCATTGTACATACTGGATTCTTGGATTCGTTTTCTAAGCCAGGCAAACAATTAAGTGAGTATTTTCTTTCTATTTTTTCGGGACTCATTAATTATTTTGAGAATACAGCCTACAGGTATATCCGTAAACATATAATTATAATCCAGTCCACATTAATCTCACTGCAGGGTACGGACCCCCTTTACAATTGGGTCTGATTGATAGGAGTTAGGCCATAGTTCACCACGCGGGGCTAGTGCGAATTAGTAGACTACACATATCTATCATAGAAATGCTTACAAACCCGTAAACATACTTATAGCCAACTGGCAATTGCTAAACAAATTGTTGTGGCCCCGCATAATACCATCGATATTAAGGAAGGAATACGGATTTTTAGTTCACACGCACCCAAAAAATCATCTTTCGTGTATATCACGATATTGCGTAAAAATTTTGTAAGGAAGTCAGATTGTTAATACTTACGGGTGAACATATTTTTCTCCATTCTTCATCAGTAAACTTGGCAAAAGTGTCGGGTTTAGCGCACCAAAAATTTTGTGGTGGTGCCAAAAAGATTATATTTAATTGGTACCAAGCAATTGGTAACTTCAGTAATGTCATCAAAAAACTTATCCAAAATTGCCATCTGCCGAAATCTCCAATTATTTTCGCAGTTACGTCGTCTGTATCGACTTTCTTAAAGTTTGACACTGTTTTTTACGACAAAAAATAATTTTATTAATTAAAAGTAGAACAGAACAGAAAGAACATTAAACCTTGTGTATAAATAATGATCCCGGATCCCAGTCCCGATTGTATTGCCATACATAAAAGGAGTCACAGATAAGATTGGTTATATTCTGAAGCGTGCATTTATTAAAACATACTTTAAGCTGCCAAAGAATAATAGTCAATTTCTACCACCTGTTAAGTATCAAATACTTTTGCAAGAACCGGGCGTCCATAAAATAGATTGCAACTGTGGTCCATCCTATATCGGTCAAACCAAACGAAGCATAGAGACCCACGTAAAAGAACACATAGCTGACGTTAAACATCGACGCTCAATAAAGTCTGCAGTTGCTGACCACATACAGGAAGGCTCCAAGCATTACCGTTCGTTGTGACCAGCCGCAAATCCTCGCAAAAGAACACCGTTTCCTGCCCAGGATGTTTCGCGAATCTATTGAAATTAAAAAACATCCAAATTTCAATAGAGAAGATGGCTTGAAGCTTGTACAAACATGGGATCCAATCCTACATTTAATTATATCGAAACCCAAAAAACCAACTGCCAGACATCAAAATACAGTTCCTTCTGCGCAGTTCGGCAAAAACCAATTAACTTTTTAAAATAAAGTTTTTATTTTAATGATGGTAAAATAAGTGTAGGTAGTTATATTGTAGCAGTCACCGAGCGGATGACTAATGCCTTAGTCTGCTCCGTGACCACGAAAGCTTTAAAGTAATCGAAAAGTTGGGAAGTTAACAAGATTTAAAAACCAAACCAAATCCGCGATAAAACCCGTAAGTAATATTTTCATTTCAATCAAACCCTGCAGTGCTATTCTCTAAGCAATACAGCGCTGCGCGCAGCGCTGTAACAGCGTCGAGACGATGCTTTGGTATTCACTAAGTTACCAATTGCGACACTAGCGCCCAAGGCTGCGACGGCCGTGAGTTAGAACTAATCAACGACGAGTAGTTTGACAGTTCTTCATAGATTTTGGTATTCCCTAAGAAAAAACAGCGTCGAAGACGCTCACAGCCTCGCTCGCAGCCTCGATTTAATCTGTCAAATCTAAAAGCTACGTTTTCTTGCGCGTAACTCATTGAATCTTAGTGTTTCTTCGAATAATTTCAACTGTTTTGTTTCTAATATTTAATCCTATTAAAAATGGCAGCTCGTTTATTGATAAAACTACAATTATTAGAAGAAGCCAAGAAAAAAGACGATCTAAATAAAGCTCGTCAGGCGAAACAACTAAGAGAGTTAAGAATTATATCCCGTGACGAAGACTTTATTCATATTTATCGTCTTTCTGAGGATTTAATTAATACATTGGAAAGTGATATAACTCCTTACATGCGCCCACAAGTGCGCTCCAGCGGCTTGACTAATAGGCTAAAGGTTTGTTTACTGTTATTGTTTATATTATATACCTAATTATTTAAGTAAACGTTATGTAACATCTTAACAGCTTTTTAATAAAATATGATTGTTTCAGATTTTATGCACTCTATCATTTTTGGCAAATGGAAGCTATCAGAAAATCATTGGCAAGAATGCAGATACTTATGTGTCTCAACCGTCAGCTTCTAGAGCAATACATGAAGTAGTCAATGCTCTAAATAATATAAATATTATTAGAAAATATATTCGATTCCCGCAAAGCCACAATGAACGACAAGCACTCAAGTCAAGGTAAATATATAAAAAAAAAACATTATATTTAGTGGCTGTAGTCTCACAAAAACAAGAGCAATTGTTTCAAATTTTCATTCTAATTACAGGTTTTATGAAAAATTCAATATCCCAGGAGTGTTAGGTTGCATTGATGGCACTCTGGTTTCTATGATACGTCCTAAAAAACATGAAGAGCGATATTATTGCCGTAAAGGTTATCATGCCAGGAATGTTTTAATTGTGAGTTATTTAATTATCTTACATCATGTGGATAAATTATATTATTTTAAATATAGATATGTAGTACAAAAGCTTTGAATATATTTTATTTATTGCAGATTAATGATGCTGATTTAAACATTTTGCATGTGGATGTAACTTTTGGGGGTGCCACACATGATAGTTTTGTTTTTTCCAACACAAGTGTGAAACTGCATTTAGAAAATTTAAATAGTTCTGGAGAAATTGTATATTTACTGGGTAAGTTTTTTACTATAGAACTATCTTATTCACAGATTTGTAATTTATTCAAGTTTCATTCTTTTAATACAGGTGACTCAGGATATCCCCAAAGGAGTTATCTCATGACTCCATTCAGTAATCCAGAAACAGGCACTCCAGAGAGTCATTACAATAATATACACAGTAGTGCACGTAACAGTGTGGAAAGGACCATTGGAATACTAAAGGGGCGGTTCCGGTGTCTGTTAGTTCACAGAGTCTTACAATATGATCCTATTATGGTGGGGAAAATAGTGATAGCTTGCTGCATATTACATAACATGTGTAATAGAGCTGGGCTGCCAGCTGCTAACTTAGATCAGCATGATATAGATGAAGAATATAGACTACTTGGCACACTTAATCAGCAGGCTATCACACACCATAATTTGCTAAGTGGTCAAACCAGTAGGAGGGATCTGGTGAATCAATTGTGGAGAGCCCGGCATATCTAAAATGTAGTCACACAACATCACATGAGGCAGCCATTATTCTTAATCTTTTTTTGTTTATTATGATAATATTGAATTATAGTTTGTTTACATTTTAAGTTAATATTATTATATTTTAATTATTATAGAAATAAAACATAAGAATGACTTCTTTAGGTTTACATTTATTATACAAATACATAATATCTTTTTTTAGACTATTTTAAAATATGAATATAAAAATATGTAATTATCTAAACTGTCTTTTATTTAACTAAAATTTTACATGTATTTAAGGAAATAGATACATGTTTAATATATTTACCATTCTTAATCTAATTTAGTATATAAAGTTACAATAAAATAACAAAAAAATATGTCATTTTGTTACAAAATGATAACTTATGAAATAAAACTATACACTGTCATGTTCCAGGCATTTCATTGCGTCCACTGATGGATGCACACAAGTCGTGCAAAGCTTGAGTTTGCCTTGACCATGATTCGCTAATATCTTTGAAAACTTCCAACATCTTCTGCTGGTTGTCAATAAGCAATCTTTCATTGTCAAGGCGTTTTTCCTCGATGGCCACAAAGCGTTCCGTAAGACTCGCCAAATGTGAGCGCCTTTGTGAAGGTGGCGAACGGTTTAGCAAACGACGTCGTGCCGTCACCAAACGACGCCTTCGAGGTGCTATAAACATAAATGGAATGCAAAAATTATTTTACAGAGTTGGACAGATGATTATTAACTATTTAATCTAATTTCATAGGGGACAAATATATTGCCATTTAGTAGCCACCAATTAAATGATCTGCATACAATATAAAACTATAGGTATCCAAGAGTACATAACTTCAAATAAAGTTGGATAAAAGATGTGCAAGAAAATAAATAATTCCTTACATGAAGTGGCAATTGGGGCATTATTTCTTTGAGCTCCATCTGCTGGTGGTGAGACTGCATGAGGTAGGTTATCCACAGATATATTATGGCTATACCAAGATGAGCCTGGCTGTACATCCTATAATAATTCAAATATAAACACTTATTATTAAAATTTATACAAATAATAAACAATTACATTAAAAAAAATCTCTAAGTATCTTTAATTAACACTTACAATATCTATTTTATTTAACTTACTGGTAATGTAGGGGTGGACTGTTCTGTTTGGAGCAGCACTGCAGCAGGTGTGGGGGCTTCTACAGCTATTTGCACATGACTCTATAAAAAAAAATATGATATTATCTATTTTATATGCATAAACATATATGTATATGTAAAATTTTACATAATAATTAGATGTAAATTAAATACCTGAAGTATACTCATAGACTCTGGTGTCTGTGGGCCCTCATTAATATCCTGCATGCTCTGAAAACAAAATCTAATTTAGAAATACTTAATTTTTTAATTAAGTTAATTGTAAATTTTTCAGAAATACAGACCAACACCATAGCATTCTGCGCTTCAAGCCTATCAGCAGTAACACTTGGCCCAGGTCCATTTTCAAATGGCTAAAACAATAATATTAATAAAAAAGATGGATTATTATGGTAGCTCTACATATGGCTAGCTATTGATTGTTAGGTAAACTATACTTTACTACATAATATGTATATTAGTAATATATATTTCTGAATGTGTTAATTTAATAAATTGATAAATTCAACTTAAAATACTATTAGGCATAATTAAATAAATGATAAGTACAAGCTCAATTTCTAACTCCCTATCTCCGATGAAAAAGCCTTCACCACCCATAATGGCTATGATTCTCTCCTCAATTGCAGAGAGAACCCGCTCCTCGTGTTCACCGCCACCAGCACGTTGCCTAGCCATTCTTATTTGACTAGCTTTTTTCCTGGCCGCTGACTTCTTATCCTTCCAATACTAAAACAAACATCCAATGTGGCTTAAAGCATGATTTTTTGTTTATGTTTCATGCCAATACATAATTTATACTAAGCATTGTTATTACAAATATACAGGCACACCTATGCACAACAGATGACCAACACCATGAGATTAATAATGCAATAAGTGAACACAAACCTTTGCCCATTGCTGCCAACTTTTAATGCAGCCACTTCCATCACTATTTAATTTGACGGCTACTTCCTTCCATGCCGCTCTTGTTAAGTCTCGGGCATGTGATGTCCGAGCGTGCCCTGTCGCAAGCCATCGCCTCTCTTCCAAACTCTCCAATAACATTTCTACTTGCGCGTGAGATGGGACCGCATTTCTTGGCATGCTGGAAATAAATTATAAATGTTGATGTTTAAATACCACAATAACAGTTAAATCTAATTATTAAAAGTTACTACATACTTATTTAAATATTATCCTAAACAGCTTCAGTATAAAATCAGTTTAATAAAATGCACATATTTAATACTTAGTTTAAAATTGCTTACACAACATTAAGTTAATACTTACATGTCAATGTATTATTATATCCTTCCAAATCACAGAACTATGTTCGCACTTAAAATTCAAAAAGCAAATAATGTTTTATAACTTTGGATTCTACACGAGAATCCAGTGAAGCAAAGCAGTCAAGTCAAGTGTTTTGTTTACAAAAAATAGCGCCCTTTCTAAGTGTCTTGAAGTAGGCAAAGAAATCGCCGTTCGGTCCCACTTCGTGTAGTTACATTATTAAATAAATTCTCTACATTTTTAAATTCGGGACTAGATATGCCCTATTTGTTCAATTACTCAAATACTATCATGTATTACATGAGATAAGCTTCTTTCAACCCATAAAATACTAAGTCGAGATTCATCGATTGTGTTTTTAAGATTTTTGGTTCAAGCTTTAACTCGTCGTCGAAACAGCGCTGAGACGTTACAGCCTCGAATTCGTCGACGAGCATAACCGTGTTAGTGAATACCATTAAAAACAGCGCTGCGTGTTCGGTCGATGTCAAGGCTGTCTCGACGACGAGCTCGTCGACGAATACAGCCGAGAGATTGTGTTTTAGAGAATAGCACTGCTGTTCTACTATAGGAATATCTTAATCGAATCATTCATACTGAGCTAAAAGGAGGTTTCATATGTTATGTATGTAGGACATTAATTTTCCAAATCCTTATTTATCGCTCTTGGATTCGTCATTAGTGTCTCAGTCCGACCCCTTACAAGTTGTGTATTTCGTAGACAGTCTGTGTGAAACTCTATATCCTTGCTTCCTTACTAGTAATGATTGTGAAACTTTGTATGTATGGCTGAACTAATTGTGATGAAGGCTGGAGGGAGGAGACAGGGTAGCTGACACGCTGGCATAACACATACGCATAACGAAAAATGTTGTGGTCCCGTGCGATGAGTAAGGAATTCAAATATATATTTACTACTCTTTTATACTCCAATGGATGGCACAGTGCAGGAGTCAGGGGAGGACAGGATTGTATGCTTTTCATCATTAGACAGAATCAGACGGGACCTAACGGGACGGCACGGGAAAAGCAATATAGTCTACAGAGGTCACATTGAGTGTAAATATAAAATAGTGAGGCCGGGCCGCTAGTCAATTGAAATTAAAAGTCCTTGTTACTGTAATTGCATATCCATTCTGTGGCGTAACAATAGGGTGGCAGAGTGCGCAAAATGCCACGGGCCCCGGCCTTAGGGTTCCCCGGCCCGGCAGGACCCTGGTCCGACAGGGTCTCAGGCCCGACAGGGCCCCGGCTGGATAGGGCCTCGGGCTCCAGCCCGACAGGGTGTAAGCAGAGAATAATATAACATCAATAACGAAATTAATTAATACAAATAAATAATTGGCTACATTTTAAACATGACTAACATTTCACGATAATATTTGATTAAAATGTTTTGTTTTTGTTTCATTATAACATAATCTTAGTTAGAAACAGTGGCGGCGTAAAGGGGGGGTGGGGGGGGGGGGGCGGTCCGCCCCGGGCACCAAGCACCAAGGGGTGCCAAAGACACCCACAGAAAGCACACAAAATCTACCTGTATCCAGAAATAGCTACCAACCCTTGTATCTAGCTATTTGTATACTAATAGTATATTTTGAAGTTCATCGCAACTGTAAATATCGTATTTTTTAAATATAGAGAATGAGACATCATTCTCTACAATAATGAATTCTAATATTCGGTAGCTGGACCTCGGAGTGGATAAATTTGAGATTATCCGCTTGCACGAGTCTAGGAGCCACTTGCAGGGGCCCACATCACAGTTGATGGCGTTGGAGGTCTCTATCATCCCCTGGTCAAGTATGTTAGAGTTGTCTTGTATAGTCGATGGAATGTTCATGTCCATTTCAAAAGCCTGAGATCGAAACTAGTCAAGGCAGCAGACGCATTCTCTAGCCTAGGGCTTCCTAAACTAAGCGTCACGATGCCCTGGGGCGTCGCAGCATTGTCCCAGGGGCGATCGAGTCGAGTGAGCCAAACTGGAGCCCCGTTTTGGGAAGCTTTGCTCAGAAAAGCAAGCACATTCATCCCATTATCAGTTAAGCAAAAGTAAAATAAATATATCTGTTCTTTTTTTCTTTATTTTCTAATTAAAATGTCATGTCAAATCAAGAGTTTTTCTGATAATCTATTATTAGGGGCTGGTCTGAGGGAATCGTAAAAAAATTATAATTTCTTAAGGGTCTGTGAATGTCTGTCTATGTGTGAACCGTACAAATTAAATCCAATTTGGTAAGTAGGTACGTAACTTCGGGAGGTCCTGGTCTAACTAACTCAACTTCGAAGACTCCGGCACCCCTTATCAGAGGCTGTACGCGGGAGTTGTGCGATCGGGGGCTTTTTACGGTTTCTTTTTATATATCATAGGTAGCAGACAAACATACGGTTTACGTTATGGTAAGTGATCACCGCCGACAATGAACATCTGTAACACCATGGGGCATGGAGATGCGTTGCGACCTTTAAGGCGAGAATACGCTGGCAATTGGATCTCGGGATTTGTTGTACGTAGAAGGAAATTTCGAAAGAAAGGTAAAGTGGTATTTGGAGGTATGCCGCGTTGTACTTTGGCGGAACTCAGCAGTAGAAAAAATTCCGAACATCGGAAAGAACTCGGTCGTCAATGATCGACCTGCCCGACGTTGAAATCGGTCGAAAGGGAAAAGTTGGTACTGGGGTGCCCCTACCCAAAGATGGGTGCAATGTTCCACGTGGCGCCGAACCTGCGCCTTATAACATTGCGGACCTGACGTGATATAATGCCTCGATCTGTTGAGTATATCAAGCTTCTTTGAGGCTAATTCGAACATATACCGCTTCGGTTGAATCTCTGAACAGGCTGTGCTGTTTTCTCGAGTGGTGGCGTAGCGGATGATCATTATTCAAGGGATATCGTACAATCTCTCAAGGGGCCGCCTATTTTCGGGCTGGTTTCCTTCCCTGGGACGTAGACCCCAAAGCCCTTTCGTAGTCGGTTTATTACTAGCGACTGGAATCGTCATGTCAAGGGCAGCCACCAGCCCTTAGAGCAGGGTTTCTTAAAGTGGGGTCCACGGACCCCTTAGGAGTCCGTAACATGTGTGCCAGGGGTCCGCAGGAGCTCAGTAAACTTTTAATATATATTTATCAGAAAATTATCATTTAAATCCCTATCCCCCCCTATCATTATTAAAAAGAATATAAATAAAATTCGACATATAAAGTAAAATACTTCAAAATTAAAAAAAACACTATAAAGTAAAGAATTATAATTATAAAATCCCACTGAAAAGGATGTAGAAATAATTATCAATGAAAGAAATAGACCCTGTTCTATTGTAAACTACATGTAAACTACCAAGAAAATCCGTGTTCAAAAAAATGAGTATTGAATACATAGTTTGTTTTTCTTACTGAAATATTTTTTGGCGGGGTCCGTGAACTATTTTAAATTTTGCAGTTACGGACTCCTAGTCCGTAACTGCAAAAAGTTTAAGAAACCCAGCCTTAGAGAGAAATACAGTGGCCGTCTTGGAGGAGTGGTACCCTAGGATGGACAATCAACCCAGTGCTGGTGAGTGGACCAATCTGGCAACGCGTCCTTTTTTTACCAGTGGCCGAACAGGCGCCACGGCATTTTGCGGCCCATCTGACACTGGTTCTATCGGGGCACGATTGCTTCGTTAGATATATGTGGCGGGTGGCGAGAATGAATGAAACCGCTGTATGCCATCATTGTGAAAAAACACACTCTTTCGGAGGGCCCACTCTGGGGTGACGAGCGCAGAATACTTCATGCAGCCGCCAGAGTAGACCTCTCGCTCTCGGCCGTGATGGTCGAGGTTGGGAAGATTGGGAAGGCAAGCAATGCTCTCGTTCGAGAAGAAGAGCACGAGACGGGATCGCGAGGTGAACGATCCCGCTCACCGCCACCTTCACAAAAGGGTTGCCGGGTAATAAATGGCTGAACCGCTGCGGCGCCTCTACCCTGTCGTAGGGTATAAGAATTTCGCCTTGGCATTTCCTAACCATCATAAGAGGCGACATTACGCTGGGCTGGGCATACTGTGCAGGGGGCGGTGCGCCCTTACCTACAGCAACTTGGATATGAGCGACAGGGCGCATGGCCTCATCTCTGACGTAGACGACCTAAACATCTTTAACCGGCGCAGGGTTTTGAAACTGTCGCACCCTTCAAAAGAAGAACCAGCAATGATTTTCTATAGGACGCTGAGGCCATGACATGATCGATGCCTGCCTAGGCATCGATCATGCCCTTCTCGAGTTGTGTTGTCTGGGGCCGCCTATAATGCGTGTGACGGTCATCCAAGGAATTTAGTCGGTATGCTAGCGGAGGTTTTGTGAGGGACCCGGCTTGGCCAAAACATCCCTAAGGTGCCAGGCTGGAAGGCCAGTGACACTAACATACATTTCCAGCCGCCTCCGGGCCACCGAAAGAAGAGCACAATAGCTTTCCTCCGATAAAAGTCAGATTTGATAAGTGCACGATATGTCCGGTGTAGGCTTGTTTAGTATTGGGTGTTATGTTTATGTAGGGGTGCTCAATACAAAACCGCCCCGGGTGCCAACCTACCTTACACCGCCACTGGTTAGAAATCAATAAATTATAATTTAATGGATATTAAGGTAATAGTTTCCAAACAAATATCTTGTAAAAGAAACTATTTAAGTGGTATCGAAGACCGAAAGAGAAAGAGGTCTGAAGCAATAAATAAAAGGTTACCTAAAATAAGCATGAAAATAAGTCAGTACTTTGGGAACGAGCAATTTATTGACGAAAAGGCAAGAAAACAGAGTCCCAGAAATGAACGAATAGATGAAACTAAAAATTCCATAATAGCAAATCCCGGCCATAATCAATATTCAGACTCAAAACAATAACAACCAAGTACGAACAAAAATAAAATTGAACCATATAAATAGGAGTGGAAAATATTAAATCTTCATATTTTACAGCCAGGTGTAATTAAAAAAAATGCGATGTGAAACTGTTAGTGATTGAGCAAAGTCACTATAAGCCCAATGGCCCCTTTTTATGAGACAGTGACATTAAATAATAAAATAAATAAATAAAATAATAAACGAACGTAGAAGTCAACAGTCAATTCAACAGTAGATCATGATGATTCCCTTCGCCAAAACCAAAGTAATGATCAACCACCACCTTAATCCAACCTGTCACTGTATAGCCACCAGCTGAATGTTGTTTCCGAGTATGCCTACCTGGGGCCTATGGAGCATGCTATGGTAGGTGTCTCTGAAGGATGAGATCCGTAATGAGCTTATCCGTTTATATACCTAAGTATAGACAGCAAACAGGATTAGCAAGCTGAAGTGGCAGTGCGCTGGCCACATCTATCGAAGACCCGATAATCTATGGGGTTTTACGTATTTTGAGAGGAGACCGCGTTTTGGCCAATGTAGTATAGCACGCCCTCCAGCTAGATGGAGTGAGGATTTGCAAAAGGTCGCTGCCTGATGCTGAATGCGACAAGCTGACGACACGATGAAATGGCGCAATTTGGAGGAAGCCTATGTCCAGCACTGGACAAAAAAGTATGAAGATGAATAAATTTCGGTCTCTAGATGTGCGGAAAGCCAATGGCCCGGATGTGGTTGTGGTTCTAAGACCTTGTGCAGCGGAGTTGTCTTCTGCACTGACTCGTCTCTTTCGAGCGTCCTAACGCACAGGAGTTGTGTCTAAATCTTGGACGGAGGCCAATGTGCAACCGATCCCCAGATAGGGTGATCGGTCAGACCCTACCAATTATCGCCCTATTGCTATCACCTCAGTGGTTTGTAAGGTTATGGAGCGGATCATAAACGCTGAATTGATCCGCTACCTGGAGGATCACTTGTCGATCAGTGACAGACAATACGGATTCTGTGATAACTGGTCAACGGGTAATCTTCTAGCATTTGTTCTGCATCGCTGGGGAGAGGCGATTGACCGGCGCGGCGTGGCGAGGTTCTTGATGTGAACCTCGACATAGCCAAGGAGTTTGATAGGGTCTGGCACCGTGGTCTTCTTTCCAAGCTTCCAGCATATGGTCTGCCCGACAATCTGTGTTCGTGGATTTCCGGCTTTCTGCATGGGCGTAGAATACGTGTCGTCGTCGATGAACACGCTTAGGCGCTCATGTCGGTAAATGCCGGAGTTTCTCAGGGCTCGGTGCTGTCGCCCACCTTGTTTATTCAGTTCCTGTTTGATGATAGCATGATTCATGGGCGATAACACTATGGGCCTCCGGGTTGCCGGGTCGACACTGTGAGGGGAAGTGAAGATCTTGTCATTGAATTCAACCGGACCTTGAATCTCATTTCTACATGGGGTTCCACGAATTTGGTTGTGTTCAATGCCAAGAAAACCCAGGTGTGTGCATTCAAGTGCAAAAAATCCCCGTTCTCTCTCCCCTTACTTCAGCTATAATCCACCACGCTGTCCTAGTGCGGACTGGCGGACTTAACGTACCATAGAAATTCTTACAAATCACTATGGTATGCAGGTTTTCTCACAATGTTTTCCTTCACCGTCATAGTACGTGGTGATTGAATATCAATACACGCAAGATTCCAAAAAATCAGTGGTGTGTCCTGGGATTCGATCCTGAGACAACCATAAACATGTTGGCGGCCATGTCTGGCCCGTTTACTAATAGGCCACCTTTTAAAAAAATTATAAAACGAAATTACAATGTTAAGTTTTTTTTACATATACGAAGGGCCCCATTTGATGAACTTTGCCACGGGCCCCCGATGGGGTAGTTACGCCACTGATTGTAGCGTAATATTAGTATAAAAAATGTTGCAGCGAATGAAAATTTGTAAAAGTGGAGAATGACATTATTATTTCAGCGCCGCGTCGTAAACCCTCGTATCATGTTCCGGCACTCGTCTTTAGCCACATCCTATAAATTATGAGGAATAGCGAAAAAACTGTAAGGAGTCACAAGCTCGATTTTTATGAAAACTAAAGCTGAATATTTTGATTTTTTATATGTAAATCAATATTCGTAGCGAGGAATCGAACCTGATGATCTGGTAAAAAAATAACACGCGCTGAATTATTACACCATTCGATAATGATGCTAATAAGTCGGTAGAATACGAGTATAAGTCAATGCTAATAAGGATAAACTTCTTAGAATGACATACGATAGATAAACTATACAAAAGCACCTACATATCGTCTCACCTGCATCCTGTTTAGGTATTTGTGAGACCAAAAAGTCTTTCGTAATTCCTATTACCCACTACTTATGAATCGATCTTAGTGTGGAGTCAAGGGGGATGGGAGGTTTAGATAAATGTGCTAATTGAAAAGTCGTCTGATTTACCTTTAGAACTCTTAGAATCCGTTCCATATTTACTCATGGTAATATTAATTATATTGGTGGTAGTAGGTAGGTAGCGATTTACTGTTTACATTATTTGACAAATGCACGACAAATGCATATAGAGAATAATTGGTCATATGCAAAAACAAAATGTCAATATTTACCAAAAAGTTGTAAATGCAGCTTTATTAAGTTTTATCGATTAATTTTATTATATCCATGTTTATAGGGGGGTCCGCAAAATAACACATACAAAAAAAAATGCTTAGATTTTACTACGAGTACTATAATAATAATGCATCCAGTCGTCGTCATAATTTATAAGGCAATCACGAAATTCTAAAACTTTTACGGTAGCGATACCTACCGTTTCGAAGTTAATTAAAACAAAAAAATAATAAACTAATAGACTATTCCATGTTTATTCGCACCGCGACGTATTATGTTACCACAGTGCGCATGCGCCCCCGCTCCGCCGATCTCACTGCGACGGTGGCGCCACAAAGCGTAGTTCGTACTTCGTGGTGCGACACACTTGGACACTAGGCTGACGCTATTCGTCGCTACATAATATGCGCGGCTCTGACTAAGCATTTCTTGCGATACCCAAAAAGTGTACATATATACGGTGTAAAGTTCTAATAAATTACTCCAGTTTCTAAGCGATTTTATTTTGTCATCCACGCAACAACCCCTCACAAGCTGAATAATTTGCCTGATATGAACAATTCCTCAGAACAAAGTCCATTTTGCAGGCGTTAGAATACACACAGTGAGGCGAAGTCTCTTCTCAAACTTAATGGATGGATACTACTTGAAATCATGGGATCGTCGATGACCGAGTCAAATGCTCCAAGCTGGTACTCTGGTGCACCCCCTAAGATGACAACAGTACTCCATGTGAGGAGTTGACGGTTAAATACGAGAGAACAGAGGCAATAGCGATAGGCCAGTAATTCGTTGGGTCTAATCTATCACCCTTTTGATGTACGTTTGCAGTCTTCCACGAAGACGGCAACTTCCCGTTGTTGTAGGAAAGTACGAATAGACACGTTAGTACCGGACATAGTTCAGGAGCGCAGTGCTTAAGTACCACCACCAGACTCTCGACCTTTTGATGTTTAGGAGACGCAACTCCCGCAAGATTTCACGCTGTGAAAATGAGATCTCCGGCCATTGATATGGGTTTTTTTATATCAATGTCTCCGGCATAGTAAAGGGTAACATTGCACTTTAGTATGTGAATTGGTAAGGCGTTTCCATCTTTGAGAGTTAGAGAAAAAGAGAGTACCCAGTAGACCTGCCTTCTTGTTAGCACTATGGGCGAAGTTACCATCTGGCTTCCATAACGGCGGAAAGGAAGACTGACAAAAGTTTCCCACGGTAGCTTAGCTACATAGCCGCCTAGTAATTCAAAGTTATTAAATTCAGTAAAGTTAAGTAAATTAAAGTCTCCTAAAATAACTAGCTCCGCGTAGGTGTACTGTTTAGAAACCCTGTAGCCAACATTTGTAGGTGGTTAAATAAACTGGCTGTGTCCGAGTCACCACTATGTACCTGTATAGACACGCATAGATATGTATAGATCTAGCCACGCGCACCCACATGTTCAACAGGTCTCGGTCTTCAGTTCTTGGACAGCAAATATCCTCCCGGACGTACATACTTACCCCGGACGTCGCATATGCTCGAGCTTGTACCCAGGATAGTACGAGAAGGATGTGTCGACAGGGCAAGATATTTTGTGTTCATAAGAAAGAGCAGAGTCGGCTGAGCAGCCTCTAGGTGGTGATCGACTTTATTAATGTTTTAGTGCAACCCGCTGATGTAACAGAATTCCACTTTAAAAGTTTATGAAGGAGCCGTTGTAATACTCTTATTTTTATTTGTCTTGGCTATAAAAAAATAGAAGTAATTTAGGTCCCTAAATATATATAAGGGAGTTACTACAGTGATAGTAAAAAGGACAAGGTGCGGTGCAAGCCTGCCATCAGTGCCATCCATCGGCATGGACTACGCGGCCCGGTGGCATGGCGGGCGGAAGTGCCCCCAGTCCCCCTCTGAAACAGTGGCTGGGCCCACACCGGTCTCCTTCTCCGGCACGACCACTATGCCGAAGACTTCACAGGCGGTAGTTCAGAATCCCGGGGTGGAGATTAAGAGATCCCTGGGTTTCCCGGGAACCGTTTCACTACATCAATATGGCGGTTTTATCGCACTAATGCAATCCATACCAGCCACCCATTTAAGGGCGGATCCAGCTTTTACGCCATGGGGGGGGGAGGGCTTTTACGCCATATAGTTCATGTCAGAACACTGGATCCGATTTCAATACTCCAATTAGTAATAATGACTTTTTAAAGTTTGTTACAGCTGTGATTTGTGAACACACACACACTTTTTTACTTTATTTATCGACATACAGAGAATTAATTGTGCTTATAAATTTATCCACAAGGTAATTAATACATTTTGTCAATCTGGAGCCAGCCCGGGGGGGGGGGCATGACCCCCATGACCTTTCACCTGGATCTGCGCTTGCACCCATTGGATGGATTAATTAGATGAAGAAAGAAAGGGTAGTGTAGTATAGATACTAATAGAACACACGCTTACATAATACGAGCTCGAAAAAAATCACCCAGATTTTTTTTGAGCTCGTATTCATTATGGCCCAAAGGTCCTTATTACATCTGTATCAGCCCAAATACGTCCTACTGCAGGGCACGGGCCTCCTCTACAATCGACAGTACGATTGAGAGTGGTTAGGCCATATAGTCCACCACGCTGGCCTAGTGCGGGTTGGCGGACTTACATACCATAGATTTTTTTATAAATCGCTATGGTATGCAGGTTCCCTCACGATGTTTTCCTTCACCGTTTTAGTGCGTGGTGATTGACTATAAGTGCGTGGTGGCCTGTTGGTAAACGGACTAGACGCGACTGCCAACATGTTCACGGTGGTCGCGGGTTCGAATCCTTTTTACATAATTGAACACAACTGTTTTTTTTTATTGCAATCAATTGCGAAACGAGCATGCCGTTCGCTTGATGGTAAGCGTTACGACTGCTCATGAACAGTAGCAAAACCGAACAACACCTTAAATTACAAAGCATTGCTTGTCGTTCCATTGCGATCGCCACCTTGAGACATAAGATGTTAAGTATCAATATATGTCCAGTAGTTACTCTGACTACAACGTAATTCAAACCGAAACACAACAGTTCTGTTTGGCCGGAGAAGTAGAAACTGCGGTGGTACCTACCCGGGCGGCCTCTCACATAATAAGAGACCTACCACCAGTAATTGTAAAACCCGTTACAGTCCAATATTTCAAGTTGATTTTTTTTTCTATAAGTAGTTACCCATTTGAAGAGCGCCTTTCAGGACTATGTTGTGATTGTCCATAGATACTTTTACAATTAAAATTATTGACCTAGAACAAAAGTTCTTTAAAAAGGCGATTGAAAATAGTAATTACGACCCAAATATCAAATAGTAGTAAGTACCTACTTTTAGAAGATGTCCTTTCAAGAGGTGCTTGGGCGCAAATCGAAGTCTTAGCCCAAAAACGTTTGGGCGGTTAGGATGAACCAGGATGAACTGTTTTATGGGTATTTCAAAGGCGCTAGGAGGAAATACATAACATACATACATTCATACATACATAAATGTATTAAAAGATAAATAAACATACTTATAGAAATATATTTCCGATAAACTTAATAGAGGAAATATCAATCAGTAGGTATATAACTTAGTAGATGGAATAAAAAATATATGTAATTCCCCTTCTTTATCTCAATTATTCATAATATTTGGCAACAGCCTGTACCGTAAAACGAGGTGGATAGGGACAATTTTCAACTTCACGGCGAATTTTCTGGTAGTATTATACAGAAATATTCTTGTGTTATAGCATATTTCATTAAGTCTTAGTTGCGTCTTGACTATTAACTATACAATTTTTTTAGATCCCTTGGAAAATCAGAAAAAAAGGACACAAAATATGGGTTTGGGGTTAATAGAGATTTTGGGGGTAATAGAGAAGGGATCGAGTTCAATGGGGAAATTAACAAGGGTTGGCACTGAATTGTTTCTTATTAATTACTTTTTAACCGACACATCTAAATATTCTGAATTATTTATCGTAATAATTTGCTTTGTCACAAATGAAATAATTAAAGATTACAACTGTCTTAAATGATATTTATCAAATCAAGTGACACATTTCAATAAGCTAATATAGTTTCAAAAATTATAAATCAACATATTAGGTATTCTATATTGCAGTCTGATTATTCTTCTAAGAAGTAATACGTTGAGTATTATGTAAAGTTTGGAATCAGCTAATGATTTCTTACTTATAATATGCTAATTATGAGATACGCTAACAAAACAAAGTACGAAGAAAATTGATAGGCAAAATAAAACACGAAATTTCTTAAGTGCGTAATGCTTTTTTTTATTTTTGCACTGACGAGGCGATCATACCGTTCACCTGATGGTAAGTGATATGACCGCTCATAAACAGTAGCAATACCAAACAATACCTTGAATTACAAAGCAAAGCTAGGCATGACACTGCGCTCGTCATCCTGAGACATAAGATGTTAAGGCTCAATTGCACAAACTAACTTTGCCAATACCTTTGCCCTTGAAACTGTCAATTCCATACATTCGCAAGGTCAAATACATTTCAAATGTATGGCGATGACATTTTCATAGGCAAAGGTATTGGCAAAGTTACTTGGTGCAACTGAGCCTAAGTCTCAATATGTCCAGTAGTGACTCTGGTTATAATGTCCTTCAACGAAACACAACAGAGCATTTACACTGCTGTTTAGCGGAGAAATTGAGACTAACCTTTTATGAATTCGATAGTCCAATACTTATACTTTGTGTGTTTAACAATATCTTCTTCATAAATGGCGTATTTTATGTAGTAGAGCGAAGTTCGTTTCAGTGTATTTTTATTGCATATCGAGATGCTATTTTCAAAAGACTAATTAGACATTTTGTAACTCAAATTAATTGTTACTGATTGTTACACTAGGGACTATATATAGTCGTCTATTGTTACAATTTGTTTATAATAGATTACGTGCAACTAATGGCTCACATTTCAATCTTAAAATGTTTTCTCAGTTTTGTCCCTAATCTCCTTTTGATCCATAACACCCAAGAAGCTTATACCCAAATGGAGATTGCATTCCGTATATAAAAGTGAAGCACAAAAATTTTACCTTGAATGACGTCGCTGTTGCCTGCTATCCTTTTCTTTAGAGTGACAATGACTGAAGTTCACGTGAAGTTCATTCATTGAAGCACAAAAATTTTACCTTGAATGACGTCGCTGTTGCCTGCTATCCTTTTCTTTAGAGTGACAATGAATGAAGTTCACGTGAAGTTCATTCATTGTTACTCTAAAGAAAAGGATAGCAGGCAACAGCGACTGCATTCAAGGTCAAATTTTTGTGCTTCAATGTTTTATACGGAATGCAATCTCCATTTGAGTCTAAGCTTCTTGATGTCGCCCTCAGAATAATGAATAATATAGAATGAGGTTGAAACATACTCATATACTTATCCTGTTTTTTCCAATGGGCCAATATATGGGAGAGAATGAGACAAATAATATGTGCTAAGGACGGCTCATGTTTACTTATGAAACGTCAAATTGCTATGTCGGGTACAAGAAGCTTATACCTTTCTTATTGGTCTGTGCTTATACCCAAATGGAGATTGCATTTCGTATAAAACACTGAAGCACAAAAATTTTACCTTGAATGCAGTCGCTGTTGCCTGCTATCCTTTTCTTTCGAGTGACAATGAATGAACAAGGTCAAATTATTGTGCTTCAGTGTTTTATACAGAATGCAATCTCCATTTGGGTATAAGCTTCTTGGTCGGGTATGATTACGCGACCGAATTAAAAAGTGCAGTTATGTCAAACTAGCGGTCGGGCCCGGCTCCGCCCGGGTGCATACACGTTTTAAAATGGCGGTCAAAATGTTTAATTCTGACTATCAGTTTAGAATATCGACCAATCGGACCACGAAAAACGAACAAAATTTCCTCGTATTTGCTAGAAATATCACTAGTGCTTTCCTCCTATAGATCATAGCGTGATGGTATATAGCCTATAGCCTTCCTCGATAAATGGACTACCCAACACTGAAAGAATCGTTCAAATCGGAACAGTAGTTCCAGAGATTAGCGCGTTCAAACAAACAAACTCTGCAGCTTTATAATATTAGTATAGATGTTACAAACGGCCAAAGCGCCGACACAATTTAGTTACGACATATTCAATAGTGATTTGCTGCACATTTTATCGATAATATAAATAATGTATATTTTAGTTTACTAGCCATGTTACATAAATTGGCTTGTACTTTAAAATACCTACCCGGTAGTGTAGTGGTAAAAAACACTCGGCCACTGCGCGAGGGCTGTAGTCTAGGATGCTATATGATATAAACTTAGTGTTTCATATTAAAATGCCTTCATTGCAGATTCTCTACAGATGACGACATTAGGCAAAATTAGATTCATGCTGTTGAGCGCACAAATTTCCAATGGGAAAAACAACACCATATTTGCTTAAGATTGAAGAGAGAGAATGAAAGAGAGATACTCATATCCCAAATAAGCATAAAAGTAGGCCATATAGTTTTACCAATCGAATAGACTGCATATTATATTCTTTATTTTTCTTTCAATATCTACCACTGTGTCTACGAATTTGCTATAAATAAAGTTCATCTATCGACATCGATAAACTATCAGAAGAGATCACAGCACAATTATTTCTTGTTATCAAAATTAGAGTGTACGTTGAAATGTCAATAGCGCTCGAGAAGCTTATACCCAAATGGAGATTGCATTCCGTATAATGAACAATGAATGAACAAAAAGTCATTTTCATTAATTGTCACTCTAAAGAAAAGGATAGCAGGCAACAGCAACGTCATTCAAGGTCAAATTTTTGTGCTTCACTTTTATATACGGAATGCAATCTCCATTTGGGTATAAGCTTCTTGATAGCGCTACTTCTATGTTACTCATTGTTCTGAGACACAGATCACTCACAGTAGTGCGATTCACGTAACTTTTTGACGCGCCGATCAAGTTGCGTTGCGGTTACAATTAAGTTTACGCTTTGGTACAAAATGGTATTCTTGTAAGTGTTTAGCTTCGCGTGAACTGCGCGTGAGCTGCGCGTCAACTGTACGTCAGACGTATGAAATTTGTTTGACTGACATATACGCGCAGCAGTAGAATACGCTAAAACGTTTGGGTGACGCGAACTTGACGCGAGCGTATTTCGAGAACACGAAAAGAGCTGTTTTGATCGAAACTTAACCGCAACTGCACTGCAGCTGAACTTATTTTATTACGTGAATCGCACTACAGATCTGTGTTCTGAGATGTCGCCCTAACGCCCGAATACTGGAACGCCATTCAAATAATAAGTTGCTCTTAACAGCGCACGGCCCACTTAGCCAGTACATTTAATCGGGATTAACGTAAATAAGCGCAACTTATTTTTAAGTTGCGTTCCAGTATTCGGGCGTAAGTAGATTTAATTTTAGTATTGCCAGCAGACAGCAACGTCACTTTTTGTTCATGAATTTAAACAACTGGATATAGTTCTTTTCATCGCATTGAAACTAGGTATCGGTATAAAATAATATTGAATATTATAATGTTTTTTAATTACGGTTGAAGTAATCTTTTAAATAACATAACATTTGATTACTGATAAAAATATTAATAGTTCAACATTTCTGCACCTGCGTTTCGCACTTGACGGAATATTTAATTTTGCAGACTGTCAAGTTAATGGATGTACTGTACCCACGTATCGTACTTTATGAATGAGAAATGAGAACTTAGATGATTTAATTTTAGAAATATAATTGAATTTGTATAATTAGATTTTATGGTGGACGTGAAAGTGTAAAAAGTGACCACAATGCCTTTGGCAAACACCTCCGATCCCTGGCGAATGCAGAATGTTGGAGATAACACGGTATGTTGAGAATTTGTTTGTGAAGCTAAATAAGTATTAGGGATTTTCCTTGTATACAATTATGCATCTAGTATTTCATTTCCTCACCCATTCTTTCTTGATTGCCCATTGTTAATTGTGTCGGTTACTATATTTATTGGTGTTATTTTAATTTTATTTACTTATAACAAAAGTAAAGTTAATAGAATGCGTTCTTAAATTTTATGAGTAGCTCATGAATGTTTTGTTAATATCGTGAATCTCGTGCTAATTGTATAAAAAACAAGTTTTAATGAACTTTGATATGAAATGACTCATAAACAAAAATTTGTTCACAACTAAAATTGTCTGGATTATAGCAAGCATTTGATATTCTCATCTTACAGTTGATTAGCAATCACTACACAAGTTTAAATATAAACTGTCCAGAATTTTGTCAGTATTATCTTTACTATTAAATTGTATAGCTAAAATATGGGCTTAGCTACTGTAATGATAGAGGTAAATAAATTTTTGGTATTTGAATAATACATTTATAATAAATAAGTCATAAATGTATCTTTCAATACATTGTTGTCAGTTTGCACTGTTGTTGTATTGGACATTGAATGAACTTGAATATTTGTTAGTAAACATTTTTTTTCAATAGCTTGGTACATCCAGTCAGCCAGCAAACAGTCTTCCAATTGTGGTTGAAAACTCAGGAGAATCCCGTCAGGCTTCCACCACTGAGAGTTTAGACTCAAATCTAGAGATCAACTATGAAAGGGAAGTGGAAATACAAGATGTTGTTAAGGAAGGGCATGAGAAGGCAGAGCCCTCACAATTTGAATTACTCAAAGTCCTTGGTGAAGGTTCCTTTGGAAAAGTATTTCTAGTTCGTAAAGTAGTGGGTGCTGATGCAGGAACTCTTTATGCTATGAAGGTAAGTTTTTGTGTAAATAATAATACATGTTTTTTTTATTCTATTGCACATTCCTTTTTGTTATCAATGTAGGTATGTAATATTGAGATTAATTAATGCTTCTTGACCCTTGAACTATACAGATCAATAGAATAATAACAGTATAACAACAAGCTCTCCCGTCCATTTAATATGGAAAATAAGATTAAATACCTTGGCAAAATAATGCTAGATTATATTTAATTAATAGAGATCTGACACAAAATTGAAAAGATGTGTATGAAACCAAAAGATAAAAAGGTGTAATCTACTTTAGAGAAATGCTGCCTTATAGTTGAAGAACTGCCTTAATCAATTGGTACTTCTGCCTTAAATTTTAGTTTCAATTATGATACTGCATTTAATATACTTAATAGAAATAGTCAGTTTGTATATCTACAAATAATACTACTTTAACAGAGTTTACCTATATTATAGATAATATAAAACAGTCTCTTCTTACATGAGTGGCAATTTCGAAAATGTATGTTATCTATGTGAACAGATCAGAAAAGAAAGGCTTCAAATTAAATATTATACAGCAAGAGAAATATCCTGTAAGTTGCAGAATTATTAGAGATTTCTTAGATACAGACAGTGTGAAAAGTTTTAGTGGATATTGGGCATGGAATTTAATTTTCTTATAGTTGAGCGCTTACTCAATTAGTAGCCCATAGGCTCCTAAGAATAGAAAACTATATATTAAATGCATGGAATTTCTTATAAAAGAACTGCATTTTAGAGAATCTAATGAAAACATCCTGTTGAGTGGAGGTACCTTAAATGATTCTTTAATTGTATTTAATATTGCCTTTTAAGTTTTAATTTTTTTTCTTTTTAGGTACTTAAAAAAGCTACGTTAAAAGTCAGGGACAGAGAGCGAACTAAAATGGAGAGAAATATTCTTGTTGAAATGGGCCATCCCTTTATCGTAAAATTACATTACGCATTTCAAACTGCCGGTAAACTGTACCTAATACTGGATTTTCTACGTGGTGGTGATTTGTTTTCGCGCCTTAGTAAAGAGGTAAAATATTTTATGGAAATACACCAATTTAAAATATATTTGGTTGGGGATATAAATTCTTCGCATTTATATGAAAACTCAAGACAGTTAATTTAAATTTTATGTCCAAATTTATTACAGTATACAGGGTAAATTTATCAAGTTTGCCTGTATGGCCAAAACCAGAACAGAGGAGCAAAAAATCAAATCACAAGCCCCTGATTTTGATGAAACCTATAACAGCATACTTGGATTTTTAACAGTGAAATGCTGTATTAACGAGCAATTGAACCCAATGATTGAGAAAAACAACAACACATACTGTATTCGATAATATTGCTAATATCCTCAAAACCTGGGAAGTAATTAGTAAAGATCGTAAAAATTAGAAGGATCTATTCCCCACTAGTATGCAGTTTTTATAGTTTTCATCAAATATGAGCTTGTACCTCTTTTTTTAATTTTTCGTTATTCTTGATAGTCTTGGATGGCTATTCACACCACCTTTTTAAATTCTCTCTGTATACTGAAATTAAATGTAATGTCTTGACTTTTGATCTATGCTTTATACTGATATTATAAAGAAGAAAGATATGATAGTTTGCATTGAATAGGCTCTGAAACTACTGGCACCGATTTGAAAAATTCTTTCATCATTAAAACACTACATTATCCCTGATGAACATAAGCTGCGAAATATTGTCAAAAAAGTGTATCTCCACAAGGCCAGAGCTGGACCGGGCCACTAGTATAAAATACGAAGATTTTTTCCCCAACCTCGTATAATTGTAATCTTATCATGTTGTTTTCCCATAATTGTTAAAATAAAATGTATTGTTTACTGTTCTCTACTAGGTGATGTTCACTGAAGAAGATGTCAAATTTTATCTAGCTGAGCTAGCATTAGCCTTAGAACATGTTCATAAATTGGGAATTATATACAGGGATCTTAAGCCAGAAAATATTTTATTAGACGCTGATGGTCACATTGCGCTGACAGATTTCGGTTTGTCTAAACTGCCTCCAAGTAGCGACAAAGCGTACAGTTTCTGTGGAACAGTAGAATATATGGCGCCCGAAGTTGTTAATAGAAGAGGTCATACTTTCGCGGCAGATTGGTGGTCTTTTGGAGTACTTATGGTAAGAAGTGTGAATTTGTTGCTATTAAGGCGCATTATATGTATATTTACAGAGTACAACAATTTTCATGGATGAATGTAATAAATATTGTTCATAGCAGACTTCAGAGTTACGTTATTTTAATTAACGTTGACAATCTATTTTAATAAAATACAGTCTACATTTGTTTCGCGTTTTGGACATAAATTAGAACACGCGGCGCGGTAGAGTCATAAATGTAGCGCACTTTTTTGCCGATATCGTTTTTATAAGTAATCCAATCTGCAATTCTTAGTGTTTCGTACATTTACCTGCGCTCTAAAGAGCACCGCTATGAAGAGAAAACAGCTAAAAACGAATTTAAATTTCTCACATGCGCAGACTCAATGAAATAAATTTCATGTCCACTTTGTGCAATAAAATTGAATAGAAAGCGTTTCAAAAGCAATAAAATGTTTTGCTTCTATTCGTTGGAATCGATATGGTGTTAACACTATGAAACCATGATTGAAGCAAATCGTGCAAATGTGTGATATTTTCTAAGGACATTTCTATAAGTGCTTTAGAAAGTCCAGCCATAAGGTTCTAGTTTCTAGATTATAAAAATCTTAATACTTCGTTTTACGAGAACGATTATTGTTAGATGCTACCCCACCTGCTTTAACTCAACTGGAAATATCTCGCCTCTCATAGTTCGATGCTTTTGGGACTGCTTTAAAAGAATATTAAAGTAGTCGCGCTCTATTGTAGAAACGTAACAAATGAATGATAATAATAATCGCATGTATAATTTTAGTTTGAAATGCTAACTGGTAATTTACCGTTTCACGGAGCCACTAGACACGAGACTATGACGCAAATATTAAAGGCTAAATTAGGTATGCCATCCAATCTCAGTGAAGAAGCGCAATCGTTGCTCAGAGCATTATTCAAAAGGAATCCTCAAAATAGGTAAAGTATAATTTATTATAATGCGTATTTCATTTTATGTAGCTTAAAATATATGATGTACACAAAGTTCCTTTTTGCCATTCTGTAAACATGACTTTTTGACCTATAATTAATTAATGAAAGAAAAATTATGGATTTGTAATAAACAACTTTAAGCTTTCAATGGAAGTATGTGTGTCGAATATTTTCACTGTTTATAACCGTATAAGGTACTGACCTTTAACCAATAGTTAATGAGAGTAACATTAGCACGCTAGTTTGGTAATGTTAATTGTCCTACTTACAGATTGGGTGCTGGTCCCAACGGTATCGAGGATATAAAGAATCACGAATTTTTTGCGAGCATAGACTGGGATGCGCTTTATAAGAAAGAGGTTTGTATTTTATTGTTATCAAAGTTTTAACTAAGCCAGTCAGTTCGAGAGCTTAGTGGAAAAAATATGAAAAGGGATTTGAATTCTAAAAGACGCGTGGGCGAGTGGCATTTACGTATTTCCCCCTGGTTAACCTTAATCCTAGCAGTCGGGTCATACTAACCAAACTAAGCCTCAATCTAAAGTTCACATAGCTGATTCGTTATTAACCCAGCTATTTTTATATAAATAAAAAAATAGTCGCATATCGCGCACAATACACGTGTCTACGAACGAACAGCTTTTTTATTTGGATAGGAATATGTTTATTATGTTGTGGAGATAAGGGTGAATTTCCTATTTTAACTTTCTTCGTCGCTTCGTTGCGCTTCAACTGCGTCAGTATGAATCGACCCTAAAGCTCATTAACACTTTGTTATGTTGCGAGCGCCAGTACGAAGTGTAGGTGTTGAGTGATTGGTAAAAGCAATTTGTTGTGGGTTATCATCAAAGCTTCCCACTTTAAAATGTTTATGAAACTCGAATTTTAAACATGAAATGCAAATAGCCAATTGTTTATTGTATCACAAATTAAATTAAGACTCTTTATGCTATCTACAACAAAGCATTTCAGTTAAAATGAAAAGTTTTAGGCAGCTTACGTTGTAAAGTTTGTTCTATTTTGTGGAGGAAACAGTGAGTAGGAATGGTTTGTCCCAGAATTAAATAAATAACATCCAACAGTCACATACATAGTCCTGACCCCACACTAAGATTGACTCTTGTGTTGTGGGTATCAGGAAATACGAGATACTTTTCGGGCTCACAAACACCCAGACCCCAAAAGAAACATTTGTGGAACGCACAAACATTTCTTTCGATGCGGGGATCGAACCCGCAGCCTCTCATTTCACAGGTGGCATGAGGCGTCTTACCGACACGCCCCAGAGGCTGTCATTTGCGTTTATGTTCGCTTGCTGCTTGCAAAAATATTGACGAAATGTTTCCGAATAATTACATATTTACTCACAACTCTTAAGTCTCCGAATGGAAACTCGTAACACTACCAAGATTGCACTTCATTCTAGCTCGCACTATTAATTTCAACATATATTGGTATATATCGATATTGTTTCAGGTAATACCGCCGTTCAGGCCAGCGGTGTCAAGAGCGGACGATGCATTTTATTTCGACTCGGAGTTCACGTGTCGTACGCCCAGAGATTCTCCAGGAGTGCCCGCTTCGGCTAACGCTCATGAGTTATTTAGGTAAGCTTATTCAACAGATTACTTCAGAATTTGATTTTGGAAAATCTTGAAAAGGGTTTTTGAGCGCAACGCGACTTTGAGTCACACAAATCACCGTTGCAGTACAGCTGCGTTGTATTGCAGCAAACAACTGAATGACCATGTACATAATATTAGCATTAGGTTATTACGTTATTAACTTGTATATTTATATTATTGTTATGGTGGCCATGCTATAAATAAATGATTATTCTTTCTTTCTCTATAATGAATAAACGAACTATTAGTGAATAGTGCCTCTCGCAAAAAAATCACAATAGTGCGTCTCGCAAAGAAATCACTTATATTAAATTTTATTCTCGCGTCAGCAATCTCTTAAGAGGACGGTAGACGCCGATGACCTTGCTCGAAAGGGCGGAACCAAATCTCATGCACCGGCGCACGACGTGCGAGCGAGCGCGCTGCGTAATACCTATTCATTCATTGTTTCGCTGCAGACAGAACGATATATTCGTAGTGTTATTTCACTCGATGTTCCCATCCAGTACAGTTAGGAGCGGTCTGACCGTAGTGTATGATTAATTCACTAACAAACGTCCGCCAAATGTAAGTCCGCCAACCCGTACTAGGCCAGCGTGGTGGACTACATGGCCTAACCACTCTGAATCGTATTCTCGATTGTAGAGTAGGCCCGTGCCCTGCAGTGGGACGTGTATGGGCTGATACAACAAAACTCAAAAATTACTGGACCGATTTAAAAAATTCTTTCGATTTTCGAATGGTAATTATCCGGGAATAACAGAAGCTATATATTTACCTGAAGGGGTTGAAATAAGGGTTTAAATGGAAAATAAAAACTATTGAAGATTTATTTTTTAATATATATTAATAAATAAAAAAAATATATCTCGAATGGTTTTTGTTTTTCATTTCAACTCTTATTTCAACTCCTTTAGCCAAATACACAGCCAATGTTACTCCAGGATAATGTTGGATTCGAATGGTGAAAGAATTTTAAGATTAAGTCGGTCGGTTAAGTAATTTTTGGGTTTATTCATAATAAACAAAAATCGAAATATTCAAAAATCTAAAATACAAAAATGTAAAAATACACAAGTTACAAAAATGCAAAAAATTAAATGTTACTTCTATAAAATATTGAGTTAGACGAATTTATAAACAAAAACAATTGTTACGATGCGGAATCGAACCCGCGGCCACCCTTTTAACAGTAGCCATCCAGGTAACTGCGCCACGGTTGCTGTTAAGTACGTTAGTGAAGTAATCATTCACTACGGTTAGACCGCCCCTAACCGTACTCAATGAATATGTCGAATGAAATAGCAGTATTCAATTTACTTTGATATTGCGGAGACAAGCGACATAGGTCCGTTTAGCACGGCGGTTCGTGCCGCATTGATTTGTTGGGCGACAGCGGGGACGTGCTCGCGATTTAGAGTATCGATAATGTGAAAAAATTCGTTAAAAATAAATAAGACAGAAATTGGAAAAAATAAAAAGAAGGTCCTATCCGTCTTGAATGTCTTAATATCCTGATAATAATAAAATAATCCTAGTGCTCATAGTTTAAAAGAAAAAACGTTGTAAATGCTAAAACAGAGGTCACTTTGCAATTTTATTTCAAGTACTTTTAATACACTTTTAAGAATTCTGAAAAGAAGGGGACATGCTCCATATAGTGTAGATCAACATATATTTTTTTTGAAGACCTAATAATAAAGATCACCAAGAAAAAACGTTGTGAAAAGGGCCATTTCACATAGACCCCCCTCTTAACTATGATAATGTTCAATAAGCTAGCGACAATCGAGCAAGCAAGAATCAGCATGTAACGGGTAATATAGATAATTTATAGGTTTATTCTATCAAAAGAGTGATATAGCAAAAGATAATATCTTGAGTAATTAACGTACTTGCATACCGTGGAATTATTGTTAACTTCATCAACTAGCATTAAATCAAGTAGGGAACGGCCGGGGACGGAGTAAAGATATCAATATTGTATTGTAGATTAAAATTATAAAGCCAGCAGTCACTCATATTTACGCCGATATAGAAAATTAGAAAAAATATGGTAATAATTGTCTTGGATCATAAACATTATAAACAAGCAAGTAAGATAAAAATCGTTTCATAAAAGCTTAAAGTCAAGTATTCAAATCAAAGTAGTTATCGAAAACTACATGAGTAATACCAAGTTTCATAATCATTGAAGCGGTGCATTTTGCCGTTCCGTTATGTAAGATATCACGACAATTTTGTAATGATAACAGCGATAAGACTCAAGTGAATGCTATCACTCTTTGTAAAGTGTAAATACATATCGGATAAGGATGTAATGCAGGCGCCCCGTGCCTCATGAATATTGCATACTTTATTAAAATATTTATGTAATATTTATGTATTGTATCAATATGTAGTACAATTTTTCATGAATAAATATGACCTATCTGCGGTCCTAAGGAATACTCCCCATTTCTGTATACAAATTACAAACCTAAGAATGATGTTTTATTTTGTTAGTACTATCAATGTTATTCATTGACTTCCTCAGCGGCGCAGTTGTATTCCGATATGATTGCAAAGCTGATGTCTCGGGTTCGAATTCCGCTTCGGGCAAAGTGATATTGGACTCTATTAATTATCAGCCCGATGTCAGGAATTTGTGCCCGATATGAACACATGAGACGAAATGTGGTTCTGGTACCTCTGCCTAGCCCTTCTGGGTAAAAGGTGTGAGTTTATGTATGCATTAATTTTATTTATATAGGACTCATAGGAATATAGGGCATATATAAATCTGTCCGAATGTCGTGATAGTTGATATTTTATCTATTTCGAGGTGTTTTAATGAGGATTTAAATCTTCACAAGCAGTTCCATTACTGACTACAATTTATGTGAGTTACAACAATGTAAGACATATTTTTATACGATGCAATATATTTAAGCATATTATCTTGGAAATAAATTACAAAATGTTGTCATATTGTGCTTTTGTTTATTTTGTACGCGCCAATGTGTTGATGGTTGCTTATCATCAATTTTCCATGTCTGCAATTTGTCACGTCATGGAATTATTGTGATATCGAAGTAGTTTAAATCAGTAATTGCTCTATTTCAAACTATAATATAATCCTTATATATTTAATTAGCTTTCACAATCGGTTTGATTATGCAGTCAATTTATTTATCAATTATAGAAAAGAGTCATATAGTACGAAGATTGCCCAAGTAACTTATTTAATAAAAACGCATGTATATAAATATTTTTTCAGTGCTGGCCCTAGGCATCTTTGAGTGATGGTAGTGATGACTAATTTTTAATATTATATTTATTATTTAAATAAATGGCTAGACGATCATGTCATGCGCCTGATGGTACCACTGCTTATGGACAGTATAAAAACCAAACAAGAACATGAATTACAATATTAAAGTATTGCTTGCCAAGCACTTCCAGTGCGTTCGCCATCCTTAAATATGTTAAGTCTCAATATGTCCAGTAGCTACTCTACTATTTATACTGCTGTTTGGTGGGAAAAAAAGATATTGCGGTGATACCTAACCAGGCGACGCCTTACATATGAGAGACCACTAGTAAAATATATTTATTCAAACATATAATTTTATGTCCACAGAGGTTTCAGTTTCGTCGCGCCCTGTTTGCTTCAAGAGGATGATAACAAAACCGTCACAAATCAAAATCAAAATCACGTGGTGCAGAGCAACAAAACGTCCACCGAGGAGTTCTGGTCCGGATTCGTCAATAGAAACAATTTCTTCGATGAATACAGGTATGTTCTTGATGATAGAATAGAATTAATAACGCAAGAGTGAAAAAAACATAGTCAATTAAATAATGTAAGAATAAAATTGAGTGAATGAAAAATATTTTTTTACAGATTAATGGGCGAATTAGGTACAGGCTCCTTTTCAGTAGTCCGTCTGTGTGAACACAAGACTTCCAGAGTCCAGTATGCAGTTAAGATCATGGATAAATTACAATACGATCCTCGTGAAGAAATCGAAATTTTACTAAGGTAAATACTATTCATACTCAAAAATATACTTTTTGGCTTCATATTGACCGCGTTCCCGGTCGATATTTTTTATTGCATAGGTCTGGCAAACGAGCTATTAGGTCACTTGGTGGTAAGTGATAATTGCGATCCATGCAAAACATGAAAATCCACAGCGGTATGATCATGTTGCTGGACCATGAAATCGATATCTCTTATCTGCCAACACATACAAAGTTAAAATTTGGACACAAGGCCTGTATAGTTATGTGACTGTTGGGTGTATTTATTATTAATCGGGGGTAATCGTATTACTGATTGTATACCATTTCTAATTCTAGAAGTTCCATTTGACATTTCATACTTTTATCATACATAACTTTGTGCAGACGTAACTCACACAATTGCAATAAAACTTTCCGTAAAACCATGGAATTTTAAAGCTATTCTTATTTTATCACAGGATTTACAATCCATAATAACTAAATTTAAATTTAAATCCATTAAATAAAGCAAAATAACCATTTTAAACAACATACTTTTTTACTAGACGTCATTACAAAGACACGTCGTTAGGTCTTCCATTTGTAGAGTTGAGACTATGCAAACGGATTTGTATACGCATAATCGATAAAAATATAAAAAAAATCGAGCAGTTTTAATCCAGTTGTTTTCTAATATTAAAAAGTAATGAATTTTCAGCTAATAACAAGCATACTATCAATGAACAACCATCAATAAATAATGTAATAATAATTTTAATAATAATTTTAATAAAAGGCAATAATTTAAGAATGTAATAATTTAACAATAATTTTGTTTAATATATATTAACAGAATAATAATTTAACAGAAATTTAGGGTTTTATAGTGCGTTCCATACATCAAAAATCTAAAATATTTTTTTAGCCAAAATTATAGGGTTAAACAAAAATGTACAAAGAATGAATATTGTAAGGAATGATAATATCGAACTATAACTATAACTATCGGCTTCAAAATAAATAGGAAATTCCGAAAAAAAATCGTGTCACAAAAAATTGCCATTTCGACTAGTGGGCCGGGCCGCTAGTAATAAATAAATCATTGCTTTTGTTCCTTAATACTAAAGTGACTTATGCAATTGTGGATGTTTCATTAGGATAAAGATGTAAAAAAAAACGAAATAATGTAAACTAGAAATATAAACTATAATCGATTAAGAAATACAAACAAATGGTATCGATATCTCGTTAATAATCGGATATTGTACTAACCGATTTATTTGACATCATCCCTATTTCACAATTTTGAGATATGTCAAATGGAACTTTTAGCATTAGAAATGGTATAGGTCTGTCATATGAGCGGCAGAATTTTTATTTTTATTATTGCAATGAGTAGCTAGACGAGCATGCCGTTCGCCTGACGGTAAGCGATACGACCGCTCATAAACAGTAGCAAAACCAAACAACACCTTGAATTACCAAGCAATGCTTGGCATTCCACTGCGCTCGCCATCCTAAGACACAAGATGTTAAGTCTCAATGTGTCCAGTAGTTATTTTGGCTACAATGATTTTAAATCCGAATTACATCAGTGCATTTACACTGCTGTTTCACGGGAGAAATAGACATTGCGGTGGTACCTCCCCAGATGGCCTCTCGCTTAAGAGGGACCAATAACCTGCCTGGGCGGCATTTGCGCTTACCATCTGGCGCAGTGTAGTCCTTATGCCAGTGTAAAAAAAATGATTTAAATGAGTGTGTGTGCGTGTCGGCAGGTACAGCCAACACCCGCACATAATCAGCCTGCGCGGCGTGTACGCGGAGGGCGGGCGCATCCTGTGCGTGACGGAGCTGTGTCGCGGCGGCGAGCTGCTCGAGCACATCACGGCGCGCCGCCGCCTGCCCGAGCACGAGGCCGCGCCCATACTGCGCAACGTGCTCGCCGCAGTGCACTATCTGCACACGCACACTGTCGTGCACAGGTATAAGCTACACGCTACACGGTAGACACTACACACTACACACAACATGCTACACACTACACCCTACATGCTACACGCTACACGCTACACACTACACACTACGCAATACACGCTACACGCTACATACGACACACTATTCGCCACGCGCTACATACTACACGCTACATACTAAACGGTACACACTATACGCTATAAAATACACACTATACACAACATACTACACATCATTTATCATACATATTACATACACATACATACATACAATATACAGAGTGATATTGACACATTGTACATAATTTAACCCACATGTTTCTCATGACCCCAGGTGACATTGTATATAATTTGAAGAATATATGAGAAGATTTTTTTATCAAGAATCGCGATTTTAGTTTTCACGATTTTTGGGCATTCCATATAGATATGAGTATTTTTACCGCATGGCTGAACTTCAGTTCGGTTCGGGAACTTATCTGTGTCGAAAAAGACTCGGTATGAGTTTATAACGTATTAAAAATGAATAGAAAAATTTAATGTCACTTTACCCGACCAGAGATTCGAACCTGAAATCTCAGCGTTATTGCCGTACTTATATCCGTACCGTAATACAACTACGGCGCCAACGCATTTATATTTGATATACTATTCCGTGTTAACTTCCATCATTATATGTTAACAAAAATAAATAAACCATAATTCGTACGTGGCGCTACATGTGAAACACATGGAAAGCTGATTAGCCACCAGTGGAGCACAAAATAGGTGTCCGCGGGTCGTTGTAATATTTTTCTCCGCACGATGCGTTTCCACGCACTAATTATCCGCTTGTAAGTGTCGCTTGCACGCGCACGCATTTCTGCTAGGCACAAACTTCAAGGGAACCGCGTATAATTTAATTATCCACCTAATGCAGGAGAACGCGACGTGCCAGTCTCATCAGTGCCTAATAGACCTGAAAGATGAAAAACTTTATAATTGTCGTGTAAAGGTTATTTATAGCGCATAAAATGTAGTCTTTTGCTGTAATTGACCCTGATAGAGTTTTTACCCGTTTGCTGCTCGGATGCATAAAGCCACTATAAACCAAACGAAAATAAAATATAACAAACAATAAAAAAGTAAATTAAACAAGTGAAACGCAAATTACGTGCGTAGATTTCCACTAACCACAAGTTCTCTGATTGCGCCACTTTGGGCAATCGCCCCCCGTGCCCTAGGGAAAATACGCCACTGGGTGAGGCAAATGTTTCGTGACAGATAACGACTTTACAGCTATTTCAAATGGTTGATTCGCATGTTAATTGTTATTTCAATTATACGCTTCGCTATAAACCTATCTAAATGTTACAATCATCGCATTGATACGTCCATCACGGGCTAATTTAATGATAATTTATAGTTACATATTTAAAAATAAGTAAAAATTTCAATGTTCAAAACGCCTATAATTAAGTTATCACGCAAACTTTATACAAAGTGTCGGTGTTATAAATGCTTTAAATTGCAACATCATTAAATAACGTCAATTAAAACAAATTAAAATGACTAGATTTTATATCGCAATAAAATTTAAAAAATGATATTTTCAAAGAAAGTAAATAATAAAATAATTTAGTTAAAATACAACATGCCTTATATGTTTACCTACTGCCCTCAGTTGACCCAGACATAAGAGCGACAACGCCGCATTTTTCGTCACCACGTAACGAATGGTATCATTTGATTTGGCGCGGTGATTCCTTTGTAGTTTTTAGGGCATAATTTTATTCGTTTAATAACAAATGTAATAAAACATTCTTAATTAAGTCCCCTTTTACACAAATAAAGTAGGTCAAAATTGCTTTGTCGGGGGATCAAAATAGCACATCGCGTAAAGTATTACTGCCACTAAACACACCTTCAAACAAACCATATCGGTGTATTCCACAGCTGTAAATCGCGACATCATGAACATGAATAAAATGCTATCGTAATTCGTAATGTATTGTGAGCAACGCACGCGCATTCGCAGAGAACAAGCACGGCGCACTGACTAGGCGACGCGACGACTGGCGTGGGTACTCCCGAGTCGCCACCCTCGCCCCCGCCCCTGACCCCCGCAGTGTTGCTAGGTTAGATTTAAAAAAATACGGTAAAAGTTTCGTAAAAAATAGTAGATGGATGTAAACCACAGTGGATTATTATTCTGTTCATTACAGGGATATTTACATATTTACAGTAAGCGATAATACACATACATGATTAAAAATTACAAGTATTCTGTAAAAAAAAGACTGTTAATCGCTGTATGTGTCACTATTCTATTTGTTCATAAAGTACTGGAGATATAATAAATAAATATTAAATACTCGCAACAGTTAAATAAATAGTCATGACCCGACATTAAGATCGAGTTTATGGTTAGGTTGAAAACTTAAGGATGTCTCGGTGAAATAAAAACCCTATAAAATAATTTTATAGTGCTAATTTTGTTTTTGTGTTTGTAAGTTACAGAAATAGGTTTATTATTTATCTTATTAATCATATTACAGTACGTTTTATACTTACTGAATACTATGTTTTGTTACTTGACAGTAAATGTAACAAATAGTTTTAGTTTAATTACGGCGCAACTTGCAACACTGCCCAGGAGTCACGTGTAATCCCAGATTTGGAACTGACAACGTCGCGTCGCGTCGCTGAGCTATTATGAGTTTTAATATCATGAATATGGGGTCTGAATTCAATTATTGATTTTATATCTATGCAACTAATAATAAAACCTTGTATTCTTTTGCGCTTGACTTTGTGTCAATGACCTAGCTAATTTGCTACAGCAGGTGGTTGAATATGAAAAACTTTAAAAACCTATCCTGTGGCTAAACGAGTGATGATAAATTAATAATATGTGGTGTACGGGCTGCTGATGCGATACCCTGTATGTGGTCCAAAGGAAAGCACTTATGTCATCGACATTTTCTATACTCAGAAGTGTCTACGAAAATTTTATTTTACTTCTCATGCCTTTTGTTCTTAACTGGAAAATACCTCGTACTCGTATAACTTTCATTTAATTGCCATTCACCTCATGATTTTGTGCCTTGACAACTATGTTATGATTTAAGTTTTATTGGTCATATAGGCTGAAAAAAAATATCTATTTATAGAGACATAAAGCCGTCAAACATATTATTCGCAACGGCGGAAAAGCGGCCTGAGGATATTCGTCTAGTTGATTTCGGCTTGGCGAAGCAACTCCGTGCGGAGAACGGGTTGCTGATGACGCCGTGCTACACCGCTAACTTCGTGGCCCCAGAAGTGCTGAAGCGCGCGGGATATGATGCCGCATGCGACATTTGGAGTTTAGGTATTCTCTTAGAAATATTTTTATGATTTTTATTTAGCAATACTTTGCCGCGGTGCACGGTGGTCCAATATTACCTGACAGAAAGTTATATCTGATTTTCCAAACCACTTGACTGTACAAGTGTTGCTATAATTTAAGGGAAATAACCGGGATCAACATAAATATTCATAAATTAATATATGGAAGGAAATTCTTTTGGAACAATTATGTTATTCTTTGCAGGTGTATTGGCATACATAATGTTGTCCGGTAGAACTCCGTTTGCTTCGACGGGTGACGACACACCTGAAGCGATTTTAGCTAGAATTGAGTCTGGAAAGGTGGGTTATATGTAAATTCTATTTTATAGCAAAATCCGATATATTAGTTTCTCATTGTAACTCACGTGATGTTTGGTATTATCGATGCGTGGCTTACTTTATATTGGTTTCTAGGTATGTGAGTGAGCAAGTGGTATTCCTTAATTGACTAGTGGTATAGATTATTCATTATCATTTAGGACGCTAGAGAGGTTGGGATATCACGACCATAGCTTATTGCGTGGATATGGTTGGTTGATTGGCTGCCACTTGTCGTACCAATATATGAAAATGTAAAGACTTGTTTGAATCTTTAAAATATATCTAAAAAATATGTTATTACTTATTATATTACCTATGTAGATTCAGTTTTCTTTTCCACCACCCGGTTCATAATGCTGTTTTCGTCAGAGAAGAAGGGGCAAGAAGCTCTGGCGTTGCTTTTTCAAGACAAGTATAATCTAATAACATACGTCCCGTTTATAGTTTATACATACGTTACGTTTATGAACTGTCCATAAAAGAGACATATGGGTTGATACATATTCAAATGAGGTATAATGTAGCAACATTTATATATTATGTGTGTGTGTGTTTGTGTGCAGGTGGAGGTGTCGACGGGCGTGTGGCGCGGCGTGTCGGAGGGCGCGCGCGCGTGCGTGCGGCGCATGCTGCAGCTGGAGCCCGCGCGCCGCCCGCGCGCCGCCGACCTGCTCGCCGAGCCGTGGCTCACCGCGCCGCCCGCACCCCCCGCCGCGCACGCCGCGCACCCCGCGCCGGCACACGACGCCGACCCGCCGCCGCCGCCAGCAGACCTGCGACGCGCCGTCGACCTCACCTTCCAGGTCGGTACCTTAGAGTATCAATTATCTATATTATAATTATATAAAAGAGGAACCTGACTGACTGACTGACTGACTGACTGACTGACGTATCAACGCACAGCCGAAACTATTGGAGCTAGAAACGTGAAATTTTACACAAGGATTTCTATTGTAACGTAGGGTAGCACTAAGAAGGGATTTTTGGAAATTCAGCCCCTGAGAGGGTGAAAAGAAAAAAAAAACGGTTATATACGGTGTCTATTTCTTCCGTGAAACAACACTGCGTAAATGCACTGTTCTGTTTCGGATTGAAGGACATTGTAGCCAGAGTAACTACTGGACATATTGAGACTTAACATCTTATGTCTCAGGATGGCGAGCGCAGTGGAATGTTGCTACTGTTTATGAGCGGTCGTATCGCTTACCATCAGGCGAACGGCTTGCTCGTCTCGTCATTCATTGCAATAATAAAAAAATATATATATATGGAAAATCGAAATCATTAAAGCTAAAATTGTCAAACTTTGCATTTTAGTTACTCATCTAGAAACAAGAATAACTGCAAACTTTATTTTTCTAAAATTAACCCTAAACAGGTCAAAATAAGGGTTGAAATGTTGTAAAACCTAACTGTCGCATCAACACACAGCCAACACTACTATACTACGAACTTAAACGAAGAAAACTCGAACGAACGAACGAACGGCGTAGGGTAGCACTAAGAAATTATTTTTGGAAATTCAACCCCCAAAGGGATGAAAAGGGTGAAATAGTGTTTTATGGTAAAACTTGGAACTTTATTTAATTATTACAAACAAATATAATTGCCTACTCTCTTTTCTCAAAATTAACCCTAAAAGGTTTAAAATAGGGGTTGAAATGTTGTATGCAAAATCGAAACCGCTGAAGTTATTCATATGAACAACCACTTATTTTAAACGCAAAATAATGCCGTGAACTACTATTCGAAAACAAGCACTAAGGCGGTGAAATAAGGGATGATATTATATTATGTGATAACTAGAACCACTGAAGCTGATTTATGTATGTTATCAAAATCATTTTTTTGCAAATCTTTCGCAGAGCTTACAGTGTAATGTTGTTGAAGCGATATAATGTATTAATTTTCCATCCGTATTATTATAATATACACGCAGAAGAAGTTGCGGGCAAAAGCTAGTAATATACAACGTGTAACAGGATTAATTCACAACCTCAGACACCCCAACTTTAAAATATTATTGCAATCATAGTTTATGCTTTGAAATCGTACTACCATAATTACAAAATATTTTATTTATGAAATTAGTTATACCAAATGTAGGCACTTAACATGGTCACCTCACGAGTTACAAATAAGAGAGTACTACTACACACGCTCGCGGACACGCACACATTTACACAAGACCTATTCAGTATTCAGTATTCACACGAGTACCTAACGCCGAACGCTGCGAGCGACGCGCCGCCTGTGGCGCCGCGCTGACAGAAACAGCTGACAATAAACGAAATACAAATTACTTACGTAACTGATTACTGGGTGGTTTGGTAAACAAATTATTAATTTAATCTGTAAGCATAACATTTGTGTTTTAGCTATAAAATCTAAATATTTTACTTACTAGATATAATGCGTACGAACCCAACGTAAGACAATATTTTGCATGAATCGGCTATAAAATATTATTAATTTCACTACCGCTAAACTTCATTCCTACAGGCGGGCAGGATACGGGCGTCATTTATTTTGCATTACTAATGAATAAGATAATTAGATAACGCAATATCTAACAATGAAGACTAGATTAGGAATCACAACACAAAAAAATACAACAAAATTAACTTACGTGTTACATGGCACTCATGCGGCGATTTCTTTTTAAAATATGTTCGAAATGTCCACCACCTTGATACACTTTGATGCACATTTGCGTAATTGTTCACGTAATTTATGTAAAACTTCAGTGTCACTTTTCACTTTTAGGAAGGCTGCCACTATTCTACTTTTTAGTAGTCTAATTATACCAGAGATTTATTACGTCCCCACAAAAAAAGTCAAGAGGCGTCAAGTCGGGTGACCTAGGAGGCCATTGCACAGGTTCGCCGCGACCTATCCAGCGCTCTCCGAACTCAGCATCGAGATACTGTCGGACACTACACTGGTGCCGCGGCCGTGCCTGTTGTTAAATGTCCTGCATGCCAATGATACATTATCACCACACAGTGCCAAAGTTCTCACCATTTCAGTGTATTCAATATTCGAATACCGAAAAGACATCGCGCGCGAAAGTTATCGAAATATCTACTAAACACTTAAACACAAGTAGATACAGATAACTGCGGTGCACGACTGGATTTTTTTCACATAGTCGGTGCCCATTTAGGGATTGCAATAACGGGATATTAGACACACTGGAATTCCGCATACATTGTAGCAAAATTACAAACCGAATTTAATCACCATTTTAACGTTCCGCGAAATTATTTTTCATAGAAATACCTACTTGTTGTTTCATTTCATAGTGATTTTGTTACAATTTAATTTGTTTCATTTAAGTGCATGTATTGCGCGGGATTTAGATCGCCCGGTCTTGCAAATACCGGGAGTATTTTTTATCGCGGCGCATCCCTATACCGGTTGCCTTTTGATGTACCGCCGCGCCGCGCCGCGCGCGCCATCGTTTGTCGGATGGATCAAATTGCATTAAACAATAGCTGCATCCTGCTCTATCTAGTTGTAGTTAAATGTGCGGAAAAGGGAATATGATAGTTATTTATTTTGGTAGCTTATTACGTTTATTGAGGCCTATCGTTGTGTGCGTTTGATTAATGATAGATTGCTTAAATAAACTTTATGACTATCGAAATAAAGTTCATTTTTGTTCATTATTTAGTTTATTAGAGTATTCGTTTAGTGATTCATTTAAAAATGATCTTATGTCCTGGAGTTACGTTTCAATTTCGTTTGTTCGGAGTAGTAAATGAAAGAGTGTCTGTAATTTACTTGGTCTTAACTAATTATTTTGAAAAAAAAATACCTACCAAAAAAAATGTTGATATCGGTTCAGTAGCTGATTCTGAACGTACTACTTTCCGCTTTTACATTTAAATGTGTTACATGTTGTATATTGCAGTGAATGGCGAGACGAGCATGCCGTTCGCCTGATGGTAAGCGATGCAACTGATCATGAACAGTAGCAAAACCAAACAACACCTTGAATTACAAAGCAATGATAGGCATTCCACATAAGATGTTAAGTTTCAATATGTCCAGTAGTTACTCTGGCTACAATGTCCTTCAATCCGAAACACAACAGTGCATTTAAACTGCTGCTTGACGGGAGAAATAGACATTGCGGTGGTACCCACCCAGGCAGACTCTCACATATGAGAAACCTACCACCAGTAATATAAATAAATAAATAATAAATAACACCCAACAGTCACATACATAGTCCTGACCCCACATTAAGATCGAGTCTTGTGTCGTGGGTATCAGGAACTACGAGAGACTTTTCGGTCTCACAAACACCCAGACCCGAGAGAAATATTTGTGGGCCGCACAAACATTTCTCTCGGTGCGGGGATCGAACCCGCGGCCTCTCGTTTCACAGGCGGCGTCTAACCGCCTGCGCTACGGAGGCTGTCAAATATAGACTCATATAGGGAGCGCTGGTATTTCCAAAACGTACATAAAAATGGTGGTGCCGGGCAACCATTTTCTGCCCTCCTGTTGGCTGATATTCGACAGTTTGTAAAACGTGCACGAATAACTTGGAAAAGAAAAGTAAAATAAAATAGTTTAGGGCTATGTAATTCCATTCAAAATCGTTTTAAAAGTCAAATAGCCAAATATAAGAAATAATAAAAATTCCTTTGATTAAAAAAAATCCTTTTTTTAATAAATTTTTGCAATTTATTACTAAATAATTAATTATATTTTCATTAATATAGGAGCGCTACCAACATTACTAATAAAAAAATATCTACGTTTTCGGCTCCTTAACTGTTAGAAGCATGGAACTGATTGGCAAATTATTTTATGTGCTCGTCAAGCTTTGGAATTGTTTGCCGTCACGCGAGTTCCCTCCTTCCTATGATCCCGGGCCCTTCCGCCGTAGTGTGAAGAAGCATCTCAGCAGGTCGGAATAATTGCATCGAATGATGCCATTCGATACTCTGCCTGGACAGCATTCGCGCTTATCATCAGCCGCAATGTTGTCACTGTAAAAAACAAAGTAATTTTACTCCAATGTGTGCATTCTCGTAAATATAAGAAACTATTATGAAATAGCACAGTCACGTTTATATGTATATTTTTCATTGTTTTAAGGCTTTAACGTCGTCTCCATTGACGCCGCAAGTCCTCGGGCCGGTGTCGCAGTCGACTCTGGCGCAGCGCCGCAACAAGCCCCAAAGACGATTTCCACCAACTCAAATATAAAACCCCGACAAAGGTATACGAACAAACCTTCGAAATTAAACAATATCTACATGATATTTTACAATTGCAAAACAATACATTACAATTAATATCAAGTCCATATTTTAAATTACCCATTTACCGTTTTACATAAGGTTATTGAAGCTTTTAGTGAATGCTTTTACCAATGAAGATGTTCGTGTTTGATGGAAGTACTTTTATAATATAATAGTTAACATTGTCATTTGTCATAGACAAATTCATTATTATCATCAAGACATTCCGTCTCCCAGTTCAATATTCCTGGTAGTTATTGTTGGATAATTATAAAAAGCCCTCATTCATATTACATGTGTAATGGATAAAAAATAATTCCATGAGTAATTTAAGCATTACATTGCATTTTAAAATATTAGCATTGTATGACGACTATATTGATCTCTATTTTAATTTATTCTGTAGTCTATACAGAGATGTATACAAAAATTGTGACTTGATTTTTTAATTAAGTGAATTATATTGACTTTTTATTTATTCACACATTCAATGTGAAATGTGAATGCGGGCTCATAGTTATATGCGTAAAAATAGTCTTCCTACAAAAAATATACATTTCTAAGCAAATACTATATTTTTTTAAATATTTATTGCTTGCCCACCTATTACATTCTTACATCTGTGCCATTAGATTTCTATAATATCTACTTATTTCGATGTTGTTAGTTTATGAATGTGCAATATAAGTTATTTTATATTGTAAGACATGCTTAATAATATATTCCAGTCGAATAATATTATTTTTATACAATGTCTCACACTTCTTGATAATTGTAACTGTTTACATGCTCTTTCTAGTAATATTTTAAATACATTTTACTTTAATGACACTTGCTAAATCAAATTTTGTTTCTATTTTTATAAGATGGTTATAAGATGGTACCCAAATTATACTTAAGGATAGTTAAAATTGTACTATTATGAGATAAAACACATAAGTAAATTACTTTAAAATGATCTAATAATTGTGCATAATCTATAATTTAATATTTTACTTAAAACGCATTTATTTTATGTAAAGTTGAATATGTGTATGTTTGACACGCTACATAATATATGCAAATAAATAACTTTAATATACATGAGAAAAAAAGGCATTATGGAATTGTGTATGTGATGTTTGTTAGTGATGGTTGCAGACCATTTACAAACATCGATTATACTGCCAAATAATGTTTTGAAGCTTTTTGAATGGCAATATTAATTGGCAATTATTTAACCTCCTAAGACCTGGGATTTTGAAATATGTTTTCATATAAAAACCGAAATGGCTTCCTGTAGGACAAATTGGCAGCCCTTTTTTAGACCTCACCATATTTAACTTACAGGTAGTACTATGACCGAAGGTTCTATCAATAAAACATTATCGTTTTATGTAAATACACATCAACTTTGTACTTTTATAAGGACATTCGGGCATCATTTTGTCACATAAATAGTAATTACCAGGACTTACAGATGATCGGCATTTTGTTCTTTAGAAAGTCACCCAGGACTTAGGAGGTTAAATGTGTATACCCAACTTTTTTAGTTGCGTATGTGCTATTTATGTAAACCTAGAACACAATGCATAATGCCATTATCTTCTTGTGACTATAAAATATTGTTAACAGTTAAATGTACACTCCATTTTGTTTTATACTATGTGAATAAGATTAATGTTAATAAAATAAGATCGTCGAGCTTGCTACAGCTTTGCCCGTAAAGTTGTGTCGCGTGGTCGGGCTAAATACATCCGATGGTACATTTCATGCTCGATTACATTTTAGCAGTATTAATTTACTTTGTTGCATTACGGGACAAATAAATAATAGAGAACAGTTAAAAATATTCGAAGTATCTGTTCTTAAGTTGGTTTAACTATTGCTGATTGATAGCTGACCGAAGAATTTATATGTAGGCAGAATAGTGTTATTTGGTTACTGGTAGCAAAATTTTTGTCTATTATAAGTGAATTTCCACTCAAGTGGTATGGTAAATCTAAAAAAGACCATCATTAAATATTTGACTATATTCTAATTAGCCTATTATGCTTTATAAGCAAATGAGAGAGAAGATAATTAGCACAAGATTAGCCTTGTTAGTGTCTGTCCCGCGCTTTAGCATTGCTTGTGTATCATGTTAAATATATTTCCAATATATTTCCGATACATTAATAGGTATCACAGTAGATAAATATAAAGGATAAGTCATTTCATTGTCACTTCCATATCAAAAAGGCCTAACTCGCTCTTGAAAGCGTTAAATTAATTCAATTATCATAATAATCACTTCTAAACTATTTTGATAATCTTTTAGTAAATATTAAATGAAAATTTATAGGTACCTAAATTTTGGGTGATGTTGCTTTCATACACATTAAAATGTACTCTACATATACGTATTGACTTATTGTTTTACTGTAATACATATTTGGTGCCATTTTCTTTTGTCACAATGACTTCCATTACTCTATGCAAATACAAACATTTATTTAGACATCACTATACTATCCTATAGCTAAGTAGGAATTCGACTTTAAAATGAGATTATAATTATTCAGTATTCTCACATACCTATTTCTTTAAAACTGATTACTCAATGTTAGGATTAAACTGTAGCTCATAAGCTTGTAGTGATAAATTATATTCACATAAATAGGACGAGGACACTTATCAAACATTTTTACTGCTTAAAGGCAGTCAATGTTGTAATTTAAGATTTTCTTGGTGACAATTGGTACTTTACCAAAGATAACAGTTTTAATGAGAGCATAGTTACGGTATTAAAATGGTGAAAATTGTTGTAAGTTTACGTAGCTATTGTAGTGTAATATTGCTAACCATCTAGCATAATACTAATAAATACCTCTGTCAGTGAATACACTTCGTAACTATAGTTTTATGTACTGAAGGAATTGATTTTAAAACTGAATAGACATATTATATTTTATAATATAGTAACTAAATATAGTGTCTAGATAATGAAAGGCGATGGTAATGAACAATTATATATTTTTAATCATTCATTTTACAAATAGACATATCTGAGCATAATGCATAAAATGTAAATATCTCTTGTATTAAAATATATTATTAAATGGACACAAGAAAAGAGAAAATAAAAGCAAAATTCTTATCAAAAAATATAAAAAATTAAAATGACATTAAAAAGTACAAACATAATCACCATTGAGGCACAATATGTTACAGAGGTAGCCAACCATGATCATATATTCAGATATTAAGTCTGAAATGAATGCACTTTACACCAAAACAATGTTCAGTAATATATCCACCAAATTAATAAGCTTATATACTTATTACATGCCTGCAGTAGTAACTTTGTGTTGCAATTTATTGCACAATTAATGTTATTTAGTACTGATTCATAGATGAAATATTAACAATTTCTTTTGAGATCTCTTATAGGGGATTGAACCAATTATATATTGAAAAATAAAATAATGTGTGCTAGTTTTAACACTCATCATAGATTAATAATTATGCTCTGTCATGCTAAACTTTTGTCAACATTACTAATTTCATGTGCTTAGACAATAGCTAGTAGCGACAACATTGATTTAAAAAAATAAAAATTGTCGTATGCGGTATAATGCCCAGTGAATACAGTGCACATAGTTCAAATTCACACATTTGGTGTGCCGAATTTTTAGAATTGGCATACAAAAACTATATGTTATGTTAGTTACAACTAAATCCAACTTTGGAAGCCTAGTAGGTGCCTAAATTTGCAGCTCTTATTAGAAATCATAGGTTGAATAGAGCTTGCCAAGGTACTTGTTAATTAATTATAATGAATGGTTCCCTAATAGTACACAGTATTTTGTAGTTTTCTATTGTAGAAAGTACACATACACATTCTGAAATCAAAAGATACAATGTACAAGGCACTTGGACCTATGTAAGCAATGCAAACTGGACCATAAATACTAAGCTCACAAAGCTACTTACTCATGTATTACAATTAATATAAGTTTGTGCAAAACTTGCATAATATTGTTATAAAATGCATTTTTGCTCTCAATGTTAATGTTACATATTCACATCTGTCTATTTTTCTATATCAAAAATAGGAATCCATTTTCTATAATGTAGTGGTGACAATGGTGAGTTGTATAGAGATAAAACCATTTGATTAGAAATGTAATATAAAAAATTGTTGAGATTGCTTAAGTGTAGTTTTATTTAATCACACATTCTCTTCACAATACAGAATAAATATTTAAAATGATATTTAATAAATACCTACAAAAATGGATATAAATAATAATTAAAAACAATGTTTTTATATAATAATAATGTCTTTATTTGACATTTACTCCTTTTAAGGTGGGTGCCACAACTGGTCCTTTTCCAGTTACTACCAATGGACTGTCCTTATAGCAAGCCACTCTTTCATCATTTGTTTTAAGGTCTGGTGCACATGTCTCAAATATCTTCTTTTTTGGATTGAGTTGTGGCTCAGGTTCACGAGGATAGCCCTCACAGGAGACCAGGTCTCCAGGAACTGCTCCTTCTGGCGGAATAAGAACCTCAACTTTTTCAGGAGATGAGGCACACATTACCATTGCTTCTGAAGTTACTCCCCTCATCTAAAATTTAAAAAAATAATGCTCAACTTTCAATTGTATTAAAAATATTTCTTAATTAGTAATATGTCAATGCAAAATGAATATATAGGAGAAAGATATGGAAAATATAAGTGTAACTTAGCTCATTATGTACATACACAATGTATTTAAGGGAGTCATTTGCATGCCACAATCAAGGCTTATACATATTATGAGTTTTTAGCTATTTACACTAGCCGGGCTCTTGTTGCTCCAGCCTCTAATGTGATGTTGTGGGTCATATGAACCCTAATTCTTTACTTAACATAATTGTATTTTGATAATGTAGCATGTTTGTTAAGTAACTTGAAGCAAACATAATTTTATTTAATGTGTTTACCTTAACTGGTTTCAAATTACAAAGCACCATAACCATCCTCTCTCGCATCTCTTCAATAGGCACGTGATTGACTAAGCCAGAAACAACGGTTCGGGGATTTGCTTCGCCGCAATCTATTTTCTCAACATACAAAGAATCTGCATCAGCATGTTTGTTTATTTCCACAATCTTTCCAATTCTCAAGTCAAGTTTTCTCACATCTACTACAGCATCAACAGCTGGTTCAGCAGGCTTAGCCTTTGCCTTTTTTGTGGCTTCTTTTTCCTTTTTTTCTTTTTTTTCTACGTTTTCCTTCTCGATTTTAGGTGGTGTTGGAATTTCCGATATCACTTGAGGTACAACACTCACTTTGTTAGGAATTTGGTATTGTTTTTTACCATGCAATACTTCCAATCTTATTAATTCAGCCTTCGCTGTCTCAATTTTAGCGCTTAGATGTTTATTTTCCTCTGTGAGAGCCCTAATTTTCTCTTCTACTTTAATCTTTTTGACATCCTCAAACTGAAAGGAAATAAATTAAAATATAATGTCAATTATATATGATTAAATTAAAAATGTATTAAGACTAACCATGATCCGCAACTCGGCTAGCCTTTTTTCAGCTGCCTGTGCATTGTTTATAAACTTTGTTATTAGCTGAGACATGCTAATTTATATTGATTTATATATTCCGGGAACATTAAATGGTAAGGTTATGAAATAAAAACGAAGGTAACCTCAAAGTTGAAAATTGAAATGTAAACGTCAAAATTTCAGTATCTTTTTTAATAGTTTTATGTCAAGGATCTTGAAGAAATCAGCCAAAGAAAGGCATAGAATTTCTAAAACATATTACAACTACGATTTTTTTAATAGCATTCAACAAATTAAATTAATATACTATTATCAAATTATGTGGAGGAAATGGTTTTTAGAAAAATATATATTATAATTTCAAGAATCAATCAAAATTATGTTATGAACATTTATTAAATGAAAAGATAAACCTTAAGAAAATAATGACATAATTCGTAATTGAAATGTATCATCGCCTTGTATCTGTAAATAATTTTAATAACATATGCCCAAATACTGGAAAGCCAATTAACTTTTAACTCCGATTAACTAGCTCTAATGACCTGTTAAATTGATTCCAGTTAAATATAACTTCGATTAAACCACTTAAGAATTAAATATTTAATGGGGCATTATTCAGCCGATTCGTATTCTCGAAAGCAACTTAAGAGTTTGACAGCTGTCAAACAGTCAAATTTTTAAGAATTTCTAGTTTTAAGCAGCCGTCGTCTTAAGGCCGCCTGCGACCACTCTTAACTGTATCAATTCTACATAAAATTTACTAAAATGACTCTCGCGTCGGTTTCATCGCTGTCTGATGACGATATAGCTTCATCAAGGCGAGTCAATCAAGAAAAAAATCAATGCTTTTGACAAATACAAAGAAGAAAACATTCAAACAAAGTGAGGTTCCGCCTGAAGAAAGAAACTGTTCTGCATCTGTGTTCCTCGCTGGAGACAAAATAGAACCCACTACAAATAGAAGTCGATTGATAAAAACTTGCGACCAACTGTTACTTGCTTTATGATATTCTACGACAGGCAGTTACCAGAAGATTATTGGAGATGTATTTCATGTGGAACAGCCGACTGTACAACACAAAGTTGCAGCAGAGTTAGTTAAACTACAAAATCGGGGCATGAAAATTCCCAACTAACAACAACAATGCCATATTGCGAATAATTTCTATGCGATCGCAGTAGTGATTGAAGTTATAAATTTCATACATATAAGGATCAAATCTCCAGGTAATTTCTACTTATAATAATGTATACATAACTATTAAGCTTTTACATGTACACAAATATATGTTTTCTTATCCTATTTTAACTTAATGTGCTTCTAAAATGCCTAGCGTATTTTATATTGTGTAGTAATCATTTAGAGTATCCCTTTTTACTGTACATAATATTATATTATTAATCATAGAATAGAATAATATATTATGCACAGTATAAAGGCACACTCTAAATGATTTCTACACAATAATTTATATATATATATGCTTGTTGGAATCAAAACATTTAGCAGGTAATTGGCTCTTCCCCAGCCCACTGTACCCCATATAACCAAGCTCTCTAAATAGTTGTAGGGCTAAATATATAATATAATATAATTTATCATACAATGATTTGTACTGATTGTAGCTATTCAGTATATACTGGAACAATGTTCAACTACAATAGTAGTTTCCTATAAAGAATTCAATTTTATGAATATATTTTTTCAATTTACATAAAATTATTTGTAGTTTGAAATAAGAATATTTGCTAGAGCTCTAATTTTTATTATCTTGTTTTTAGGAGGACCACAAGCAGAAACATTTAGAAACAGAAAAGGCCATTTTTCTATAAATGTGCAAGCAGTCTGCGACCCTAACTTGAGGATAAGAAACATTATAGGCCGATGGCCAGGCGCGGTGCATGATAGTAAAAATTTCAATGATTCTCCTTTATGTGCATTTCTGGAAAGGGGAGACTGAAGAAGCTTACAATCAAGACCATACTAAAACAAGAAACCCAGTGGAGAGGGTCTTTGGTTTTACAACAAAGATCTTCTTGTCTGCAAGTTGGGCTATAAGTTTTTGAAAATTTGCTTACTATTATAGAGGCATGTGCTGTGTACATAATATAGCATGTTCCCAGAATGATCATATATTGGAGATTGATCTTTCTGAATCATTTCCACCAGCTCCACATAGTATAACCAATGAAAATGTTGCAACAAGGAATAATATAATAAAATACATATTTTAAACCGTACAGTGCATTTTATTGAATTACCATGGAATGAATACAAATAAAAATGAGTTATGTTTTATTGTAGTATATTTATTTTAATAACAGCATTAGTACATATTATATTTTTTTAATTATCTACATTTCTTTAGATCTGTCATACATTTATATCTATATTCCTTTATAAACACAAAATAATAACAATTATTTTAACATTAATTTAAAACTAAATTAATAAATGTACTATTAAAAATGTACAATAGAAATATAATATGACATTTTTTAACAATGAAAATAGGTGAAATAAACAATTTATTTTATGTATTACATATTAATTAAAATTCATAAAATTCTTCAACTTTGATTTAAAACACTGTTTTCTGATGCAAATATTTCTTCCTTCACACAATTTGTCTCATTCTTTTTTGTATATTTTTATATTACATACTCATTTCAAAAGGGTGTGTATTGTCCAAATGATTTGTTGTATGCATGATTTCTATAGCGTTACCTGCAAAAGTGTTTAAGTTAAAGTATGTCATAATTTTATATATCTCTTTTTATTTTTCATATATATTTGTTGAGCTTACTTATTTAGTCTATAGCTGATATACATGGCACTATATATATGAGCCATATTTCTTGGACGGTCTTATTATATAGGTACACATTGAATATTTATGTACTCCACTCCAGCTCCTGAAACAAAGGATTATTTATAGTTATACACATTGTACCATACTTTATTTTCCATATTTATTACATAATACTACTATATGAGGAGGAGATAATATATAGGAGGCATAATATGAGAGAAGCCTATAGGTACCCAGCAGTGGGATCCTACAGGCTGTAGATGATGATGATGATTTAAAATGTGTGAATAATCGATTCATATTAAATATTAAATGGTTAATTATCATATAAATTCGTTAAAACTTAGAGGAATACGTGTATACTTACCTGTTTATAATATCCAGCACAGCTTCTTTCTCATATCGTATTTATTTACATAGTCTTCTCCATTTGGTACTTAGGTGGTTCTGCAGCCGTTGTTTGGTATTTTATATACCTATTTATTGAAAAGATATTCCAAAAACTAACTTTAAAACCAAGTGCAATTGTAAACAATAAATAAAATAAACAAACATCATAATATTTTTAATAAACTCGCTACGGATATAGGGACATAAGTTTTTTCACCCACATGATTTTATTAACAGATTTTTAAAATAATAACATGGCAATATATAATATAGCTTTAAACATAATCGTAACAAAAGTAAAAACGTTACAATGATTCCTCATATTAAATATAAAGGGTTAAATTTCCAATTTAGGGAAATCATGTATGAAGAATATTGCGTCAAATGGAACGTTTATATTTATACAATAAAAATTGTAACTGAAAACAAACTTTTCGTTAATCTGTGGAAATTTAGCTGGATGTTTGCTGAGTAGACCGATATATGAGCCTAAATGGCTATCCAGTATTTCATTTCGAAATTTAACAGAACCTCAAAATAACGTCATATCAAATGAGTCCGGTGGCTGAGTAGCAATCCAGTATTTGGGGGATATTGTATTTTTTCCGCATTTCATTGAATATTTAGTGTATCCGAACGTGTAGAAAAAACTAAAATGGCTGTTGGTAGCGCGTCATAAATACGTTCTGACGTTGTTTATATTTGCGCAAAAATATATTATTTGTGTTTATTAAAGTAAAAAGCAGTTGAAACATTAGATATAATGTGATTTGTGAATTCAGTTCATCATAAAACAATTGCCAATAATGAATTAAAAGTTGTCTACGAGAACAATGTCAAACAACACTGTCGGTTCGTCGGGGCCTGCTCCCGGCAAAATACGTGGACCTGGAAGACCACCGAAGCGTACTTGTACTTGGTGTGCAGAGAGTAAAACTCCACTCAAATATGTTTTACCCACGGAAAATGGAAAAAAAGAGTTCTGTTCCGAAACATGTCTCTCTGAATTCAGACAAGCTTACAGCAAAGGCGCGTGTCTCAATTGCGACAATGTTATTCGTGGAAATGCGCCTTCTAGCAGCAAGAATTTCTGCTCCACATACTGTTTCAGTAAATATCAAAAGAAAAATGAAAAAAGAACAACATCACCTCAATCTGGCAATGGTGCAAATGGTGTGGAGAATCATTCTAACAATAATTCTACAGGTTCCTATTACGATTTGTATCAGTCCTTCGATTGGAATGAATACATGAAAGAGACAAACAGTGTGGCAGCACCACAGGAGTGTTTCAAACAGGCAGCTACGCCTCCAGTCAATGATTTTAAAGTAGGAATGAAATTGGAAGCATTGGATCCTCGCAATCTAACATCGACGTGCATTGCAACTGTAGTTGGGGTTTTAGGCCCTCGTCTAAGACTGAGATTGGATGGCAGTGATAATAAAAATGATTTCTGGCGGCTAGTAGATGCAGGTGACATTCATCCAATAGGTCATTGTGAGAAAAATGATGGAATGCTACAACCTCCATTGGGTTTTCGTATGAATGCTAGTAGTTGGCCTATGTTTTTGCTTAAGACTCTGAACGGAGCAGAAATGGCTCCACCAAAGGTATTTCAGCCTGAACCTCCTACTCCCAAATCAAATTTGTATGTTGTTGGTCAAAAACTAGAAGCTGTTGATAAGAAAAACCCACAATTAATTTGTTGTGCTACTGTGGGGGCTGTTAAAAATGATCAAATTCATGTTACATTTGATGGTTGGAGGGGAGCTTTTGATTACTGGTGCAGATATGATTCACGAGACATATTCCCTGTTGGATGGTGTGCCAGGGCTGGACATCCATTGCAACCACCAGGTCAGAAAAGTGCTACTACACCTTCAAGGTATTTAACTTTTGAATCTTAGTAATATTTTATGGTAATTGATTTTATGAAATATTTTATTTTAATTCATTAATAAAGGGCATGCTTTGTTGTATGCTATCAATTAATTAATTAGTTAATAAAAACATATTGATGCAGGAAAGGGATTTTGTCATATCTCTAAAAATGCAATTTTACAGCAGAACCAAAAGAAAATTTTAACAATGAATAACCTCTAAACTAACTAGAATACTTAGGAATACCATTTGTTTAACAATAACATTTTAAAATAAAACCTTACATTTTCACGAGGAAATACAAGGCATTTTTTTTAATTAAATAAATTATAAAACTTTCCTGCGTTGATATATACCCAACAATCACACACTTGCTGATGAACTCAGGCTGTTTATACCTTCAGTCAGAAACCATGACAGACTTTATGCTATAGAAGCTTTTTGCAAAGTCTTGAAAAGACCTAGATCCAGTATAGTACTACTATTGGTTGCAAATACTAAATATGTATGCAAAATATGCATAGGCATTTACTAAAAATAGTGTGACTTATTTTAATTGTGAGTTATCCCCCTGTTTAAAAATACATGTGTATAGCAATACCAAGGCATGCACAATGATTATGTAATCTTGGAACTTTTAATGATATTTTAAGTTGAATGCTTGTTTAAATTGGTTAAGATAATTAATTTTTTTACTCCACCTAATCTTATATTACTTAGATTCCAAAAAAGTACAGTTAATTAAGTATTTCTTCAAACTATGCCTTCTTTTTTTTGACAGGAAGTGATCATGGGCATTAGCATCTTTAATAAAATATACAAATTTTTAGTTGAATAAAGTTTTATGGCCCAAATTTGAATTGATTATGCCCAAATTTAATTGCTCTTAATTTATATACATATATGTATGAGAAATACTTCATAACAATTATAATTATTGCAGCAGGCTCCTTGAAACATAATTAATCTTTATGAATCTATTATGTGTTGTATCTGTTAATCATTGCATAATTTAAATCTGCCATGTCTTTTTTGGTTTCTAAATAAATAAATAAATACACCCAACAGTCACATGATACATAGTCCTGACCTCACAATAAGATTAGATCTTGTATGGATTTTATTGGTATCAAGAACTGCAAGAGCCATTTTGGTCTCACAAGCACCCAGACCTTAAACAAATACTTGTGGATCACACAAATATTTTTCTTGGTGAAGGGATTGAAACTGCAACCTCACGTTTCATAGCTAGTGTCTAACCAACTGTGCCACGGAGGCTGTCAATTTATCCATGCACTCCCTTAGGTTTAACTAATAAATGCCCAGTAAAACACATTAATATATCATGGTATATATACATTTAAATAAATAAAAGTATATCTTTTAAAGCAGTTCAACAAAGTGTTTTCCATGTCTACTTCAGGTTTAAACTCCGGCCAAGTGGTATACCGAATGCTGCCCTTCCAGAAGGTGGTTCGACTGGCTCTGGAAACTCTAATAGTTCCACAACACCCACACCTGTTGCCGCAGTACAGCTTCGTATTCGCAGCAGTTGTTTTGGTGGTAGTAGTTCATTGCCCAACACCGTAACAGGTCCAGGACCATCCGGGGCGGCCGAAACTCTTGCCAGAGAATTGCTGAGTGTGCACCCAGACCCACAGGGGCTCACTCGCGCAATATTGACTGCATCTAGCAATTATTCTAATGTGACAAATGTACAGGTAATTATTCTTGATTTATCATTTCTATTAAGGTAAATAATACGCTTGATCCTTGGTGATTTGGCGCACCTAATAATCGGACAACCCTGTAACTCATAACAGGGGACCCTACTCTGAACATCCGAAACGAAGTTCGAATCTTCGGATGATCGACGTTTATGACGATACGAATGTACCTACATAGACTTATGATCGTAACCATAGACTTATGGTTACGATGTATGTTATACGAATCTGAAAATTTACAGAGTAGGTACTCATATTTTATTGGAATATTACAGGTGACAGCAGCAAACAAAAACTATACAGTGAAAGTCCCTTTAGAACTAACCAACGATGACCTCAAGAATTGGCTCAAAGCTGTGTGCAGTTGTTTGGGCTGCTGTGTTGGGATGATAGAGATAGACTCCGGCGAGGCTGCTGGTCGGCCTTGCTCACTGTGCGGCGAGTCCACATCCAACACCGTGTCATTACCCGTCAAGAGGCCCAGTAGTGCGGTAAGTCAATCATAAATCAATTATACAATATTCCAAGATTTGTAATAAAAATTTTAAATATGGGAATGAAGGATTTTTTTATAGATATTATAGTAGTTGGAGTCGTCTACTAATGATTGCAGATATGTATGCTAAGAATGTAATTAGCTTTCTTACTATTCGTAGGAGAGTTTCTTACTTTATCTACTTAGTGTATGAGTTTGTTTGTTTTCCACTGGGACAAAAATGAGTGCGGGGCAGAGATATGTATGAATCGGTCAATAATGTTTAACATCTAAATACATAGACAAGACAAGAGACTGACTCGCCAAAACACCCACCATTGCAACACCCTATACTGAGATAGCATACTAGACATTTTGTTCGCGATTTACTCTCCAGTATAATAATATTTCAACAGTATTGGTAGAATTTTATTGGTGAACATCTGTAAGAATGCCCACAGAGATCTGTTTGTGACTGCCTGAATTCGGTGATTTCCTATAACGTTATTTATTTATTAACTTTATTGTACACCAGGAAAAACAGAAATTAAAATTAAATATAATAGTAAGTACTATCGGCGGCCTTATTGCACTAGGCCATCTCTTCCAGGCTACCTTAGGATGGATATAGGAGAAAGGAGAGAGAAAGGGCAGCAGTTTTGTTTTATTTTATTGTATTCTCAGGAAATCTTACAGCTAAATTAAATTAATAAAAAATATTAGGTATAATGGTAGATACATGCCAATTACAAGTTTCCACATATTGAGATGTCTCAGGATGGCGAGCGCAGTGGAATGTTGCCACTGTTTATGAGCGGTCGTATCGCTTACCATCAGGCGAACGGCTTGCTCGTCTCGCCATTCATAGCAATAAAAAAAAAACACATAACAGAATGGATTAAACATTACGGTCGTTTGACTTTACTACACACAATCATTGCCGTCTTTACACTAAGGGCACACGGGGCCCGTGCCCAGGGCCCCCATCCTCAGGGGGGCCCCGAAAAAGAGCCAGTGTAAAAAAAAGACAAACCGAAAATTTTCCTCACACATTTACTCACACGTTTCACGACTCCTATCACCTATGTACGTATATTTACGAAATTGTAAGAAGTAATCATCATCTATTTCAGTAGATTAGTGATAATATAACTCCACACCCTAAAAGAGATCCCTCCAAACTAAAAGTGAAATGCTATAAATGTGTTCTCTGTCACAGAAATAGTAATTATACTTTGCAGGTAGTATGTATGCATCATAAAAACATTTGTATGGCACCAAGGCAGGGGGCCCCCGGTCCAAGGGGGCCCCGAGCTTGAAAGGACTCAGGCCCGAAGTGGTCCTCGGCCCGAGATGCCGTAAGCAGAGAAGGAATGTAACAGTGATTTATAAAATTAGTAAGATACAATCACTAATTCTTGGATAATTATTCATAGAATTTATATAGTTACGTTTTTTATAGTAGGGGGGGGGGGGGCATCCGATGATTTTGCCACGGGTCTCAGATAGTATAGAGTTACCTACGCTACTGACAGACATTAATTGCACTTTAAAAAAGCAGGTCAATATGAAATAATCGAAATAATTCCGAAGATACTACTAACTATTTTTTACGTCTGTAAAGCGTGGTTTTTGTAAACCAGATGTACTGCTTCACAATCGTTTAATCCATATTTCCATATTTTCTCAATTACCACATCCTTGGGTTTGCTGTGGAAGAGGAAAATCTTTATTCTTTAAATATTCAATGTTGAGATTATATGCTGTTGTATGATGTTTAAAAAATATGATCTATGGAGTTAGATCAAATGTAAACTAGATTTCCGATGATCAGTTTAAAACTAGCCGGTAAGACAAGTAAATAACTATAACAATAATTAATTTTAAAATTTGTGAAAATAATTACCACGGTACCAATATTTTAGAGGAGATATTTTTATGGATGAGTTAATTTCAATAACTATTTATTTCTACACTTGGACCCAACTGGCTCCGCCTGTGTGCAGATCCTTTTTGAATGATGAATCCAGTCCAAATCAACAACATATTATCGATACTTTTGACAGCCTCCGTGGCGCAGTCGGTTAGACGTTACGACGCCTGTTAAACGAGAGGTCGCCTGGGGATTCTAATTTATGCTCTGACTCTCTAGATAGTTGAAGGGCTATAGAATCCTGCTGGGTTTTTTGGTTACAAATAATACGAGTAGTAAGTAGTGGTTTCTTTCGGGAGTTCTGTTTGATATTTATTTCAGATACTTGTTGATTCTTATCCACACTAGAAGCCTATTATTTTGCGTAAACACTAACCGTTACTGCCGATCTGTGTTTTATCCATCCCGTCCCTAGAAGTGAGTGAGTTAACCAAGCGTTGTGAATATTCATGGTCGACAGTGATCTTACCATCAGGTGACTCGTTTTCCAGATGTAATAAATAAATATATATTTTAAAATACTAAAAAAAAATCCAAATAAAACTAAAAAATAATTGATAGTGATGGTTTTTACTTTTTACAACAATTTCTTATCCTACAGCACCCCACGCTTTATAGCCAGAAAATGTATGTATTTTACTCCATTTTCTTTCAAATCTTAAAACTCTTTTAGTTTTTAGTTGGATCATTTATACAAGCGTGTTTTTTTAGTTTTTTAAACTATAATTTAATTGCTTGCACTAAATACATTATCTACGGCTGTCTTATCAAAGAAAGACAGTTGCGCGCAAATTACCAACTTTTAATATTTGTTTAAAATATATTTTTTTACGATTCTGGATAACATAATGTCATATACTTTTTAAATTATTGCGTTGTCATCGGTCCTGGATAAGTAGGCAAAGTTTGAGTTAAATCTGATCGTTCAAAGTAGGGCAAAATCGAGCTCAAAGGAGTCGGTTACATACAAACATAAATACATACAAACATACAGGTGAAGCTAATAAAAGCGTGTTAAAAAAATCCCGTACTGTTACATCCTTTCCTGTCCCGTCTCATTAATTGCGGATAATAAAGATTAATCTTTTAATAGATCTAAAATACCTAAATAAGCCAACAATTTTTTGAGGTCGGTGCCAGCTAGACTACTATTAAGTTTTATTACATCACGCTACGAACTATGCGATTAGAACCGTGAGGCTCCGCTGATCTCAAACTTTAAGGCCAGTAGCGACCTCAAAAAATTGTTGGCTTATTTAGGTATTTTAGATCTATTAAAAGATTAATCTTTATTATCCGCAATTAATGAGACGGGACAGGAAAGGATGTAACAGTACGGGATTTTTTTAACACGCTTTTATTAGCTTCACCTGTATGTTTGTATGTATTTATGTTTGTATGTAACCGACTCCTTTGAGCTCGATTTTGCCCTACTTTGAACGATCAGATTTAACTCAAACTTTGCCTACTTATCCAGGACCGATGACAACGCAATAATTTAAAAAGTATATGACATTATGTTATCCAGAATCGTAAAAAAATATATTTTAAACAAATATTAAAAGTTGGTAATTTGCGCGCAACTGTCTTTCTTTGATAAGACAGCCGTAGATAATGTATTTAGTGCAAGCAATTAAATTATAGTTTAAAAAACTAAAAAAACACGCTTGTATAAATGATCCAACTAAAAACTAAAAGAGTTTTAAGATTTGAAAGAAAATGGAGTAAAATACATACATTTTCTGGCTATAAAGCGTGGGGTGCTGTAGGATAAGAAATTGTTGTAAAAAGTAAAAACCATCACTATCAATTATTTTTTAGTTTTATTTGGATTTTTTTTTAGTATTTTAAAATATATATTTATTTATTACATCTGGAAAACGAGTCACCTGATGGTAAGATCACTGTCGACCATGAATATTCACAACGCTTGGTTAACTCACTCACTTCTAGGGACGGGATGGATAAAACACAGATCGGCAGTAACGGTTAGTGTTTACGCAAAATAATAGGCTTCTAGTGTGGATAAGAATCAACAAGTATCTGAAATAAATATCAAACAGAACTCCCGAAAGAAACCACTACTTACTACTCGTATTATTTGTAACCAAAAAACCCAGCAGGATTCTATAGCCCTTCAACTATCTAGAGAGTCAGAGCATAAATTAGAATCCCCAGGCGACCTCTCGTTTAACAGGCGTCGTAACGTCTAACCGACTGCGCCACGGAGGCTGTCAAAAGTATCGATAATATGTTGTTGATTTGGACTGGATTCATCATTCAAAAAGGATCTGCACACAGGCGGAGCCAGTTGGGTCCAAGTGTAGAAATAAATAGTTATTGAAATTAACTCATCCATAAAAATATCTCCTCTAAAATATTGGTACCGTGGTAATTATTTTCACAAATTTTAAAATTAATTATTGTTATAGTTATTTACTTGTCTTACCGGCTAGTTTTAAACTGATCATCGGAAATCTAGTTTACATTTGATCTAACTCCATAGATCATATTTTTTAAACATCATACAACAGCATATAATCTCAACATTGAATATTTAAAGAATAAAGATTTTCCTCTTCCACAGCAAACCCAAGGATGTGGTAATTAAGAAAATATGGAAATATGGATTAAACGATTGTGAAGCAGTACATCTGGTTTACAAAAACCACGCTTTACAGACGTAAAAAATAGTTAGTAGTATCTTCGGAATTATTTCGATTATTTCATATTGACCTGTTTTTTTAAAGTGCAATTAATGTCTGTCAGTAGCGTAGGTAACTCTATACTATCTGAGACCCGTGGCAAAATCATCGGATGCCCCCCCCCCCCCTACTATAAAAAACGTAACTATATAAATTCTATGAATAATTATCCAAGAATTAGTGATTGTATCTTACTAATTTTATAAATCACTGTTACATTCCTTCTCTGCTTACGGCATCTCGGGCCGAGGACCACTTCGGGCCTGAGTCCTTTCAAGCTCGGGGCCCCCTTGGACCGGGGGCCCCCTGCCTTGGTGCCATACAAATGTTTTTATGATGCATACATACTACCTGCAAAGTATAATTACTATTTCTGTGACAGAGAACACATTTATAGCATTTCACTTTTAGTTTGGAGGGATCTCTTTTAGGGTGTGGAGTTATATTATCACTAATCTACTGAAATAGATGATGATTACTTCTTACAATTTCTTGGTTTTTACTTTTTACAACAATTTCTTATCCTACAGCACCCCACGCTTTATAGCCAGAAAATGTATGTATTTTACTCCATTTTCTTTCAAATCTTAAAACTCTTTTAGTTTTTAGTTGGATCATTTATACAAGCGTGTTTTTTTAGTTTTTTAAACTATAATTTAATTGCTTGCACTAAATACATTATCTACGGCTGTCTTATCAAAGAAAGACAGTTGCGCGCAAATTACCAACTTTTAATATTTGTTTAAAATATATTTTTTTACGATTCTGGATAACATAATGTCATATACTTTTTAAATTATTGCGTTGTCATCGGTCCTGGATAAGTAGGCAAAGTTTGAGTTAAATCTGATCGTTCAAAGTAGGGCAAAATCGAGCTCAAAGGAGTCGGTTACATACAAACATAAATACATACAAACATACAGGTGAAGCTAATAAAAGCGTGTTAAAAAAATCCCGTACTGTTACATCCTTTCCTGTCCCGTCTCATTAATTGCGGATAATAAAGATTAATCTTTTAATAGATCTAAAATACCTAAATAAGCCAACAATTTTTTGAGGTCGGTGCCAGCTAGACTACTATTAAGTTTTATTACATCACGCTACGAACTATGCGATTAGAACCGTGAGGCTCCGCTGATCTCAAACTTTAAGGCCAGTAGCGACCTCAAAAAATGGTTGGCCTATTTTAGATCTTTTCTTCGATCTTTAGATCAAATGGTTCTCTGGAAGAGATCGCTTTTAGTGATAAGGCCGCCAATTGTTTCACCAAATGTTCTTCTGTCTCATATTTTTATTTTATGTTTTGTGGTGCAATAATAAAGAGTTTTATTATTATTATTACGATAACTTCGATATGAAATGATCATAGTAGATAATATTAGATTATTTTTTTTCTTTATTTTTCAAAAGGGCCCCTAATTCTTGTGTGCCCAGGGCCCCATCACAGGTAAAGACGGCCCTGCACACAATTACCAGTTAAAGATAGTTACAAAAGAATACAGTTATTATAAAACGTTGTGTTGTTACAGGAGGAGAGCGTGGGTGCGGGCGCGGGTGTGGCGGGGGGCGCGGGTGCGGGGGGCGCGGGCGGCAAGGTGGCGCGCGTGTCGCCCGAGCGCGCCGAGCCCGCGTCGTCCACGACGAGCGCACACGCCGCGCCGCCGCCGCCCGCGCCGCACGCGCCGCCCGCCGACTGGTCCGTGGAGGACGTCATCGGGTTCATCGCCGCCGCGGACCACGCGCTCGCCGCGCACGCTGACCTCTTCCGCAAACACGTTAGTATCCCCTCGACTGTTATAAGCGCCATATTGTGGTCTTGATTTAAAAAAGGCCCTATTTCAATGACATTAGGCTGCTTTATTGCTTGGAATCCGAAAAGCCACAGTACGGCTCCCGAGACAGTCGCAGGCGTGTACTACGGACTCGAACGTCCCGACCAAGAAGCTTATACCCAAATGGAGATTGCATTCCGTATAAAACACTGAAGCTCAAAAATTTGACCTTGAATGCAGTCGCTGTTGCCTGTTATCCTTTTCTTTCGAGTGACAATGAATGAACAAAAAGTCATTTTCATTCATTGTTACTCGAAAGAAAAGGATAGCAGGCAACAGCAACGTCATTCAAGGTCAAATTTTTGTGCTTCACTTTTATATACGGAATGCAATCTCCATTTGGGTATAAGCTTCTTGGTCCCGACCCTCAATTTTGACATTTGGAGGCTTGTCAATGTCAATATGACAGCCTAATGTAAATAGAAATAGGCATGGACGTAGCATCAAATGGACTCGACATTCGAGTTCCACCGTAAGGGACAGATATATTTTCATATTATCGTTTAGATCGGCTCTTACAGCCAATAATAAAGCAGCGCACCATACCTTATAATCACTTTCAACACTCTTTTACACACATTTTTGACCGCAAATATTCGTAAAATATTCAGTAATTAAAGTTTGAAACAAACCGCACGTCCTATGTGCTTGGCCGATACAATATGAATGCTACAAAATTATGTGGAACTATGACAAGGACGACAAATTGTGTTTTGTCACTTTCATTCTTATGGTTTATGCATAAGTCTAAGTGAGATGGACTATGTAAAATGCATGTCAACTCTATTTTGATACTACGTCTATGGAAATAGGGCATATTTTAAAAATTGATATTTGACCATTGACAGGTAGACGTGCAAGTACCTACACAATCAAATCTAGTATACATTATGCACTATTTTTCTTTATTGCAATGCGTAGCTAGGCGACCATGCCGTTCACCTGATAATAAGCGATACGACCGCTCATAAACAGTAGCAAAACCTAAACACCTTGAATTACAAGACATAAGATGTTTAGTCTCAATATATCCAATAGTTTGTATTTACTGTATTGGGGGAATTGAACTAGCAAATCCAGCCGCTAACTACAAAGTAGATAAAAGGGTTGGCAGCTGTTATACACTGCATGTGTAGAACTCAACTATTACAACTACGGCGAGGTACTGTCCGGAACCGGATGACATGACAATTTTCTAGTGAGTGAATTCATAGGTTTAAGAGTAAAAATAATGAAGTCAAGTTTATTATACGCAATATGACAAAATATTTTATCTACAATTTATAACTCATCGATGTACGGATGACTGTACGAACGTAACAGAACCGTAATAATGAGAATCAATGATTTTCTATTTCTTTATTTTTAAAAGCTACCACAGTCAATTCAGTACACAACAATATTATGCACAAAAAATAATGTAGGTGGAATAAATCGATAAACGCAGTCGATGCGGACTCGTGCAGCACTATTGGCTGGGAATGTGCGGGCGGGCGATGTGTGGATGTGCGGGGCGTGTCCTCCCGCAAGTGACATCTCATATCCGATTGCAATCTCGACCTGTCGTGTATGACATAAGAATTGATACTGAAATCAACTTGTGGAACTGAACCTAAATATTATTATTTTTTCAATTTTGTTACGTTAAGCGTTATACACGCTTAGATGTATTATATAATTCAATTTAAAAGGTGTAATATTTATTTTCAACAGTTATTTAAATAATTGAATTTTTTTACAGGAAATTGACGGAAAAGCTCTTCTGCTGCTGAACTCTGACATGATGATGAAATACATGGGCTTAAAACTAGGCCCGGCCCTGAAAATATGCAACCTTGTATCGAAAATAAAAAATCGCCGACATTATAGTAACTAATTAGGCGCATTACATTTCACTATTGATTTGCTCTTAGAGTGCGAAACTGTAAGTTTCTGGTTTTTTTTTGTTACTTTAAGTATTGTCCTGACTTTAACATATGGTCTTTGCTTTGTAAATGCAAATGTCTTGTTATTTCAGAATCTCACAAAATAAAATCCTTGCTTTCTTATTAGTAGACAAGTCCAACATATTTGAAATATTGCTTTTCCGGCTGCAATTCTTAATCCTGTATTGTTTGTTATGTTCCAAATATGTTATTATAAATGTTGCTTATTTTTATGTTGAGAATTCAGATGTAATGAAATTCAGTTTTTTAAAAGGATCATAAGGCTTGAATCACATCTGTATATATCGATTAGCGTTTTATTTATTGAAAGTAAATAATTATTTTTTGAAAGATTCAGAATTGGATTTGATGGCTATGAACTTCATATGAAATCACTGTTCTTAATCAACAACATGCCATTTTATTCTGGTAGATGTGAATCAGGCCTTACAGTACAAATGTAATAAGCAATACAACTGCAGTATCTACTCCCACAAGAGTTTCCTCTACTCCATCTAGTGTTTATATATTGTAAATATAAGTGTTTGAAATTGATAAAATTGCATTTAATGTAATATGTGCTCATTTGGTATCTTAGCCTGCAAGTATTTCAAAAAATATTAATCTAGCTTGCTGTACCGTTAATGTATTACAAAATATATTTGTAATTGTATATAAATACTACTAATGGCTAGTCGCGTCAAACTATTACAGAAAAGTAAGTACATAATAATAATTATTATTGATTTCCAAATTAATCACTGTGTACAGAAATTTTATCGTAGATTAGGGTCTTAGTGCCTTTCAATTAGGTGTACTTAAATCCAAGTCGATATCCGCAAATGATAATATAATAGATTTAGCTCGAGAACACCAATTACAATAGCGGTAACTTCTGATTTTAACATTTTAATGATGTTCGTTAAACTAAATGTCCATCAAACACGAAGAATATCACGGCCACGCAAAGCATTTGTAACTGATGACATATTGTCAGACGTCGTTGGAGACTGTTGGTAGGGCGAGCTACACTTGCCTTAAGTTCTATATTCGTGTACAGAATTGTATTTCTGCCGAGCTAAAGCAATAATGATGCAAGTAGTTCCTGACTGCAATATCGTGCGAGTGATTGCTGAAATTGAATCATTTTTATTTGTAAAACTACGTTTTACTACCTATATGTAATTTGCCATTTTCAAATGTTATTGAAGTTAAAAAGTTTCATCATGTGATATTTGAATGTTATCTGTTATAGTGATAAAATAATTAATGATTATTAATATGTTGTTTTAATAATTACGTGATGTATATTTTAAGTTCTCACATGACATAAATAATAAATTAGTTTGGTAGTTATCGAAAGCCTATTTTTGGTGTAAATATTTGTAATTGGATGATTATATTTTTAGATGAACAGATCCAGTATGATAGGTTTATTTCACGTTGGTCGTGGATTTGTGTAGCTATGAAATGTTGTATTAAATGTCTGAAAAGACGAGAATTTTTAATTTGAGTAATATGCATTATTTTCTGCGTGCAAATGTTTAAGTTTCAGCGTATTGTGTCAATTTGAATGAAATCGAACAGTTGCTAATTTATATCTCCTATTTTATGTACGATTCATTTCTGGCCAGAGTACAATTCCCACGTCTGATACTCTGTACATAGTATTTAGAGAACCATTAGATACGTTACGAGATAATTTTCGTGATATGAAATCTATTATTTTATTATCATAAAATTTTTAATATTATGTATATACATAGCCGAGTAATTGGAACAGATGTGTATAAATTAAATAAAAATTTCAGAAAATATATCACTAGTATTAATTGCGTCCGATTTTCATCATCATTGCGTATGGCATGCAAACCCCGTTTCAACCTCCAGGTTTTCCAGCCAGCTTACTGCAGTAGGAATGCACTTATGCAGTTCCGAAATTCGCATCATTTCATTTGCGTCCGATTATATAAATATCCCATTCCCACATTCCAATTTCCGACATTTGTAAGGGTGGGGACTGACCGTTGCTATGGGCTGTAATGCATCTTTCGAAGCGAGCATGTTTTGTTATGCCATATTCTAGAATCGTAAGTAACAATAAAATGCTTGTGTTCGTTTCCAAGTACTGGCTGCACGAATGCTCGCTTTGTAACATGTTGTATTACGCGATATAACACAATATGTAAAACCGGTCAATACCCACCCTTTACACGGCTTGCAAACTTGAAATGTACAAATATGCAACTGGGATTTAAAAGAACTTTCTTTTAAGAAATAATACTTTATGGTATTCAGAAGACTTTAATTAATAAACTTAAGATATTATTCACGATAGGTCTTTACTCGACTAGAGCAAGGACTCAACTACCATGTTCCCAAGCTCCCGCTTCACCACTTTGATATTGACAAATGAAAACCTTATATAATTATTATTTATTAAATACTTTGAGGAAACGGATATGCCTTGGGAACATGGTTAACACAAATATGTTGTAAGCCTGTTACTGTGACGAATCACGAACTTATAATGCTTAAACATCGGAAATAATAATAGCATAAGTTAACAAATTTGTCTGTTTTTATAAGACCGAAATATATTTTATCGATATGCTTAATGATTTCGCATGATAAAACTTTATATATGTTGACCACACATCACTTAATTCACCAAAAGATTATCCTAAAGCCACGTAGCATAAATGTAACTGAGTTTAAATAGATCTGGCCTAAAACATTTCTTTTTTTATAACGTAGGTCCGGCAAACGATCAAACAGGTCAGATCAAACCATCAGATGACCTGATTGTCATCTGATGATAAGTGATTACTGCCGCCCATGAACATCAGGTGTATAGAGAACAACATGATGTGTTGTCGGCCCTTCAAATCGAGAGGGGAGTGGGAAAGAATAAAGGTTGGGAAGAGGGAAGGCGTATTTGGCATCCGGCAATCTCACTCACGGAACGAATCACGACAGGAAATCTATTGCTTCACGTCGATCTCCGGTGCGACATTGGTACCGCCCCGTACGAGCCTGCCCATTCAAGTTTGGTCATGACTAACTAGCATGGCTTTACCACTTCATAGTTCATACATTGAATAGGTATTGACTGAATTCGATTAAATATAACATATAGCATAACCGACATTCTGTACGTTATGACTAGTATGTCCTGAGCGAGGTGGCTGAGGGGGTTTACTATTTCTAGTACCCCGTGTGTCTGGTTTAATAATTATTAAGCTGTCTGGAGACCTCATTGGAAGAACATTATGATAGGCACCTAAACTTGTTGAAAATGAAAATACTTACTGTATTGAACCCATAAAATATCATAGGTACATTATTATATTTAGATTCACTCAGTAGGTACAGTAGTGCAGCACATGGACTTATACAGGGTATATCAAGACTGCTACCGAAAACGAAGCCGGGTGGTAGTTTAAGCGACTTCAGACACAATGCAATAAAAAAAGTTGCAAAAAAAAGCGATATTTTTATTTTTTGTTATTTTTTTCCAATGACCATATTTGGGTGGTAAATACATTTTTTCCTAAAATAATAGTGTATACCCTTTTATTTATAAATAATCTAAGGTATAAAAGAGTTTGAATTATTATTTTAGCAAAAACTATGGATTTACCACCCAAAAATGACGATATTCAAAAAATCATAAAAAATAATTATCGCATTTCTTTGCAATATTTTTAGTTGCATTGTGTTTGTAGTCACTAAAACTACCACCCGGCTTCGTTTTCGGTAGCAGTCTTGAGATACCCGGTATAATAGGTAAGTATAAGATTTCTTTACTGCTTCAAATGGAATACATACACTATGAGTTGTACCTATACGCCATAAACTTCAGGCTAACCGTATTATATTTTGCGGATGAAACTAGTTAAGTGATGCGTGGTGGCCTGTTGGTAAACTGACTAGACACGACTGCCAACATGTTCACGGTGGTCGCGGGTTCGAATCCCAGGGCTCACCTCTGACTTTTCGTAGTCATGTGTGTATTGATAGTCAATCACCACGCACTAAAACGGTGACGGAAAACATCGTGAGGAAACCTGCATACAATAGCGATTTATAAAATTTCTATGGTATGTAAGTCCGCCAACCCGCACTAGGCCAGCGTGGTGGACTATATGGCCTAACCACTCTCAATCGTACTCTCGATTGTAGAGGAGGCCCGTGCCCTGCAGTGGGACGTATATGGGCTGATACAGATGTAGGTAACACCAACTCACATAGAGTTAGCTGGAACGTCACAAAGCTGACTATTAGCTTAATAAAGTTCAATTTGGATATAATCTACTAAGTAGAACAATGTTTTTTACATATAGATACATTGGTGTCGCGGATATTAATTAATTAATGTAGGAGTGGCACAAACACATGGGTGAATCGCGTCATTGGTGTAGTGACAGCTTAGTTTCGTTGTTAAATGTTTTATGTACGGGCACGGCAAACAATCTACGATGCATATTCTGGTAAGTGTAGTACAATCTAATAATTATCGTCATTAACATTATTATGCAGGCGTTGAAAAGTGGAATGTCCAATATATTATGTCGATTGAGATGGTATGGTTACGTTCTAAGAAAGCCACAGGAGCACGCCGGCAATATGTGCCTGAGTCTCAACGGTTCCGGACCTCGACCGAGGGGTAGACTAAAGAAGCGCTGGCTAGATGTCTTCAAGATATGAGAGTCAATGGCGTTAGCATTACTATTGAGGATGCCGAAGACCGGGCATAATGGAGGAGACTCAGCCGGAAGGCGGACCCGGGAAAAAAAGCCGAAATGCAACACGTTTCCTTTGGCGGATTTCTTTGATCGGTATAGTTCCTCTGGCAAATTTGACTTACTGCACAAAAAGCGCAGCGACAAAACTGTTATAATTAATATTGGATTTCTTTGAAGTCTGCCGAGCCGGTCGACCTACTATTGCTCTACCACTTACAATCATCAAACTTCAACAACAATATACAACTAGGATCACCTGTAGTATGTTTATCATTGGTGGAGAGGATTTTTCACATTATAAAAATACATTTCTATGCAAAACAGGGCTTTCACCTAAACGGCCTACATACATCCTATATAGTAAACAAAATACATCGATGTTCGCTCGTAATAATTGTTACAATATTGTGAGATTTTTTTTATTTATTTATTTCAAGGAAAATGCAAGTTTACAGTATTTTAACCGAAACACTTACATTCTAATTAATAAGAAATGGAACATATACATTATTACTATTATTTCTAAAATGTTAACAATAAAAGATTCCATCCATTCCATCCATCAGCCAAAGGAAGTCCACTGCTGAACATAGGCCTCCTCCAATGATTTTCACAGAGACCTGTTGGAGGCAGCCTGCATCCAGCGACGTCCTGCGACCTTTACCAGGTCGTCTGACCATCTTGTGGGTGGACGTCCTACGTTGCGCTTTCCGCTACGTGGCCTCCATTCGAGCACTTTCCGACCCCATCGGTCATCAGATCTCCGCGCTATGTGCCCTGCCCATTGCCACTTCAACTTGCTAATCCGGTGGGCTATGTCGGTTATTTTAGTTCTCCTACGGATCTCCTCATTTCTGATTCGATCTCGTAGGGAAACCCCGAGCATATACCCTCTCCATAACTCGTTGAGTGACTTTGAGCTTCCTAATAAGGCCCACAGTGAGAGGCCACGTCTCGGTGCCGTAAGTCATCACTGGCAACACACAACTATCGAAGACTTTCGATTTAAGGCACTGAGGTATTTTGGACGAGAAGACGTCGCGTAGTTTCCCGAACGCTGCCCAACCGAGTTGGATTCGACGATTGACCCCTCTCTAGAAGTTGGACCTGCCTAACCGGACCACTTGTCCTAAATAGACAACTCTTTTGAAGAACAAGACCACCACGCTCCTTCTCCATTAATATCCCATAAAACATTTGCGATCCTTTATAATCTATGCTTATACCATTACATGATATTAAAACCCCTCGCGCAAACCTTACATACGCCGCGGTTGCTTATAGCTCTGGGGTGGCGTCTGCGCCGCGGGCCGCCCTGATTGTTTACAACAACTTCTGTTAACAAGTATTACCTACGTAATGCGTCGATAGATTTTATTGTATTTTCTTGTAATGAAGTTGCTACCAGCTACTGTAGTAAACAGTGTTGTGCAGTGAGTATATGTATTAACGTGCAGTGTAACTTGCAAGTGACGTCAAGGAAATATTCGTCCTCATTCGATGCCATCGCAAAAAGAACTGAAGACCGCTCTGGTACACCGTAACGTTCCCATACGCGATCCCAATGTTCGGTCTACCTACGTAGGCATACCTGCACAGATGATCTCTCCGGTAGACCGTAGTGTGTATGGCTTATATAAACGGAAATATATGCAAATGCGTTTTCTTGGCGAGTAAAATATTTTCTTTATATTATATTTTATTTAATTGTAGTGCGTGGTGGCCTATTGGTAAACGGACTAGACGCGACTGCCAACATGTTCATGGTGGTCGCGGGTTCGAATCCCAGGGCACACCTCTGACTTTCCGGAGTCATGTGTGTATTGATAGTCAATCACCACGCACTAAAACGGCGAAGGAAAACATCGTGAGGAAACCTGCATACCATAGCGATTTACAAAAATTCTATGGTATGTAAGTCCACCAACCCGCACTAGGCCAGCGTGGTGGACTATATGGCCTAACCACTCTCAATAGTACTCTCGATTGTAGAGGAGGCCCGTGCCATGCAGTGGGACGAATATGGGCTGATACAGATATTTTATTTATAGAAGAAAGAAATAATAAAATAATTTAATTAAAAATTAAAAGGCCGACTTCAATGTGCACTACAAAGTAATAAATAATATATATTTCATTGTGCTAGTATACATTGATTAATTTTCTTATTGACTAGACTAGCCAACAAATCTTAAATACGTAGGTAATATTTTGAAGGCGGGTCGCCAAGTGCCAAACGAGAACAAATTCAAGTAATGTAACACAGTTGAATATTACCTACTTGCAGATGTATCGTTGGCGCTCAGTTAGGTCCATATGTAAACTAGAAACAAATTAATTTAACATATTGATCCTACGTGTACATTTGTTGAAATTTTAATAGAATTAATATGTGTCATATGTGTGATCTAATTTTAATGTATTGCATACGATCAAAGATACAGTGGTCAAGGGTTTCAACTCCAGGGTACACCATTGACTTATTGGAGTCACTTGCATATTTATATACAATTACTTTAACAGTGATATGAATCATAGTGAGGAAAGTATAAGAAAGGGAAGGATTGTTAAGTTTATAGTTTAGTATGTTTCCCTCGATTGTAGATAAGCCCGATGCTCCACAATGTTGATTAAGAGCTGTTATATTAAGGACGGGCGATTTTTCTATTAGTTATCAAGATAGGGACTGGAATTTGCACCCGATATGACTATAGACTCTCGCCCCCAATCACACCGAGGGAGTGTTATTGGGGGCGATTACACGCAAGGCGTAACGTGGGTGTCCTGGTGGATACCAGAAGATTCTCTGCATACCCCTTCTGGGAAAATGGCGTGAGTTTATATAGATTAAGACAAACTAATATTGCGTGTAAAATTGCGTGTTTTTCGCTACGATGTTTTATACAAATTAAATTCAAGTGTAGGTCGTCGTGTTCGTCATTTGGCGACCCGCCTTCAAAATATTACCTACGTATTTAAGATTTGTTGGCTAGTCTAGTCAATAAGAAAATTAATCAATGTATACTAGCACAATGAAATATATATTATTTATTACTTTGTAGTGCACATTGAAGTCGGCCTTTTAATTTTTAATTAAATTATTTTATTTATTACTTTTTAGTTTTCATAAGCATTGTAATGATGCCAAAGGTAATCATATAATGAAAACTGGAATCAATGTATATAAAAAATGAACCATTGTGATCCTTTATAATTTCAAAAACGAAAATTAATATTTTATGATTTTTAAGGAAGCTACACTGTTCGTTTTTATTTTTTATTTCGTTTTTATGATAAAGAAAATACTAAAATCTGCTCAACCTGCTGGAGATATTGAGTACACTTATGCGTGGTAATCATTCGCTACCCCCTCACCTCTACACCTTCTTCACTTCCTATTTGTAATAAAACACATATACTTAACCTAATGAACGAAAAATCATTGCGTTTCTGCAAAGTTTTGTGGAGGTCTGCCCTCAAGATATGTACCTATTCATCAGATTGTCACCATATTTTATGTGACCAACATTATGTATAATTCGTGGCGAAGAAAAGTTATTTAAAATCATTTTTTCTTGTCGCAGATATTTAGTATTTATATTTGCATATATCCCTCCCCCCTTCCCACGCCCCTTTCTACTTTCCCCTTTCCATCCCCCCCTTGTAGTAATAAACTTATACTGAACCTAATGTAAAAAGAATTATTGCTGTACTGTTCAATTTTGAGGAGTTCTGCCCTTCAGGTCTAAAGATATTCATCAGGTCTTCACAATAATTTTTTTGGTCTAACTTATCATATAATAACTCTATCTCTTTGACCAAAAAGTTATTTTTAAGTCGGTTAAGAACTGCCGCAGATATTGAGTATTAACAATTGTACCTATTTTCCACCGCCTCACCCCCCACCCCCACCCCACCCTTTACCTATTTTCACCCACCCTTTGTAATAATATACTTATACTTAATCTTACGCAAAAAGAATTAATGCTGCATCGTTTAATTTTGAGGAGTTCTGGTCAGCGGATCCTAAGATATTCATCAGGTCTTCACCAATTTTATATGGGACCAACCCTGTATATCATGCTTTCCGATAAAAAAGAAATTTTCAAAATCGGTTCACAATTGCCGGCGTAATCGCGTAACAAACATACAAAAAAAAAAAAAAAATTCAGTCGAATTGATTACCTCCTCTTTTGAAGTCGGCCAAAAAAGGGATTTCAAAAAGTCTCGCAAAACTAATTAATTGGTTTGACTGCGAGAACGCAATGGTGGGAAAAATAGGAAACATAACATAACCTACATACATACATTATCCACATATTTTTCAATTTAGGTATATTATACATTAATTATTAATGTTTTACATATTACACCTATTTCTATTCTTCTATTTTGTCATTATTATATCGACCGGCGAGATTGTTATTCCAAAAGACAGTTAGGAGGTTAGCGCCCGAATACTAGAACGCAACTTAAATATAAGTTGTGCTTAACTACGTTAATCCCGCTTAAATATACTGGCTATATGGGCCGTGCGCTGTTAAGAGCAACTTATTATTTGAATGGCGTTGCAGTATTCGGGCGTTAGTGTCTTATTTGGATTGCTTTGCATTTACTAATATTGCAGTGCAGTCACTTGCCGATTTAATAGAAAATGAAAAAAATAGAAGTTGGTATTTTTTTTTGGTATTACGTATCCGGTACCCGAGCCACAGAATACTAAACCCGAGCACTCTCATTGTGGGATTTTAATTATCTACAGCCCACTATAGGAGAGTAGATAAGTACTCATTGTCCGTATTTGTATGTACGTCGCGTCGTTGCAGGTATCCTTTTCTTCGCTTTAGGTAATATTCACCTAATTACTAATTTGGATTTCTTACAGTTGCTTTTCCTCCGACGGTCTTTTTTATTGCAGTGAATGGCAAGACGAGTACACCGTTCGCCTGTTGATAACCGATACGAACGCTCATGAACAGTATCAATAACATCTTGAATTACAAAGCAATTGCTGGCATTTCACTGCGCCCGCCAGTCTTAGACATAAGATGTGATCAATATGTCAATCCGAAACACAAAAGTGCATCTAGACTGCTCTTTGGTAGAGAAATAAATAGTGCGGTGGTGCCTACCCAGGCGGCAACTCACATATTATGAGAGACCTACCACCAGTAAAAGGTAGTGTGTTAAAGGTATTGTATTAATTCTCCTTGTATTATATGCAAATTATATGACATAGTATAATCCTGGTTGGCACTAGAAATATTCTGACTTTAAAACTATTTGGTAGAAAAGTAATATATATTTGGACCAAAGAGAATTTAAATCACTACGTTAATTTGGACATTCTCGGTGACAACAATAAAATGTAGAAAGATGCATTTTATGGTGATCAATTATTTATAGTATGTGAAAGCATCTAATTGTATTTTAAATGCTATGACAAAATTTACCGAGTGTTGATAGCAAACAGTGAAAATAATGGAATTTAATTAAACATGTCAATTTTATTTCGGCGTCAATTTTGGTGGTCACGTTAAAAGATAAGTAAGTAAGTGCTGCTGTCGTGTAAGTTTATGGAGATATTAGATACTCAACTTGATCTTGTATAACATAAAATACTTTAAAATTGGTAACAAAAAACATCGTTGATATTCGTGGAGGACAATTGTTTTTATCTTATAACAATGCAGTTTATAAGATTCCCATTGAGACTCACATACTATATTAAAAGTATTCTGCTCAATTGTGGTTGTTGTGGGTGGCTGTTGTCAAGTCTGTTTAATTCTCGGCTTGCGCCGCGCCGGTTCATTGCGATCAATGACCATGACTTGTATCACAGGGTTATAAATGCGGTATAAACGTTTAGTTTCATTCTTTAGTTACTTACATGTCGCGGTTTCAAACGTCGTAACAACTGATTTATAAATTGATTGATAAGACAACAATAAGTATCGAATGACCAACCATGAAACAGGAAGAGATCATGAAAATCCGCATGAAAATATACGGATGAGCAGTAAGCAGCCTTATAAAATCTAGATACAAACCCAGTCTCTTGGGTAAACTAACTCTTGAAGGAGTGTCTGTGCAAAAACTTTTTATTGCAATGCTTATAATCATATTTAAACAACAGCGTAGATTCAAGGGCCAACGTTCTGAATTGCAGAATTTAATAGCTTGTTGTATTTGACGGAAGAAATCAGATCTTTATGTTATTGATCTCTTCGCTAACTATTAGTGATTGTCACGATAACATTACAACAATAGACTAATCCATGATTTTTGATACTTATCTCAGTAGTGTCCAATGTCTAAGAAGTTAGTATACGACGATCATTTAATTGTGGACCACGTCTTTAAAAAAATTGGAATCACAACTTGGTTTGATTGGGTTGTCACTTGTCATCATGTGATTTGATAAGAACATTCTATGTCATGAATAAACGGTATTTGGTAAATCCAGAGTATATGTGCATGACAATAACTAGTGTGTTTCAAATACATATCGCTATCTGTAGTACAATGCAATGATATTGTATGACGATGCGCAGACGCAGCCGTGGAGCCGCCAGCCGCGCGATCAGCTCCAGTCTGCCGTTGCTGTTCAAGCGAAGCGGCACTCTCGACCACCACTGATGCCGATCAGTCGCGAGTGATAATACGTAGTTAATACTACACAATTGCACAAAATGGAGAACCGAAAGGACCAGCCCGGTAAGAATATGTTGGTGAAAGTATAAATCAAGTAGAATGCTGACCTTGATTCGCAAAGATATTAGGGCTTTGTTGCCGTAGCACTTAGCATTGATACTGTTCAGATTGTTGTAAAAATGAATAAAAATTTGTCATTGGAAATAAATAAACGGTAGGCGTGTAAAATCTTCGCGTAAAATATAAATGGCATACTTCTTACTTTCCGGTATCATCATTAATTTATATAATTTGTCCCGTAACTGATGTGTTATTGTACGGGATATTCACGCTACTTATGACGAGTCATTAGTAGATAATATGATATCTTCCATGCAACAACAACAAACAACAGTAGATGCGTCAGAAAAAGTTATTCCATAACTAGCTTTTGCCCGCAACTTTGTTTGCGTTATTAACTGTGTTTACAATATGTTATAATATATACATTTAAAAATTGATAGATGCTCCCCTAAGTCAGGTGTTTCGCCCCCATTTCTCCCCTCAGAATGTGAAAAACCTAAAAACAAGAATGATCTCATTTGTTTGTGACTATCTCATGGAAAAAATTATATTAAACCTATTACCTACTTTATTAACTACCATTTTCTCCCCTTACCTCCACTAAAAACGTAAAATTTCAAACTCCTTTTAAATCGTCACTACGATCGTATCTACGATAAGTAGTTAGCAGATACCGTTTTTAAGGTAAGTTTTTAAGAGGTAGGCGGATCCTTAATTTGTTTTTCAAAATTAAATTAGCTATCTGTTAGTGAAAGTCCTGTCAAAATCAGTCCAGCCGTTCTCGAGATTAGCGATTACAGCATCGTTTTCGGTATGAGTACCGTGTAAATAACAATGTTTGGACAAAAAACGTTGTTTTCACTTTACAAACAGACATTTCATACAGTAAATAAATATCACCCTAAAAATAACACCCAACAGTCACATACATAGTCCTTAGATATTCCTTACTCCATACGAGCCGAGTCTTGTGTCGTGGGTAGAAGGAATTACGAAAGACTTTTCGGGCTCATTTTATATTTAATGATTTATAAATAAGCTCTTGTAAAATGTCTCTAGTACAAGTAAGAATTCGTCGTATCAGCCCATATACGTCCCACTGCAGGGCACGGGCCTACTCTACAATCGAAAGTATGATTGAGAGTGGTTAGGCCATATAGTTCACCACGCTGGCCTAGTGCGGGTTGGCGGACTTACATACCATAGAAATTCTTATGAATACCTATGGTATGCAGGTTTCCTCACGATGTTTTCCTTCACCGTTTTAGTGCGTGGTGATTGACTATCAATACACACATGACTCCGAAAAGTCAGAGGTGTGCCCTGGGATTCGAACCCGCGACCACCGTGAACATGTTGGCAGTCGCGTCTAGTCCGTTTACCAACAGGCCACCACGCACTTTCGGCACGACTGGTTTTTGGCTCCCAATGTCGATGGTAAAACCACTGTTTCTCATATCTTTCTTCACATTAATAAATAAATAAATAAAAATAAAAATTAAAAATTGTTTATTTTCTCAAAAATTACACAGTCATTTTTATAAAGTTGGATACAGTTTTATGCATAAATTATGAAATTACTGGTTCCCAAACTAGGCGAGAGGCCTGTATCTTGGGAAACAGTGTTAAGTCGCTTCAAAGGTTTAACATTAATTTTACATAGGTTAGCTGTTTTTATGTTATATGGCTATGTGTGTGTGTGTGTGTGTGCATAGGTGTGAAATATTACATTGTTGGGCTTAGTTGTTAATCTAGGTATGTAAGAAGTTCTTCAGTTTGTAGGAAACTGAGTTTTTGAAGCCAGTTGGTTACTTTTATTTTAACTTCACGTTTACCCAGTGTTACTATATTCAGTTTTTTGTGTACACCGTTGTATAATTTGGCACTAATACTACGCGTTTGTCTCCTTGCGAAAGAGGTTCTACAAGCCACACGAGGGCACACGGATGAAGAGCTGCGTTTTTTTGGGTTTGGGTTTAGGCACGACACTTCTCGATGTTTTCTGACTACTGATTTCAAGATGAACAGCTGTCGCACTGAGAGGACTTTACAATCCGCGTATAGGCTCGTGGTCGGGTATTTGTAAGGTTTCCTCATTATTACCTTTAGCACCGCCCTTTGTGCCCTCTCCAGTTTAACTAGGTGCGATTTAGCTGCACCACCCCACACAGTGATACAATATTGTATTACAGATTGACACAGGGACAGGTATACTAACTTTAGTTTATCAGGTGGCAGCGCATCTCGGAGGGACTTAAAGACATGTATTAATCGCCTTACTCTTGTCGTGACTACCTCTATTTGTTTATCCCATTTCAATCGATGGTCGATTTGTACGCCCAAATATTTAGCTTCTTCAACCCGCGTAAGTTCTATGCAGTTGCAAACGTTGCGATCCGTACACGTGTGAGCTTTAATAGAATAATTCTTTGCAGGGTCAGTAATTTTGTTGATGGAAAAAGCTATGAAGTTGGTCTTGCATAGATTTATTGTTAGGAGGTTATTAGATAGCCAGCTCATCACTCTAGATAATGAGTATTCCGCTCGCTCCTTTACTGTTTGCCAATTATGACCCCAGACAACGATAGCCGTATCGTCTGCGTAAGTGAAGATCTTTGTGTAGGGTAAATCAAGTGAGCAGAGATCATTTATATATAACTGGAATAGTGTTGGCCCCAAAATACTACCTTGGGGAACACCATAGCATACTGATTCTTCATCACTAATATAGCTCTCAATTTTGACCCGTTGTCTCCTATTAGTCAGGTAGTCTTTAAAAATGTCAAAAGGCAAACCTCGTACACCCAATTTCTGTATTTTTTCTAGTAGAATAGGGACATAAACCGTGTCGAATGCTTTTGAAAGGTCAAGAAAAATGCATAGGCATCTGTTTTTCGCATCTAAATTGTCTACAACTGTGCTAGTTAAATCCAATACGGCATCCTCAGTGGATATACCCGGTCGGAAACCATATTGGTTTGGTGCTAGAATACTGAACTTTTCTAAAAACGTTTTTAATGCACGATTTAGTGTCTTCTCCAAGATTTTAGATAAGGCTGGGAGCACTGAAATAGGGCGATAATTATTAATGCAATCTCTTTCGCCATTTTTATAAATCGGGTGAACAATTGACCTTTTAAACACTTCAGGGAAGATGCCGTTGTTTATGGCAAGGTTGCAGATATGCGTTATAATAGGAACGAGAACCTTATAATTTTGTCGGAGGACCTTGGAGGGAATGTTGTCCCAACCTGTAGCACTATTAGTACGAAGTTCTAGAATTGACGCTTCAATGTCGGTGTTTGTCACGTCTAGGACGACTAGAGAACCGGATGGGCTGGTCGAATCAAGGTTTTGCATTGAGGTACTTTTTGAGGAGTAATTTACAGAGTTACGAATTTTATCAGCTAATTTTTCTCCAATATCTTTGAAATATGTGCAGACATGGTTAGTAGACGTTATTGGGTTATCGGATAGTTTTAAGAGTTCGTTGGCACTTGTATTTGACAATTGAGTATTTGATATGTCTCTTATAGCTTTCCACAGGGCTCTAGGATCATTGCCAGCGTTCTGAATTAGGGATTTGTTAAATGCAAGCTTTAATTTATGAAGGAGTTTATTGCAAAAATTTCGATAACGTGTATATGTTAGTTTGAGGGTCATATTATCAGGTGCTTTTTTGGATTTTGAGTGGAGTCTATCGCGGTTTCTAATGCGTCTTAGGAGGCCCGGTGACATCCAGGGTTTTAAAACTCGTTGCCTTCTGGAAACTGTTGTTGTCCTGGTGTGTATAACAACTGTGTTTGAGAGTAGCGTGACAAACATATTGGATGCAGTATTAGCATCTTTGACAGATAAGATGTCAGAGAAATCAGTGGTTTCTAGATCCTTTTTAATACTCTCGTAACACGTACGTGTTCTTATGTTTAAGCGTTGATTGTGAAAGGTGTTCTTATTCAGATTTAGGATAATAGGCATGTGGTCGGTTATATGAGATTCCAAAATTAATGTTTTAGACAGACATTCAGATTTAATAAAGAAGTGGTCTAGGCACGAATTAGCCCTAGTAGGCTGATAGTGCGACGGGAAAAGGCCATGTGCGGCATTAAGCGTTAGGTATTCTTCACGAAAAGGATCAGTCGAGGTCTTACTTATGTCGATATTTAGGTCTCCTGTTAAAATAATGTTGCTAGATTTTATGGTATCATATACGTTACTAAGGCTATTTATAAAATTGTTAAATGTTTCTTTGGTAGATGAAGAAGGGGATCTATATACGGCTACTACACTGATATTGGGGTCAATTTGACAGACAAGACAGTTTCCATTCTTGAATGTAGGTTCATTTACTTTGCACATTAGTTTTAAGTTAGTATAGATAATTATACCGTCATTTTGATTATGATTTAGTGTAGTATGGTGTGACATATATCCCTCAAGTATAGGTAATTTATTTGCCTTTCGTAACCAGCATTCAGTCAGTATTATTACGTCTATATTCGTTTTTATCTCGGATAATAATATACAAAGTTGGTCAAAATTCTTATTAATACTTCTAATATTTAGATGAAGAAAAACAATACCGCTCTCATTATTAATATACATTTTGCAGTTCTCAGGGTGACAAGTGAAAGACGTCGTAGCCTCCAACGTGTCCAAGTCGGTTATTATAGTATTTATATTAGCCATTTGTGAAACAGAGAAGCGCAAGATCTTAGCGGCTCACTTGATCCTTGTGTACAGAATAAAGAAAATATTACAAGGGAGTATATGGAATACTGGGTGCGAATGAGAAAAACTAGAGTGTATGAGAAGTTTTGTTTGTGTTTTTGTACATTGTGTATGTGGGATAAATGTGAATGTAAGGATTCAGTTGTAGTTTGTCTTTTGGAGTGTATGTGTATATGTATAGTAATATTATACCCGTGTTGTTTTAAGTGTGATTTATATATAAGTCTACCTAAGCAGAAACGTAAACATGCAATTAGTGAAAAATTAGAAACTAGTCACAAATTTTTAGGTTTTAAATCCAGTAGAGATTGTTCCGAGGAAATAACGATCTGCTTTTCACCGTGAGCTCTGCGAAGGAAAATGTTGCCATTTGAAGACCAGCAGAATTGGTAGCCATACTGTTTTGCAAATTCCCGAGATTGATAGAAAAGTTTTTTCAGACTTGCTGGTAGATGATCGGCTATAAAGACCGCTTGTTTCTTGCCGGGGATTTTTAACTGTTCCGTGTTCAATTTATCCTCCACAGTTTTCTTAGTGCTATTGTAGCCTCGCACTGCTGAGATCGTATTTTGTTTCATTAGGACCGATTTAAACTCAGCCACGATGGGTCTTGTTAGTCCTGGTTTGCCCGGTATACGGTAGATGTCACGAAGGTCAGATGGTGTGATACTTGATCCAACGACATCACCAATTTTGCAGATTATGTTTGTGAGATCAGCGCTTGTCTCTTTTTCAGTGAGCGGAATATTTCTTATTTCTATGCATGAGGATCTTGACTTGAGCTGCAGGTCCTGTACTTTCTTTTCAAGTTTTTCAATACATTTCTTATACAATGCTATAGGCAATAGCAATAAAATGCCATTGCTGGCCTAGGGGCCCTGATCCAAATATTTTCAGGCCTAATAACCATGTGTAAATGATTTATGGTTCTTCCGCTATTTATTTAGAGATTTTTGGGACAGACCAAAATATGTGAAATTTTTCACACTTTATCCGTGTTCAATATCGTACCCCGTTGCGTTTTAAAGATCGTTACATATGTAAATATTATTCCAAAACGATCTTAGACAATAATGTATTTCAATTATAATAAACAATTCTGAAAACAATGAATTTTACAGTTTTACTGTCTAAAGAACTGCAGATTTAATTTAAACGCCTGTAATGAGTATAAACCACAATTGTAAAGTACGCGGTTTTAGACCGCATTGAATAAGGTAAATATGTAAATAAGAAGAAAGGCTACAGTAGATACATACACAAACGGCTATGTCCCGCATTTTGTTTGATTTTTTTTATGCTGAGAAGAGAGTAAACTATATTAAGTCTTTAAAGTTAATGACTACAATTTCCTGTAATCATTTATGTACATTAGCTACTTTGCGATATTATGCAGAATTATGGAGGTCAAATGTATTATACAATTAGCTATAACACATAATAATTACACGTAAAACAAATATGTGATAATTTTCTTTTACTAATGTGTCTCCGGGTTATCTATTCTGCATACTTTGTTTTGGGAATGATAAACGCAAGACAGATATACGGACATAACAAATATTTTTTTTTGTGTTTTATTAAGATAGGTGTTGACACTGATTGTCTTCCGTTAACTCATGTACGTCATTTACGTAATATATGTATTTTAGTAAGACATCATATGTGTATTCGAGTTTCGTCTGAATATTTTTTAATAGTGCCGTAATTAAAATTTCCTTCCTCAAACGAGGCTTAAGAAGAGTCCTATCCTTATGGTAGGCAGCAACTTGGCAGTGCTGGATCCCTGGCATTGCGACGGTCTATGAACGGTGGTGATCATTTACCATTAGGCGCCTGGCATGCTTATCTGCTTGCTAATGACTCGATAGAATTGGACGCCCTGGATCGCAAGGTCCAGGCTCTATTAACTGCACATAATATGTATTGTCCACGTTCCTCAGTAATGAGATTGTACATCCCGCGGAGATGTGAGGGCCGAAGTTATATCGGAACGGTAATGCAAGGTGTGCAAGCTGTAATTATAGTAAATAAAGGATTTACCCCACTCTTTGTGACGAATGAGAACTGGCGGAAACCTCTGGTGATGAGTGTTTAAGATCGCGAGGAAGTATAGAAAAGCGATGAGCTGCATGGTCAATTCTATCGAGCCCTCCATAACGAGTCAATCAGGCATGTGATTTCCGGTTGACCCTATCTTGCTAACGGCGAGTACTTGCCTAGGCATACATACATACATACATACATACACAACACTTTATTGAACACCACAAATTACAGAGAAAAGAAAAAATACATAGAGAGACCTTACAAATAAGTGAACAATAGGCGGTCTTATCGCTATGAGCGATCTCTTCCAGACAACCAAAAATCATAGAATGGATCGAAAATGAAAGTGGGCATCCATGTGAAATAGTAAAAATAATGATAAATAAGTGTGTGCGTAACTTATAATGGCAATGTTAAATAACCTAGGTACTAAAAATGAGATATCTGTATCATAGTCTAAGATCCCGCCATACATCGACCTTCACCGAGATGTTTATTTGATGAAACCTATTTTATATGCAATTTAATATGTCAATAAATATATTGTATATGGGTTGCCTTGCAAATTTCAGTCCAGAATACGATTAATTAATTATTAAAAAAAATATATATTTTTTTACACATTTCACCTGTTTGATTATTAAACAAATTCTATACCAATCGAAAGTATGAAACCCATAGAATATGTAAACGTTAGGTTGCCTATTTTTTTCCGGTCACAACCCTCAGGTTGCCAGGTATAAACAGGTAAATCGCTACTAGCATTTTGCGCCGGTCTGATTATTGAATGGAAATTAAATGAAAATAAAGATCATTTTATTATGAACACGGTGGTATAGGGTTGCCTGCGAAAAATCAGTCCCGAATTGCGGTTGTCGAATTTAGAAAAGTGAAATATTGCTCCGAGTGACACAGCATAGCAGCTGTTCGAAGTCCGCTCATATAGAAAGAGGGTGCGCATGCTATTTATTCTTGAGAATGAAAAGGACAGCGATAGACTCGTATATGCTGTGTTCTGTGTTACCTGGCAACCTGAGGGTTGTGACCGGAAAAAAATAGGCAACCTAACGTTTACATATTCTATGGGTTTCATACTTTCGATTGGTATAGAATTTGTTTAATAATCAAACAGGTGAAATGTGTAAAAAATATTTTTTTTTTTAATAACTAATTAATCGTATTCTGGACTGAAATTTGCAAGGCAACCCATATACAATATATTTATTGACATATTAAATTGCATATAAAATAGGTTTCATCAAATAAACATCTCGGTGAAGGTCGATGTATGGCGGGATCCTATACTATCAGCCCATATACGTCCCACTGCAGGGCACGGGCCTCCTCTACAATCGACAGCACGATTGAGAGTGGTTAGGCCATATAGTCCACCACGCTGGCCTATTGCGGGTTGGCGGACTTACATACCATAGAATTTTTTTTATAAATTGGCTATGGTATTCAGATTTCCTCACGATGTTTTCCTTCACCGTTTTAGTGCGTGGTGATTGACTATCAATACACACATGACTTCGAAAAGTCAGAGGTGTGCCCTGGGATTCGAACTCGCGACCACCGTGAACATATGAAAAATGAGATAAGTAAAATAATAATCAAAATATACATTTTATAATAATACTATTTCTTAAACGTAGAAGAATAAAAGAAAAAAAAAAGAAACTTACGATGACTTAGAAAGAAAATGAGTTTTTATTCTATTTCTAAAAACGTTAAGCGATGGCGCTTGACGAATTGCCAGAGGCAGAGTGTTCCACAGGCGAACAGCCTGGACCGTAAAAGATCCGTCGAAGAAAACACTTTCGTGACGAGTAGTCTTCAATTTTAGATTCTCTGACGATCTCAAAGCGCGGGAATGAGAGCTGTGGAGGAATTCAAAGCGTTCCTTAAGATAAATGGGAGAATTAGGATTAAATAATACATTAAATAGAAGACAAAGAATATGAGTATTCCGGCGAAAGCGAATAGGGAGCCACTTGACCTTAGTGTGAAAAGTAGATATGTGATCATATTTGCGCAAACCAAATATAAATCGTATACAAAAATTTTGGAGCTGCTCAAGTTTATCAAGTTGAACTTGGGTTAGGTCAAGATAGCAGACGTCAGCGTAATCTAGCACAGGATGAAGAAGAGACTATGCAAGCATAATTTTGGTGGCAATGGGAAGGAAGTTTCGAAGTCTCTTTAAAATTGCGGCCGACGCAAATACCTTACGGCTCGTGGCTGCTAACTGTGGACCCCATGATCATGTCTGATCTAAGATTACCCCAAGGTTCTTAACGGTTTTACTAAAAGGTACGATTGTACCATTAAAAACCACTGGAGGAAGAACTGACCAATCAATTTTAGCTATCAGACGTGAACTACCAATGATAATGGCCTGAGTTTTTGCAGGATTCACTTTGAGTCCAAAGCGATTTCCCCACTCAGATATCTTTGCCAAGTCAGAATTAATGACCCCAATTGCGTCATTTAGCTTCCACAAGGAAGCTTGATTGTAAACTTGGAGATCGTCTGCATAGAAGTGGTAAGAAGAAGATAGATTTTGAATAATAGAATTAATGAAAATTGCGAAAAGTAGAGGAGATAAAACGCCGCCTTGCGGTACGCCAGCTGAGGTATTACACCATGACGAAAAGTCGTCATTGAGACGAACCCGCTGCCGGCGACCGAACAGATAACTGTGAAACCAATTGATTACCGTTGGAGATATGTTAATAGAGCGGAGCAAGGCAAGAAAGATTTCAAAGTCAACAGTATTGAAAGCGTTACTGAAATCCAGTAACGTCAACACCGTGAGCTGCCCTTTTTCCATTCCATGACGAATATCATCAGTAATATTTACTAAAATAGTAACTGTACTGTGTCCTGGACGAAAACCGGATTGAAAAGGGTTTAAAAGGAAATGGGTGGATAAGAAGGAACTTAATTGGGAGTGGACAAGACGCTCTAGTAGTTTGGAAAGGAAAGGAAGGATGGAAATAGGACGGTACTCGGAAAATAATTCGGGATTGGCTTTTTTAGGAAGAGGAATAATTAGCGCTTCTTTCCAGTAGGAAGGGAAAATTCCATTGAGAATGGAATAATTAAGGATGTGGCAAATCGAAGGCAGAATAAAGTCCAGAATTGGCACTAGCATATTGCGGCTAATGCCATCTATACCAACTGCATTCGACGTCACTGACATAATGCTCTTCTTAACATCACAAGCGGTGAATCTTTTAAGAACAAAGGGAATGTATTCAGGAATTGGTAAGGAATTGAGAGTGTTAATAGTTTGGTTCTTGATTAATATATCAATACAAGAACATGAAGAAAAATGATTATTTAGACCATTAATGTCAAGAATATTAGATGATGAGTTGTGTTGAGATTTACCAATTCCCAAACTTCTGAGGAATTTCCACACTTTGGCTGGATCTTCCTCATCGACAGATTCGTGAATATGGCGACGATAAGCATCCCTACACACATAATATAGTAGTCAAGATCCATACATCGGCAAATATGGATTTGGGACTGTTTGGATTTGGGAATTTTCTGCATATTTAGATTTGGTCCACAATGTTACTGACATGTGGGAAGTGGACTTAACAGTTTTATTGTCCTGATTGTTTTTTTCTTGCACATGGACTGATACCAAAGAGTCTCGACTAACAATGCCAGAGTCTCTCAAATGCTCGTTGGGTCAAGAACGAAAACAAAGTATTGCTGTACACGGCATAATGAGGAAGTTCCTCATTTGGGGCCCTAATCACCGGTTGCTTGGGTCTTAAGCCTTGCCACCAAAGTGTTAATGATTTTTTAAATGTTTATATGTATGTTGTATTTCAATGTGTACATACGTACAAAAATGTCAAAAACACTTATAAAAATAACGAGGAATATAATACTTCTATATTTGTTATAATGCCTTAAAGAGACTATTATTTTAAATGAAAGCCTACAATAGAATAATAAAGAGTAAATCAATGTTTACAACTTGATGAAAGTACATTATAATATAATTAATAGTTGTTTCGTCATAGCCACGCCCCTGCTGACTGCTGTTATCTGTAACTGTGCTGTCACAAAGCATCGTTAGTGTAATACATAATAACATTAATATTGCAGTCACACATTCATTTTATGCCATTTGCATAAATAGCAGAGACTTTAACCATTTCGATTTAATATAAATAGTAATAATATTTATAATAGGTGTATGTATATAATTATGTATCATATATTGTGTACATACTAATTATAGATAATTCGTCTATTATTATTTTATTGGAGCTTGTATCCTTTTTTTCTAGACTGCCCTCTCATGTTTTCCTTTATTTTCTATCCATCCAAAGGTTGTCTGTAAGAAATCGCCTAGAGCGATAAGACCGCTATCTGTACTTTTTTTCATTTGTAATATATTTAAGTGTTTATCCTTTATGTGCAGTTAAGAATAAAATAAATAAATATTTGTATGCACCATAAACTTCGTATGTATTGTTAAAATGTATTAATAACATCCATTGTAGATTCAGAAACATATTTAGCGATTGTCCTGCTGATTCTCAACGAGTTAGCGAGACAAATTGTTATTGTTTATTCATAAGATGCACTTTTAAACAATATTGCACTTAAATTTTGAATAAAATACCGTTTTAAAGGATCGACAGTTACTTACTGCCGTACTCAGACCAATGATTGAAATAAATCGTTATTTAGTATAGATTTTAGGAAGAGAGTCTATAGGTACTGAACAACAAGTTAATTGACATTGAAGGTTTTTGAGTGCGGCCGTTAGTGTATTTGTTTAGTGTAGGTACCACAGTACTGCCTAGTCAGACAATATCTTTTACTATGTCACTTACAATAATAGTTACAGTTGAGATTATTGTCAGCCTCCGTGACGCAGTTGGGTAGAAGCGGGCTGTGAAACGAGACTCCGCGGATTGAATCCCGCTGAAACAAATATTTATGTAAACCATATGTATTTTTTTCGGGTCCGGGTATTTGTGACAACGAAAAGTCTCTCGTAGTTCCTGATATCCACGACACAAGACTCGATCTTAGTGTGGGATCAGGACTATGTATGTGACTGTTGGTGTATTTATTTATTTAAATATTTATAACAAACAGCACTGTTTTGTTTCGGATTGAAGGACATTGTAGCCAGAGTAACTACTGGACATATTGAGACTTAACATCTTATGTCTCAGGATGGCGGGCGCAGTGGAATGCCAAGCATTGCTTTGTAATTCAAGGTGTTGTTTGGTTCTGCTACTGTTTATGAGCGGTCGTATCGCTTATCATTAGGCGAACGGCACGCTCGTCTCGCTATTCATAGCAATAAAAAAATATATAATGAGTCTGAGTGTCAGTGAGACATAAAAGTCTCTCGTAGTTCCTGATACCCAAGACACAAGACTCGATCTTAGTGTGGGATCAGGACTATGTATGTGACTGTTGGGTATTCTTATTTAGTTATTTATTTCTATAAGATAAGCTATTTATATAACAAATCGTTGAATATGTAAGATAAGTTTACCATATTAGTCCATTTATTTTCTGATAGTAACGTTGTCAACAAAAATGTTCGCGCCGTTATAACGCCGTCCCAGTTGCGTCATTCACCAATTTGATGTTGTTCTGAATTAAGATAATTAATGTTGATGATAATGAATGCTCTTTGCACTGTGGAATTATGAATATCTGTGTTTAAATACTTGTCGCTTTTTGAGCATTAAAAAGCATTCATTAAAGACGGTTACAATATATTTATTAATCTTAACCGCCTTTATTAAATGTTTTTTTTGTTATAATCAGAGCCATTGTGACATTTCTTTATAACATTCCAAGTCTGTGTATACAATACTGATTGTACAGATTAGTACTTTTTCATTTTTTCGCTTTTTTCGATAAGACTTCGATGAAAAGTTTTTGTAGTGTTTTGTAGATGACAGAAGTGTTCGCACAGAGACACATGTTTGGGAGCCAACTGGGAGCCTCGTGGTATATGTACTCGTATTATGTACTGTTATGAATGTTCCAAATTATTTGTTCTTGACGTCCGCCCTAGTATAATAACACCTCGAGGAATAGATCTGATCTAGCTATACATAAAATTTCTTAGACGTGTCTGTCGTTTAAGATCGGTGACCTAAAAAAATATATGCATATTTAGGTATTTTAATTGATTTAAAGATTGATATTTTCTCTCCTTAAACTGGTTATTAATTTTGAAATCAGTTTTTTTAACTACATCTTTTAGAAAAGTAAATTACATGTAACAAGTAGGTATTTTTGTTTTGCTATTTTCTAATCTTCCAAGAGGAACCGAAAGGTATAAACGAAACTAAAATATACGTTTAAATAAATATGACTAAAAATTAATGAAAGGTGCAAATTGGAAGAGAGTTTTGATCAATATCATAGAAATCTATTAGTCTAGTGCAGGGTAGGCGAACCTTTATGCATCAACGTGCCATTTTTTCTAAAAAAAAGTTTAATGGAGTCATTCGCGTGCCATCAAATAATTTTGAATTTCTGATTATTTGGAAAATAATAATTATAAATACTATCATAACTCTTTATTAAATAAAGTAAGCAAAAGAGGTACATTTTGGTATGTTATATTTTTCAGTAAAATTAGTGTGACTTCTGTTGCTGCAGGTTAGATGACAAATAATTTATGTTAAGGTTGTAAGATGTTACTTTTAGCAAAATGCATGCTGAACTAGATTCATCTGTCAAACGGTTTCTAACCGAGTTTTTAATGTTATTCATCTCTGAAAATAATGACTCGCAGGCATATGTAGATGAAAACATGGTTAAAATAGCATGAGCCAGCTTCTTCAAACAGTTAAATGTGTCTGGTAACGCATTCCATGTTTCCAGAATTTTATTATTAGCATTTTTACTTAAATTACTTGTCGATCTTTCAGTTTCAATTAATTCCAACTCTTTCCTTGTTTCAATAAATTTTTGAATCCATATTGAACTAGATTGGAAATCAATCAGCTGCATTTCAAATTCGTGCCCAAAATATTGTGTCGCGTGCCATCAATGGCACGCGTGCCATTGGTTCGCCTACCCTGGTCTAGTGAATGAGAAATAAATTAAAAAAAAAACACATTTTGCAATAAACCAACAATATAGAAGTTGTTATATAAAACCAAAGGCATGTCGAACTAAAATAGGTAATGTCATGGTGAAAATTAGCATAGGAAATGGAAATGGCAAGTGCGGCATTAGATTTCAGATGCACATCTGATACATGTTCGCTAATAATACGACTGCGTCGAGTGACGTTTGTAAACCAACCAGCGCGTTGTAACTTGATGAGCGGTTTCTTGGTTCATCCCTTCTAATTGGTATTCAAATTATAATAAAATTGCAAAGGGGCTAAACAAATCATTCTATAATGGCTTCAGCCATTTTGGTAGTTTACACAATATTTTGTATTCATATAGGCCCATGAAAGGCCACTGCTAAGCTCGGAATCACTTCTCTCTATACCATAGAGTTTTTTGTGGCGATCTCTATGGTATGCAGGCATTCTCACGATATTTCCCTTCACCTTAAATATGCATGTTAATGGGATTTGATAATGAATACACCACTGATGAATATTTAGAAGTGGATCCTGCGGTTCCATATCACCACCGTCTTTGCACGCCATTCACGCCAACAACCCCCAGTGACCAGGCCGCCTCGCAATATGATTAAGCATTTAGAATTACTGAGAAAACTATAATTATTAGTGATAATGATTCTTACCTGTTTTTATTTCAGAAACTGCGTCGGTCTCGCGACCTCAAGGGGACATGATACAAGGGATTATGGGTGGTTGGGGAAAATATCAGTTTCTATTATGTATTCTCGTATTTTTGTCCAAATTTCCCATTGCATTTAATCAAATGGCAATTATATTCTTAGCTCCCCCAATTTCTTACACCTGTGAAGACGGTGGGGTAAAAACATGTCCTTGCACTAATCCAGTATATAACACGACTATATTTACCAATACAATACAGATGCAATGGAATTTAATATGTTCCGAAGGTTGGAAAGTAAGCACTTCGCAGACGACATTCCAGGCAGGCACATTGGTAGGCAGTGTGTTGTTTGGAATGGCCTCCGACAGGTGATGTTGAAATTTATTGCTGCCCATTATGAGATGTACCGACTTTAATTATAATAACCTATTATTTTATTTTCAGGTATGGAAGGAAATACCCAATGGTAGTAGCGGTGATAATGCAAATGTCAATGGGAATATTAGCCGCTTTTGCTCCTACTTACTGGACTTTCACAATATTACGTGTTATAGTGGGTCTGTCTGTCGGTGGAACCATGGTCATTGGTTTTGTTATTATAATGGAATTCGTCGGTACCCAGTACAGAGACCTCATCTCGGCGCTTTACCAAGTGCCATTCAATTTGGGCCATATGCTGTTGCCTGTGTTTTCGTACTTCATAAGAGATTATTCTCAATTTCAGCTAGCAATTTCTGCGCCTGTCCTTATTTTGCTATCATACTTCTGCTTGTTACCAGAAACAGCAAGGTGGCTTATCGCCATGAAGAGAACAGATGAGGCGATAGTGACTTTGGAACGCGTCGCAAAAATGTGAGTAATATGTTGTTACATTTAGAAAGTGTCACAAATGTATATTCCACACTAGCAATAATTTTATTGTAATTTCTGTTGATGAATCTTAATGAATAAAATAAAATAAAATAAAAATAAGTTTATTGTTTATTTATTTCAATCATCGACGCTTAAACAATCATTTATTTACAGGAACAAACGACCTACTGGGAATATTCGCGCAGACGTTGAAGCGTACCAGGCAGCCATTGAAAAGAATCAGTTAAAAAAAGGCAACATAATAGATTTATTCCGTACTCCAAACCTGAGAAAGAATATTTTAGCGATGTCCTTCAATTGGTTAACATGCAGTTATTGTTTTTATGGCGTCTCTCAATACGTGGGTACACTGAGCGGTAATATATTTACTAATGTCGCAGCGGGTGCAAGTGTCACACTACTGGGCACCTTGTGTTCAATCCCGCTGTTGAGAGTCATGGGCAGAAAGACTATCATCATAATTTTTAATGCAATTTGCGCTATCTGCCTTCTGGCATTAGCGTGTTTTCCTCAATATTCAGTAATATGTGCTTGTATTGGTGAAGTGGCTAGTTTTATTGTGTTTGTTGTTGTATATTTATATTGCGGAGAAATGTTTCCGACAGTTGTGAGAAACGCGGCCTTGGGTTTTTCTTCAATGAGCGCTCGTATAGGTTCTATGATAGCACCCTTGGTGATTGATTTGGGCAAGATCCAACCGTGGGCGCCGCCGGTTGCTTTCGCCGTTTTCCCATTTGCTGCAGTATTTATATCTTTATTACTTCCCGAGACGAAAGGCTGTGAATTAATGACTACTATTGAAGAAGGGGAGCGATTCGGCAAGAAAGATAAAAATATAATTAAGACATAATCTATGTTAAATGAATGATGTTGTAAATATTGTAAAATTGTAAGTGATAAGTATAAGTCCGTTTCACTACTTTTTACTTCATTGTATTTAAATAAATAAATACAAATGTATTAAATATATCAAATTGTAACTCTTTATTTTATTTTATTATTAGATACATATAATTTATAAAAAGATGATAGATAAATGAGTGTTGTCACATAATAAACAATATATACATAGGTCGCGATTTGCTTACCGGCATCAGTTCGCTGCATGATGATGACGTAACAAGGAGTTAATAACATGCAGGCGGTAACCTTTAAAAACATCCCGACTTTATCACAAAAGGATAATTAATGTTAATATTTTTTCTTCATATTAAACTGAATGCGACTTTCTTTAGAAACATAACTTAAGAATATACATATGATATACATACCTACATATAACACGAGCAATTTAAATAAAAAATATTATTCTGCAGATAAAATGCAATTTGCAATATAAATAAGGATATCTTATGGGGAGTGGGCTTGCCCCTTTGTATGATGCACAAATTCCATAAGATTATTTTGACGTTTTCTTATTTTAATCCGACATGTATAATATTAATCATTGATTCGGCGTCGTAAAGGTAAGCAAGGTAAGTATTTGAAAAAAACAGGATAAGTATTGAGTGTGTTTTAGACTCCTTCCATGCTTTAGTTATTTTTCTGAGGTGATATCCTCGCTCGCCTATCACATCGTGGGACGAAATCTATGGACGGAACACACAAGGTGAAAAATGGTTGTCCTGGTCAAATTATTTAATAATATAATGTTAAGATTGTTATTAATTAGTCTAATTGGTGGTGTTGTCTCTTTTTCTCGTTCCCTCACTGCTGAGGATCGCGACTACGTACGATTTTGTCCAATGGGCACGGTCATGTGCCCATTGGACAAAATCGTCACCCCTAGCACACCTGCCTTCCAATTTGCCTAGCATTATCTGCTTCTCCAGTGTTTTGGAGATCGTATAATATGCCTAAATAGGCTCAGTACTCTTTTTTGGCAGACTGTGGAGAGTCTTGTGTTGATTTTAAGTTCTTTAACATCCAGCACTCGTTAGATCTCATGGCAGCCCAAGGTATACGGAGCAACTTTCGCCAGCATCACATGTCATAACCGTTCTATTTAAATTAAATAAACCAAACCACATACCTGGGATTTTTTTCAAATGCCTCACATGCTATATTGTATGATGCTACAAAATTACAATAATTGTTTGAGCTGCAAACTGTGCAGAGGTAATAGGGGTGATTTATTCTCACGTGTTTTTAAATTGTTTTCACATCGCGCACGTTGGTCTCGCTCTACTCCATAAGGTTCTTGTTATTTTTCGCATTCAATATTATGAACACTTTTTCAATTGTTAAAACATGTTTTTTTCTGTTCTTATTTATTTTACTTTCACTTTCCACAACTGTCGACCGATTGTTTTTATTGCAATGACCGGCAAGACGAGCATGCCGTTCGCCTCATAATAAGCGTTACGACTAACGACTGTTCGACTGCTCATGAATAGCAAAACCAAACAACACCTTGAATTACAAAGCAATGCCAAAGCAAACAAATATTATACTGCGCTCGCCACCCTGAGACATAAGATGTTAAGTATAATTATGTCCAGTAGTTACTCTGGCTACAGTATCTTTTTAATCGAAACACAACAATGCATTAACACTTCTGTTTGGCGGGAGAAATCCATTGCGGTGAACCTACCAAGGTGGCCTCTCACGTATAGACACATAAAAAGGAACGCTCGCCGATTACTCGCGCTCATTCATGGTGGCTGGGCATACGGCAGTTTTTACTACGAGCGTGGATTATGCACACGAAAGGTTAATACTTGGTTCTTATGTTTTACTTGACATTAGGCCAGCGTTTTTGGCCGACTTTGGGACCAGGTCTAATTTATTTGAGGCCTAAGAATGTGTTGTCAAGCGACATTTCTAGAAGTTTTCCGCCGCTTTGTAAGCGTTTGGGCTGATAATATACGTGGCACAACTGTATCTGTATCAGCCCATATACGTCCCACTGCGGGGCTAGGGACTACTCTATAATCAAGAGTACGATTGAGAAAGGTTAGGCCGTATCACAGGGCCGTATAGACTATAGACTACCACCCGGACCTAGTGCGGGTTGGCGGACTTTTACATACCATATAAATTCTTGCGTATCGCTATGGTATGCAGGTTTCCTCACGATGTTTTTCGTTCACCGTTATAGTGCATGGTGATTTACAATCAATACATACATGACTCCGAAAATTCAGAGGTAAACCCTGGGATTCGAACCCACGACCAGCATAAACATGTTGGTAGTCGCGTTTGTTCCGTTATCAACAGCCCACCACGCAGTTTCACATTGGCCCATAATTTAGCAGTAGGTAAATATTAGGCGGGATTAACCATGTTAACATCGCATAATAAATATTAGATCCATCCAGCCTATTTTCACTATCCGGTCGGAAACCGGATAGTAGCACACTATCCGGCCGAATACCGAATAATAAAATAAATAAATATATATCACTAGATGTTGAATTCTTTACGTTCTAACTCGTCTATATCGCGCTTTTCCGTAGGAATACAATTTTGTCTATATGCCTATATCCTTTCTCATTATCTAATCTATCTGTGTATTAAATTTCATCAAAATCGGTTCAGTAGTTTAGGCGTGATTACACTTCAAATCAAATTGTAACGCTATAAGCGGCCGGATATCCGGCGCTCCGGCCTCGTAGCTAGCCGAATATCCGGTATCCGGCCAAATCACTATCCGTTTCATCCCTAATAAATATTCTTATTTAGAACGAACTATCAACCCAATTCAGGTTGATAGTTGTTCAAAAACTATTCAGTTTTTTGAACGTTTCTTTTTTCAAAGTCAGTTAGAAATTAAAACATGTATAGAGCCACAAAGATACCTGGCCCGGTGGCCAAAAGTGGAAACAAATACGTCATTTAGAATGTCAGTCTATCTGCCACTCGCTGTCATATCGGCCATTAGTTGTTTACTCAATGTATTTATTTTTACTGCATTATTTAAAACTAGTGTAAACTGCCGAAAACTTTAAAAAGTGATGCTAGGAATGTTAAACTTCAGGTATTAAATTTTACGTAGGAAGAAAATCGGCTTCAGATACCAATAATACCCTTCGAAAAATTGTATCATCGTGTAGCTGTTGCCACAAGTTTGTGTTGTCAGCTTTTCAAAATAAATTCCACGAAAACAGAACTTTGTACGTACTAGTACAATAGATTTTAGTTCATATCCTAAACTAAAATTCATCGTTACGTGCGTGGTGGCCTGTTGGTAAATGGACCACCAATGACCACAACCACATTTCACGGTGGCTGCGAGTTCGAATCTCAGAGTACCCCTCTGACTTTTCGGAGTCATGCGTGTATTGATAGTCAATAAACACACACAAAAACGGTGAAGGAAAACATCGTGAGGAAACCTGCATACCAAAGCGATTTATAAGAATTTCTATGGTACCTGTGTAAGTCCACCAACCTGCATTAGGCCAGCGCGGCGGATTATATAGCCTGTGATATGGCCTAACTACCCTCAATCGTACTCTCGATTACAGAGGAGGCCCGTACCCTCCAGTGGGACGTGTATGGGCTGATACAGATAACTTTTTAAGGGTTTTGACTTCTTTAAGTTGGAGCGATTGGTTAGAAATCTTGTGAAGGAAAAAACATGCATATGAAACTGGTCCACTCATTTTCCCGACACTATTGATCGGATTGAAAAATCTTACTTTACCCACTTTATTGCTATATCTATTTTTAATGGCAACACCAAATTCGATTACAGCGACTCTCTCATCGGGTCAGATAACTTTGTGGCTCTATAGGTATTTAATTCATCTGTCTGCTATTGGCCGGTGGCTAAATTTGGAACTATAGAGCCACAAAGATACCTGGCCCGGTGGCCAAAAGTGGAAACAAATACGTCATTTAGAACGTCAGTCTATCTGCCAGTCGCTGTCATATCGGCCATTAGTTGTTTACTCAATGTATTTATTTTTCCTGCATTATTTAAAACTAGTAAAAATTGCCGAATACTTTAAAAAGTGATGCTAGGAATGTTAAACTTCAGGTATTAAATTTTACGTAGGAAGAAAATCGGCTTCAGATACCAATAATACCCTTCGAAAAATTGTATCATCGTGTAGCTGTTGCCACAAGTTTGTGTTGTCAGCTTTTCAAAATAAATTCCACGAAAACAGAACTTTGTACGTACTAGTACAATAGATGTTAGTTCATATCCTAAACTAAAATTCATCGTTACGTGCATGGTGGCCTGTTGGTAAATGGACCACCAATGACCACAACCACATTTCACGGTGGCTGCGGGTTCGAATCTCAGAGTACCCCTTTGACTTTTCGGAGTCATGCGTGTATTGATAGTCAATAAACACACACAAAAACAGTGAAGGAAAACATCGTGAGGAAACCTGCATACCAAAGCGATTTATAAGAATTTCTATGGTACCTGTGTAAGTCCACCAACCCGCATTAGGCCAGCGCGGCGGACTATATAGCCTGTGATATGGCCTAACTACCCTCAATCATACTCTCGATTACAGAGGAGGCCCGAACCCTCCAGTGGGACGTGTATGGGCTGATACAGATAACTTTTTAAGGGTTTTGACTTCTTTAAGGGGGAGCGATTGGTTAGAAATCTTGGGAAGGAAAAAAACATGCATATGAAACTGGTCCACTCATTTTCCCGACACTATTGATCGGATTGAAAAATCTTACTTTACCCACTTTATTGCTATATCTATTTTTAATGGCAACACCAAATTCGATTACAGAGACTCTCCCACCGGGTCAGATAACTTTGTGCCTCAATATGTACATATAAAATTAAAAAAAAAACATCTTTTGTGGATGATAGATTCGTAGGATCGAGAAAAGTAGTGCGAGAGCAAAGAGAATTATGTCCAGCAGTGAATAAATTGATGAAATTGAGTGGCTGATATGATGATGATATATTAAACGCATGTTTGAGATATGTTTTCATAATAATATAAACAGCAAGGATTTATATTCGTAACCCAATAGTATTAACATGTCCAAAATTATAAAACGTGAAGAGACAGAAGCTACATCTATACATATAAATAAAATTGAAGTGTCTGTTTTAAAAGTGAAAATTAAAAAAAATGTCCTACTACATATCGTTATATACACGATACCTACTCCGAAAATGATGTTTAATTAAAAAATAGCAAAACAGTAACGCAATTGGACGTAACGCCAAAAGACCGCAGACGATCTACAGTAAAATTCTGTCGAAGATATTACACTTACTTGGATGTTTTATCTAAATACAATAAAACTCTCATAGAAGATTACTCTGATATTATTATAAGTATAATAAAATTATCTGTTGGTTTATCATAAACGACATTGTGATGTGATAATATTTTCAAGTGTCAATAGACTGGAATTGCTGGAGAAATATTTGGACAGTTCTTTTAATACGAGTATAATATAATAAAAAAAGAAAAAAAATGTTACATATAAGTTGTTTATCTACTCTTATTTCGTTTGTTTATTTCATTTCTTTCCTTTGTATAAAATTACATAAAATCGAGTATTGGCGTTTTTATTGTTTGTGATTTACTTTATTGAAAGATGAATAAGTAGGTATTTACGTTGTAAGGGGCTAACAAATGCTAATTGTCAAGTCTCAAATAAAATCTATCCTTAATACGTCTCAGTGAAGGACACAGGTACATATATTGAATTGAAAGGACTTAGGCCATGTTGATTGTTGCAGACCATGAATATTTAATTCAACACCAATATTATGACTCTTTATTTATTTATTTATTTTATTTAATTCTTTTTTGCACTGTACAGAAATACTATGTAGATATTATACAATAAGAAAAATAGTACAAGTGGCGGCCTTATCACACTAGGTAGTCTCTTACAGGCAACCATGGGATGGATATACTAACAGGAGATAGAAAGGGCAGTCTAAGGCGTAAAAGAAATAATAATAATCTACAATTAATAACTAAAAATATAAAATAAACACACAAAATATATATAAATATCCATATACATACACATATACAAACATACCTATAATATATACATATACATATTATATACCTATCCTAAAATATATCAAGAGAATGGACAAATTATTTCAGCTACACTCTTGTGAGAGGAAATGTTCTTTGACTTTTCTTTTAAATGACGACAGTGTTTCAGCCCGTCGCAACTCAGCTGGTAGAGAGTTCCACAGTCGGACAGCTTGGACAGTAAATGATTTAATAACTTTAATTTAAGAAGTCATAGTATTGCAATATTATTTGTATTGTTCAACAGCACATAGGTAATAGCGAATTTATAGTTTGAAGGTAATAAAGTCACTTTTAAAGATTTAGCAGCTCAAAATTGTAAATGCGAAACCTGTTGAAAAGGGATCTGTGTGGATTACAGCAATTCCTAAAAAAAATGTTTTATTCGATAAATCAATAAATTTGTTATATCTGAAAGGAATTAGTTTTCTTTTTATTTAACTGTATTCATACGAAGATACATACCAATAATTATAAAGGAAACTACTGATTCATTTTTGGAATATTTTTGAGTGTACCTACCTGTCAGATTGCAGGATATTTACATAAATGTGGGTTCTTTTTTGCAATCCAATATCTGCCAATATCAATAAGTGATTCAAGTGCATGCTTATTCGCAAAACTCACGTATTTGAATAAAGGGATAAACAGCTGCCTTGGAAAACGAGGGCAAGGAAAACGGCCGCTTTATGAACTATATTTATTCCTCTACTTTTGATCTTATTTTATAATTTGCAAATATTAACGAAAGATTATAATGGTTTGAAGTGTAGGTTTTTTTACTTCAATTCCGTAAATACCTAAATACATAAAAAAAATTAAAATGCGTTTTTACTACAAGTGGTGAAAGTGAAATAAAATATCGATAACATTACACGTGACCACTTGCCAATATATTGGCAATCCAGCGGGATAATCGAAATTGATAATTTGCACCCTATCTACCTAACCTGTAGTATAATTGACCTAAGCCGTGATCCCGGAGAACAACTGATAATAGTATTTTACAAACTTAAAAAAATATGTCAACACATAAAACTATAATTATAATTAATCTATTGATCCTAAATAAAATAACTCTTTCTTCCGTGTATTAAAAATAAGAAAAATAATAATTTTAAAACGAAATATGAAAATAGCTGAAAAGAAAATAAATGGACAAAGCAAACGAAGACTTGAATCCAGCAGTGATAAAGGGATTTTAATTTTTTGTATTTGTATCAGCCCTTAAACAAACATACCACTACAGGTCACGGGCCTTCTCTACAATCGAGAGTACGATTGAGAGTGATTAGGCCATATTATAGTCCACCACGCTGGCCTAGTGCGGGTTGGAAGATTATTTTTTGTACTTACTTATAATTAATTAATTACATAACTAATATACTTTGAATTATGGCGATATCAAAACACACATTGCAGAACATGATAGTAAATTTACGACGAATTTGAAATATGTCCCTATATAAATAAAATCCTATATCGAGGTCTGATAGAATGTATTTACATGGAATGCAGTCATCCAATTGTGATCAACGAAACAAACACAGGTAACAAAGCATGCTCCTTATTAACTTAATATGCACAAAATATAATTTTCAGACTTGAAATTTCAATACCATACCGAAGAAACCTACTCGATTTCAAGTAACATTAAGTGACATCGTTGATTAAATTGAATTACCGTGATTTTTGAAAGATTGTTTGTTCATATTTTTTTGTAAAAATGGGCTAACAATTGTAAACGATTTGCAATATGCATTTATTTGCCTCAATATTTACTGTTACGTAAAAGTACAGAATTAAAAAATGGTTTTAATTAACGAACTGATAGGAAACTTCGGAAAATATCACCTTTGGTTGTGTTTCTTAGTATTTATGAGTAAATTTGGAGTGGCATATCATCAAATGGCAATTATATTTTTGGCACCACCCCCGCAGTATTACTGTCCAGGAAACGCATCTTGTTGTGAAAAACCTATTTACGACTTCTCAGTGTTTACTAAAACCATAGTAACAGAATGGAATTTAATATGCGAAAACACTTGGCTGAAAGATATCACACAAACTTTATTCCAGTTCGGTGTTCTAATTGGAAGTTTTGTGTTTGGTGTCGCATCTGATAAGTAAGTAGTTATATTACTTATTGCCAAATAACTAATATTACAATGTACTTATGCTTTGTTATTTTTTAGATATGGTCGAAAACCAATGATGATAACATCAGTAATATTAGAAGTGTTTACTGGCCTCATTGCATCGTTCTTGCCCGATTTTTGGAGTTTTACTATTGTCCGAATGATTTTGGGATTCGCAGTGGGTGGTGTTATGGTCATAGGGTTTGTAATGGTAATGGAATACGTTGGAAATGAGAGCAGAGACGTTGTGTCCGCTCTATATCATGTACCTTTTACACTTGGTCATATGACTTTAGCATTGTTTGGCTATCTTATAAGAGATTACATGAATTTTCAGTTAGCAATTTCTTTACCCAACGTATTCTTACTGATATACGTTTGTGCTTTACCAGAAACGCCAAGATGGCTTTTAGCAACAGGTAGAACATTCAAAGCAATAGAGTTAACAGAAAAGATTGCCAAAATGTACGTATTATTTTAGATATTCAAGGTTAGACTTTGATTTTAAAAAATCTTATAGCTCCTTATATTTTATTTGCAGTAACAAATTACCTACGGAAGAAATTCACCGAAAAATTGAACTTTATCAACTAGAACACTTAAGTAAAAGACAAACGAAAGGCACTGTAATAGATTTATTTCGCGCACCAAATTTAAGAAGAAATATTTTAATTATGTCTTTTACTTGGTTCGTAAGCAGTTATTGTTACTATGGTATTTCTCATTACATTGGGCATTTGACTGGAGACATATTTGTCAATGTGGTAGCAAGTGCTGGCGTCTGTTTATGTGGTTGTATTATTGTCATTCCATTAATGAAGATTATGACGCGGAAGAGTATGGTTATTATTGGAAATATTCTTTGCAGCATTTGCTTATTCATCATAGCGTGTGTACCCGAAGGAAAAGTGTCTGTAGTCCTCGGTTGTGTCGGAGTTTTATTCTGCTATATGGCTTTTATAATTGCCTATTTGTATTGCTCCGAAATGTTCCCTACAGTAGTAAGAAATGCGGCAGTTGGTTTTACTTCAGTGATGGCGCGACTCGGTGCCATGATTGCACCTTTTGTAGTAGATTTAAGACCTTACGGACAATGGTGTGCTCCTGCTGCATTTGGCATTTTCCCACTTTTGGCTGCTATTTTTTGTACTCTATTGCCAGAAACAAAAGATTGTGAATTAATGATGACTATAGAAGAAGGTGAAACGTTTAGTAAAGAACACAGAATGAACAACCGAAGTCTTTCAAAGGAATTAACTGCATTAGCTAGAAGATTTACATTTAATGAAAATTTAAACTCATAATTATTAGATAAAATGTTTAATTTTGACTTTATTACGTATTATCGTATAATTTGATATAACATATGAACATTTTACTTTAGAAATATTAATGCAGTTTTTTTAAGTCAGTCTGCGTTTGATTTTAATTTGAAAGTATGCATAATTATGATTCTTACTTATTTGTTAATTAAAATTTGATACTGATATATTCCATAAATTATTAAAGATAAAAGATTTAAATTGATATGAATACATTAGAGAACAAATGCAATTACGAGAAGAAAATTACACCTCAATTTATTCCAATGAGGTGTCACGTAACAAGGCTTAGTGGGTCACTGTAAGGGTTCTAATCTAGAAGCGATACTGCAGCTCCAGGGCTTCATTGGTGACGGAGTTCGATTTGAAACGGCGCCGCCATGGCGGCAGGGTTTCTACTCTGCTTTGCTTGGTATTACACCATTATCTCTGGTATGTATGTAGTACAACCTTGTGTAGTGCAATCTGATTAAAAAGAAGAAGGCAATATTCATTGTCAATTATTGGCTGTGTTTTCGTGGTAGAAATGGATATCCTGTATTTTAGTGTATCATTCAAATCACCGGAGTTCGTTTGTAATCCTAATTATAAGTGACATTTATTAAATGTTATAATACGCTTTATTTCAGGATTTTTCGTTCTGTATTGTCCGGTAATGTACCTTATGTTTATTAATCACAAGCTGTATAGGACTATCGTTGATGCTCTTTTTGCTCTTTGGGAATTATATCCAGTGGTAAGCAATGTTATCGTATGTACGTCATATGTCGTATTTGAAGATTAGAACTAGTTCGTTGGCATTAATATTAGTGTTGTTTTTCTTGAATTTCAGGCTTTATTCCAATGTATCTGCTCAACACAAATCCATCATTTCGGTGATTATGTGAATGCTGATGAGAAAACTATTATCGTGATGAACCATCGCACAAGAGTAGATTGGAACTATGTTTGGATCTGCTTGTACCACGCCACACAGGATCCTGCAGCTGAGATTTGCATCTGCAAGGAAGATTTGCGAGATGCAAACAAATCTGAAGTTCCGAAGTCAATACTAGATGTAGGTGGCAAATCAAAAATAAAGTTTGTGTTAAAAGATGAATTAAAAACAGTTCCTGCCATGGGTAAGTTCAATATTATTTATAATTGTTTATTTATAACTTCATTCATAAAAAACTTGTAGATAATATTATCGTTTACCTTATAGTTTCAATAGTAATTGAAAAAACACGGAACACAAAACGGAACAATATTGTATGACATTGAGTTCGAAACCAGGAAAGGCCGTTAATGTTTTTTATTTAACTTATGCTACATATGAAAATATTTAATTAAAAATACTTATCTTATTCCGACATTACAATGGGGCCATGTTAAAATTTCAGTTGACGTGAATTGATTCCCTTTATGGTTGATATTGGTAGTTAATAGTTATGCTGATCTAATTTAACTTAATTTTCTGGAGAATGTTCGTAACGTGAATTATGGAAATACGCCTTTTAGGTTGGATAATGCAGCTAAATTATTTCCTGTATGTTAAGAGGAACTGGCAGGAAGATCAGCTAAATATGAGCCAGTTTATTGACTATTACAGAAAATTAAATTATGAATGCAGAATTGTATTGTTTCCTGAAGGCACTGATCTAAGTGCGGACAATAAACGCCGCAGTGAGAAGTTTGCGGTAACCCATAATTTACCAGTAAGTTATTTCAACTTCGTCTGCAAATCCTTACTTCTCACTTCCATTGCTTTTTCCATATTTTTTTTTGTATATTTAAATTATTTTGTGCAATTGTGCTATCAATATGTGCATGTCACCTCTACTATTAGGAGGTAGCAAATGAGAGCCATGATACTCTACGTCCTTTTACAGGTTTCGATAATCCACATTAAGGTTTTTTCAATAAGAATTCAACGGTAAACAGAAATTAATAATATTAAAACGAATTATTTTTATTCCCATACAAAGTTAGGTAACTAAAGTGACAAGCTTTGATATGGAAGAAGAAAATATTGTCAATTAATTCGAAATGTTCTGAAGTATTGGTCTCATACTTGCTAGTGCATTGCTAGACATCCGCGGTATGAGATCAATAGTCGATTTATAAAGACTGTAACTAACTGCCCATGTCGTGAACCGCTTTCAAAGATATGTTATTTTTTCTGTTACGTCCTTTATTTACGGATGATGATGCACAGATGTTCATGGTATTTTATCTTTTGCAGCAATACGATTATGTGCTTCATCCTCGCACTACGGGTTGGGCAGTGCTGTGCGCTCGCCTCCGAGAGTGCGGATTGGCCTCGGTGTATGATGTGTCCATAGCGTACGATAATCCAGCACAGACCGAACTTGATTTACTACGGGGGAAAATACCCTCGAATGTTTACTTCCACGTGAAACGGTAAAGTGTCATTCTATACGATTTAACACATTTAGTTAGGGTATTTAAAGCAACTCTTTTTTGGTAATAAAAAAATTAAATTTGGTAGATTAAATATTTATTTTACTCTTGCTTTCAATTAACCATCAATAAAGTTCTTCTCTTGCACATTTTCTATCGAGTCGGTCATAAACTATTTTCAATCATTGGTAGATAATAATACTTGTAGGATTTCTATTTTTAAAACAATTTCCTTGTAAGCTAATTATTTAGATAGTACAAATTCATTCTTTCCTTCCTTCTACCTGGCGTTATACCAGCCGGTGCTAGGGTCTGCCTTCCCGCTAATTCTCCTCATTTCGCCTGATCTTCGGCATCCTTAATAGCAAGGCAATTGACCTTCTTATTTCCTTGGCGACATGTAGCCAGCGCTCCTTTTTCTATCCCTCGGTCGAGATCCGCGAACGTCAATAGTCAAAATTGTTGATTTTTTTGTATTTTGTTCTTATATTGCATGTAATATACATTTATACATGATGATGGCGTTCACAAACGGGTTTGATGGTTGACATTATTATAAGTACTAATTTTATGACGCAAATTATTTTGATATAAATCTACAGGTCTGTATAGAAACCCAGGTGCCTGAAAAGATAGAGCGAGATTTACACATTATAATTTTAAACAGCATTTTCACTGATCCATAAATATGTTGTATTATTGCAGTTACTCTGTAAACCAAATTCCTACTGATGAAGACGCATCAAGGAAATGGTTGAATGATCGATGGCAAGAAAAAGAGAACAATTTACGAAAGTTCCACAACGAAGGTGAGCTCTTTCAGATCTAATTAATGTCAGCTGATTATACATTGTATTTATTGAAGTAAAGAATTTATTTAGTTCAGGTATAAACTTGATGAGTTTATTCGGTCAATGTGAACATCAATTCAAGTAACATCAACGACCTTTAATTTAATTAATTAATTGAATTGATTACACCGCAAATAGGTTCGTAGGCATATGCAGCCATGCAGTCCTTTATTTTCTTTAAATGTTACTTATATTCCATATTCGTGAAAAATATTTTAAAGGCCTATTAAGTATACGTAATACGGCATACCCAAATATTAACTTACTTTCAGTCCGCAGTCAAACTATTTCATTAATACTTAAATCTGCACCTTATCGGCTCATGCAGTTTATTTAGACACACTAACTATCGCCTTAGTGAAATAAATGGCAATATCACTAAATATATTTTTTGACAACCTAATATTTTTACCACATTTTATTGTACCAAATTGTATTTTGATTGATGGTAACAGGCCTTTGCTGTCATTGATATGGGTCAATCAAGTTGTAAAATTAAACAGTTATAAATATGTATACTTACCTAATTTATTTTATTAGTACAGTCTTCAAGCCGCTTCCAACAGATCGATGTCAAGATTCTTGGAGGAGGCCTATGTTTAGCAGTCGACTTCCTGTGGCTGAAGAAAGAGCGAGAAGAATTACCAGTATTATTCTTACTATCCATCCATCCATCCACCAGCCAAAGGAAGTCTACTGCTGAACATAGGCTTCCCCCAATGATTTCCACAGAGACCTGTTGGAGGTAGCCTGCATCCAGCGACGTCCTGCGACCTTTACCAGGTCGTCTGACCAGCTTGTGGGTGGACGTCCCACGCTGGGCTTTCCGCTACGTACTATATTGTAACATAATTTTTGTATAATTTTATCTGATTGCAGGCAATTTCATCGACCCGTCAACTAGTAAACCACCAATTTACCGAACGCCAAGATCAATGATAGTAGCCAAAGTAGGATTCATATTTTGGACTGTAGTGAATATTTTTTTCACATATTCTATATTTAATAATGTTCTCTTTCAATTTTGGGTTGTGTATCACAGTTTGTTATTCGTTTTTGTGACATGGAAATTTGGAGGTTTTCAGAATGTTCAGTATAAATTATTAGAAAAAATTATAATGTAGCAACTTAATTTTTAGGTATATTTTTACTCGCTATTGGACTGTGAATTCTCAAAGATGCCAAATATTGTAGATAAATTTAAATGTGTCCATTACAACATGGTACTGCTAGTCAATGAACTGTAAGAAAATAGTTTTAGAAACGTTAAATGATATATCAGATAAAGCCTAAACAGATCTTTCATTTCCCTTTGCATTCTCAATGACATTCTCTTTCTATACTTTAAATGGTAACTTACCTGAAGGAAAAAATTACGCAATACAGCGATAGAAATTAGTATACCTCACATTAATATTTAAAAATACAATAAAAATGATAAACATAATAATTTTCCTTAAATTTTTTATAATTATTATGTCAAATATAAACAAACTTGAATGAAAGCAGTATTTGCGTCTTGAGGTAATTGCAAAAATCGATGGGGCACAGGGTACACCTCTATAATCAGAAGTAAACATTATCATAATTAAGACGCCGCAGTAACAGGAAGTCTTGTTATTGCACTTACTTTCCTCTTAAAGCGAAAGTAGCAATCATAACTGACACCAATCAGGTTCCAACCACGAAGTCACGCGGTGATTAATATCATACGAGGTAATGAATTCCTAAAAGATGTTAAATGTTTATATTGCCTAGCTGGATTAACTCAAAACTATCTATGTTAGGCAAATATTAAATTTTACTGGTGGTACGTCTCTCACATGTGAGAGGCCACCTGAGTAGGTACTACCGCAATGTCTTTTTCTCTCGCCAAACAGCAGTGTAAAGCTAGAGTAACTACTTAACACCTTATGTCTCAGGATGGCGCAGTGGAATGCCAAGCATTGCTTTATAATTGAAGGTATTGCTTGGTTTTGCTACTGTTCATGAGCGGTCGTATCGCTTACCATCATGCGAACGGCATTATCATCTCGTCATACATTGAATTTTAAAAAATCCCACGTGTAATGCAGAGTCACTTGACCCTTTTAGTATAGCTTATGAACGCTACAAAAATGAAGTAAACGCAACATAGTATAATGATCCAAAGCCTCTCTTACACCACCGTATCAGAACAACATCGACATTTTATCTTCTCGAAACATAAACACACATTGTTTATAAACTCATGTTTATCACAAAAAAGTTATGGGCAGTGCTTTAAAATAACATAATGCTAGTTACATTTAACAAAGCTATAAGGTTTCACAATCAGATTTTTCAAATATACCAACAGTGGAATGAAAACCTTAGTATAAAACCATTCATTGACAATCTTCCTTCGCGCCAGATCGTAAATCAGTGATAGTTACCTACCTTGAATTATTACACAGTAGGCACATATAAATACCATGTAAAGAGGGGATAACAACGTTGAATAAACTTTTAACCTTATTATGAATGGAAATAATTTATTTGCAATCTACGATTATATATCAATTCTCGTATCAATCGCATATCTTTAAGTTAATCATGTTATATCGTGTTTCGGTTTATATTTATTTTAATATGATATATTACATTGCAATGGTCTTATACAGACCCGCTTTACTTGTCAAGTGTTTTAGCCTATATTTTAGTAAACTGTGTTTTTCACACGTTGCCATTAAACTCCACCCTACACAGCCAAAACACATTTACTGTTTATTTCTACGTTCTGTTATGGTATTATCAGAATATATTTTATATTTATGTGTAAATATTACCGGCCAAACCCCATTTATTAGTCCTAAAATCGGGTGTTCGATTTGAAATCGTGTTTTGGCGTTTAACAGTATTATTCTAACGAAGTTCCCTATAATATTATTCTCTTTTTTAAAAAAATTCACTATACGTAATTAATTATAATATAAATTACAATTACAGTATTAAATAAAATACGTACAATCAAATACTTCTGAGCATTCTTTTTTTTGGCCTATTATAATATGTGAGACACATTCTAATACAATTTTACACACAGCGATTACAAAGCCGACGCTATAAACCTAACTAACAGCAATAAATAAAGATAAAGATTAAATAAATAACACCCAACATTTAAATGCATACCATTGAGTTTACAACTCCTGTATATGATTATTATTAAACCGATAACTGAGGCTCAGTTTTATTTCGACTACGCTCCCTCTGCTGTATAGTATTCATTAGCACAGTGTCTCTAGTTTCAGGAAGGAAATTTACTAAAATTACAGCACAAAGCGCTAATGCACTAAATATAGTAAGCGATGCCCATTGTATACCTATATTTACAGAGAAAGGTGCGATAAATCCTCCAAACCTCGCAAACACCGAAGCAAATCCCATTGCAGAGTTCCTGATAACAGTAGGAAATACTTCTGAAGAATACAAGTACACCTGAACGAACGCTGTATACGCGCCCATTTGTCCAATAATAGCGAATACCAAAGTTGCAGTTGGTACATCACTTGGTATAAAAATAATTATAATAAATGCTATAGCTGCTGTACAGAAACTTGTTGATACACTGATCTTTCTCTTGAGATACAAAGTGGCGAGAATAACCAAAAATATTCCCGGGATAAGGAACAATGCTGAAAGGAATACGTTCAAGTAGAGATTCCCTTGAAGACGGCCGATGTATTGGTTGATGCCGAAGAACGTGTGCGAACAAAACATCCACACGAAAGCCGTGATGAACGAATACATTCTAATCTTCGGAGTTTTAAACAATTCCGGAAAAGATGCAGGTTTCTGGTTTTCTATTTTGTCCACGATCGCTTCGATGTTGTCAGTCGAACGTTTATTCCTGTAACACAAAATTATATTCTATAATTTTAAATTGAAATTCATGGACGTGAAATTGCATTATATACTCACTTCTTTGCGATGTGTGTTAAAAGTTCCACCGCTTCTCTTTTTCTGCCAACAGATATAAGCCATCTTGGAGATTCAGGTAAAAGCCAATAGTACGATATTAAAAAGACCCAAGGCACCGATGTCACTAACTGAAGAGTCCTCCATTCTCTTACAAAATACGCTATCATAGGCAGAATCATATAACTTGTAATGAAGGATACTTCTGAGAGACCCACAAGATAGGGTCGAAATGACTTCCCACTATACTCTATTATGAGTACGTAACAGCATAGCATAACTCCTCCTACTGTGACACCTATTAAGAATCGACAGACTAGGAACATCCAAAACTGAGGAATCACAGCTGACAACGTCACGAAGACTACTTGAAGACATAATGCCAGTAGCGATGCCAACTTGCGACCATATCTGAAAATGAAAATAAAAAAAAATATATTTCAAATATATTGCTCTCTTTTAAATCTATTGTGCACATGTTTTGTAAGTTAAGATTTGCTTTTTATATTGTGTTAATAAATTAACAGAGCTAGTTTTCTATAAACTTTTTGATGTCTATTAGTCTAAAAAATTCACGGAAGTCTAAGACTAGAAATTAACGTTGTTGAATTGAGATTTATAGTGATTACGAAATACTTTAACCGACATACCATTAAAATTTATGTGCAAAATTGTGAAAGCATAACATTTGCTCAAATTGAGCGTAAACTTTTAGTCTATGTTTTTATAATTTTAGACTTACCTATCAGATATATGACCGAATATAATACTCCCACCCAATATACCAATTTGCATCATTGATTGGGCCAAACTAGCCAGGGAGGTCCTGTCGCATATCAGGTTCCATTCTGTTGTTACTGAGCTGACCACAGCACTTTGATCATATGCAGGGTTGTTACAAGGACAAATATTTGTGGCATTTGACGCATTTTCATCCAAACAAGTATACTCGACTCCCGGAATTATAAACACCACATTATTGAGTTGGAATTCAACTGGATATCTCGCTATTGTTATTAAAAATACCACCCAAGCTTGGTATCTACCAAAACTTCCAATAATCGTCTCTATTCCATCTTCAGCAGACATTTTTCTGCAAGCAAAATCATAGTATATAATGGATATTTACTATTTAATTTATTAAATTTAACTACTAATAACTTACCACAATATATTTATCATTAATGACTTTAAATTAATTTCCACTGCAAACACGTCTTCCAACTGTCTTTAATTGTACTCAATAATAATTATGCAAATAATACCTATTAAAATACGTTTAACCAGACGCGACATTTAAATAGCAATGTTGTAGTTACGAGTACATATACAATGTCGATGAGAACATCACTCATTAGTTAATTAACTAACATTTTTTAATTAAAATTTTTTAATGCTCAAGGTAGACATTGAATATCTTAACAAACGTAATAATAGTGTGGCACTGTTCACATATAAATTCAAACTGAGGAAGCTAGCAGATAGTCATTTTAATAATTTATCAGTAAATCGCCATTTGCAGATAAAGAGACTTATTATTATCTTCTCTCATAAATTTAAATCTATGTATCCAAGACAAACAAACTTCAGTCATTGTAAAATTTATTAAACAATTCTTCATAATTATCACAGCCTATACGTAGAACAATAACCGCCTAAAAGGAGGCTAAGAAGAATACATCGACGTAGTAAATAACAGATACAATATTATAAATTGTTACAGCTAACGTTTCACAATCATTACGCTGCACTGGTCATAACAAAAGTGATACACTTCTTGTACGCAGCATATTTATCACAAATCAAACAACGTCATTCATTTTGTGCGTAATGTTTATAAATACTTTGTGTCATAAACTTAAGCCTCGATAGGCTATTAGAGATCTTGTAGCTCAAGCTTCACCTTCTTCTAATGTGTCTGGCAGTTTCTTTCCACGGGTGTCGGGCAGTATTATGCAGAGTGCAGCTCCAATCAAAGGTACAATTCCAAAGGCTAAAGGCGGCAACCATGAGTAGGTGTGTGCAAGAGTGGCTACAAATGGAGCCAACATAGACCCTATTCTTGCCACTGTTGAAGATAAACCTACTCCTGAATTTCTTACGACAGTTGGGAAAAGTTCCCCTGCGTATAAATAAACGGTGGCGAATGATATGCTCAAGCCCCATAATCCGATACATCCAAGTGTCAAATTGGTTGCTCCCGACTGCGGCACGATAATGATGAGGAGGCAACTAAGGCCTGTGATGCAGTTGGAGCTGATGAGAGTAATTTTACGTCCCATAACTCTGTTAGCATATATAGAAATTAATGTTCCTGGGACCTAAAACAAACAAATACCTACATATAATATACACAAACCAAATATCACGGGTTGATAATGAAACGATATTACGGGTCAAATAATTGCTATGTAAATAATAAAAAAACTTTATGATAGCGTATAAAAAATGTAATGATGTTATGTTTTAATAGCATTTTTATGCGATAATAACACCCGATTAATCCTGATTTATCTAGTGCTAATAGTTACATTCCTCATTCTGTTATCATGACATTAATATTTAAGCAAATTATTCTGGTACTCTTTTGGAGACCTGCAATAATATATTTTAGACATTCTTTGACTAATTTTATTACGGACACGACAAGAATCATATGCCATTGTTGCATGACATAGCCGCCATGAATTATCGTCTAAGATTATCATGTTCTGACAAATGTTTAAACACGGTGTAACTTTTTTATTTCCTTACGATAATCATAACTTCGATGTGAGAAACTCTGGGAGAGTAAATGTGATTTAAAAGACGAATTTCAATTATTTGAAACCTATAAGTAACGTGCGTACTTAGTTCTCGTATTAAGAATATTAGTATATTATAACCTGTGAATTTGCATTGGGCAAAGGCAGTGAAGTAAAACCTGTCTATATCTCAGAATAAGTTGACCATAGTCTAGTAGCTGCTCATAAAATAATAATACACAGTACACACCATTCAGTTCTGTATGATCTGTATATTGTATCGACAGCCCAGTTATGGAAAGCGAAAAGGGGAAGATATTATTAATAGTGTAATATATAAGGCCGCCATTTGTACTATTATTATCATATAGTTTCTTAATGGTTTTTCTATACAGTGCATACAATGATTAAATAAATGAATAAATTGTATATATCTACATATCTATCTATATTCTAAACAGATGTAAACGGTCTGGGCATTAAACTTACTAACATGATTTAATCGCGTCTTACCATGTGAGGTGAAATTGATATATAAATTTTATAATTATTCTTTGGTAATAAAATCACTAAAAAATGAATGTTTACCTGAATGGCAGCAGATATGGCGACATTGGTGAATATGTTTCCAGAGACATGTCCGATGTACTGCGAGACACCGAAGAAACAAAGCCCACACACGAACCAGTTAAAGCATATGGCAATAGTCCTAGCACGAAGCTTGGGAGTACGGAACAGGTCCAAGAATGATGCGTGATCTTCAGATTTATTGGTGACGTCCACCACCATCTTCTGAGCAAATGATCCGATATTCTCTGTCGGCAGACCATTCCTACAAACCAGAAATATTGCTATTACAAAACCTTGTTTTGCGTAGATTTAAATAATTGCTATGAAATTAAAGTAAGTGAAAATAATATTGTACAAAAACTTAAACGGAAAATTATTGCAAAGGATGAATTAACGTAATACAAACCTCTTGGCAGCAGTTTCCAAAATTTTTATAGCTTCATCCGCTTTGCCAACGGTAAGGAGCCATCTTGGAGATTCAGGGAGTAAGAAATAGTAGCTTAAAAACAGTACTGATGGCAATGAAATAGCAAGTTGAAATGTGTTCCAGTCTCGGAGATAATATCCAAATAGAGGCAAGGTGAGGTGTCCCAGATTGAACGGTATTTGGTAGATTATTCCAACAGTTTCTCTGTACTTCGCACCAATTAACTCCATGGTGAGCACGAAGCTGGTGACCATGGTTCCACCTGTAGCAACGGCTAGGAAGAACCGCAGGGTTGTGAACATGTACCAATTGACGGAATATGCAGTAGTCACTCCGGATATTAACTGTAGAAACACCGCAGCGAGGAAGGGCATTCGGCGGCCAAATCTGTGAAAGATAAATGTTTTTTTGTTAAGTAATAGCCCCTTCTTAGATAGATAAAGTACATTCTACATTCGAAATTAAATGTATGCAAATTTATACGGAAATAAGTAAGCTTTAGGTAGCAAATGGCAAATCCGTGACATTCGAAGTGAAGTAGTACCTAACCACAAAAAATTCGCTGTCAACATCGGAAAATATTAAGTAGGTACCTAATTTAAGTCCAACAATTCATTCGATTAATATCTGATCAGTATCTAAGCTTATTATTTAAAATGATATTATGAACAAGAAACTAGTTTGTTGGAAACTTCCTGCTCATTGATCAACTCGATATGAGCTAACATAAGGAAACATATTTAGACGCTAAAGTGCTCATACATCCATAAGCTTTGTTAATTGATCTAAGATAATAAATAATAATATTTATGCATATTGCACATACGCCTACGTAAGAAGTATCAAGTAACCACTTGTGTTATTGACGTACTCGGCAACATATATCTTGTTTTCTTTCTTATGGGACGTTTGATTGATGTACAAAAGTGTCAAGCTGATGCCCTACAAGTGGGACAATGCCTTGTTAAATTACACTCGCTAAAGTAGCCTCATCCGGAATCTAAACGTGATTTCGTTTCACAATACCCTGCAGGATATGCCAATTTAGCCGAGACGCTCCTCGAATTTAATGAAATAACACGCGGGAAAGTGAAATTGCGCCGATGCACTAACCTGTCAGACAGATGACCAAACATCATGTTACCAACAAGAATTCCGAGCATGAATATTGTCTGTGTGAGATTCTTCAGCCACTGTTGGTCGCAAACGAGGTCCCATTGCGATACAATAGTTTCCTTGAACACGCTGTGATCGTATTCGTATTGAGTGCAGTTTGCGTAACACTTGTTGTCAAATTCTTCGGCGGGCTTAGAGCATGTGAAGTTCATCGGTGGTGCCAGGAATATGATGCTCATCTGATGCCAAGCCACGGGGAACTTGACGAGGAACACCACGAAGCATATCCATATTTGCCATTTTCCAATAGCACCAATTAACTTAGTTATAGGGTCCTCGTCAACCTTGCGGTCTTCGACATTCTTCGTATCGTTCTCCAACACTAAAAATTAACAAGAAATACACGGTATAATTATGAAAACAAAACTAAATTCTTTATACAAGGCAGTTAAATCATTCTTACTTTAGTATTTAAATTGAGTCCTGTTTTAAAGGTCACTCGAGACACGCAAAATTTGAATTGATTATTTTTTTAGCTTATAAATTTTAACATAAAACGTGATCAATTTAAATTTTAATATTCGATTTTACTGTCTTCAGTTTCTCAATTTCTAATATGCGATTTGATGTAACACAGCACCTACTGTTGTGACTGTCGCACGCGGCTGTACATTGGATAATGTTTGAAGGAAAATTGGATAACGACTTGTTCAGAGCACCTAGTGTATCACGAGCTCTAAAATTGATGCAGTGTGATCTCGATAACCTATATTCGGAGCCAAGAGCCAAACCGCTCATAAAAGTAATAAAAAATATCTAGTAATTGGTTAGTGATTACGGTTAAAGCAGTTATTGTACCTACTTATGATTTTAGTAATTATCGAATAGTGGAATTTATGCAGTTGCAATCTCGGACAATAGATCCAAAATATCTATGCCCGCTTCCTCAGGAAAGAAGGTGGTTTGGATTTTGATATATTTTATTAATGACCTCTATGTGTGAGTTTAAAGAAAAAATTATGCCTGTGAATACATGAAAAATCTTAGAGTGTCTCTACTTTCCGCTCACTAATGGAATGTGGTACGGATAGGTCTTATACCTAAAATTTTCCATTACCACAAATTCAAATTCGAACTTCGTGATAAAAATCCTTTTTAGTTTTTGGGTATTTCTATACTAAATTTTGTTTCAATAGTCCCGAACTTTTCGTTGAGAAATAATATTGTTATTTCCGTATTTATATTACCCACGCGGATAAGACTGTAGATACTTATATGTGTCATTAGGCAAGTGTGTCAATATTTTCGTTGTCAGTTATTTGCTTACTATGTTTGTAAACGAGTTACAGAAGCAACTTATATTTACAATCATCGCAGAAGATCATGTTTTGCAGTGAAATGTATTGGAAACGTTGTGATCAATGTAGTATCACAATACCGAGTAAGATATTATCATATTACCCAACACATGCGTGTACTTGGAACCTTGCGTGATATACACACGTGTATCACTGGCTATCAGCTGTAATTGTTCCGCGTAGAATCAACGACAAACTGAGATTTTTATTTAAAAAAAAAACAACGTATTTTGGATAACCCCAAATTATTACACAAAACATTAGAACATCTATTTAGCACTGTTTAATGTAACTACAATGAAAAATGCGGATGTATATATTTTTTGTAACGATGCTATCATCGTTCAAAGACAAACGTGTCAAGACGAAACAATGTATATTTTGTTTTTTTCATATGTGGTCAAATATCAAGTAGCAATGTTTGGAAACAAAAGATAACACGAATGATGAATTTCAAAAGCATTATCTCAGCAAGCTCTGGTCTGTAGCAGTTGATTTTTTTGTTTAAACAGACATGACCTCTTGCTCTCGGCTCGTGTTATCACACGCAATAGTCTGCGCGACGTCGCGGCCGTGGCAATCTTGCGTCTTATCTACAGAGCCAAGCCTCCATGATCATGACAACTTACATTGACGATCTCTGACTCACATTGCGACCGATTAATGACTTTAATATAATAAGGATACAAATATTTTACATCAAAATATATGCAACTTTCAGAGTACGGCTTTCCTGTCTCTGAGAAGGTTATTGACTGTAACTCCTTTAAGCCTTAATTTATAAATACAGCTCCACTAACAATTGAGAACCTACTGAACCACTGAGATTATTTATTCCTTATTTATAACACGCATCGACATTAACCAAAATGATAAAAAATAGGAGCTGGTGGTTGTAAACTTAATTTGTATGAGCTTCAAAATCCCCTTTGGGGTCTTTTTCGGAAAATTATTTATTAGATATTATTGGATAAAAATCCTCTTAAATTTTAGTATGCAAAATTCGTGCATGGACGATATTTTATATACATATTAATTTTAACAAAGAAACAAACCATACATATACATAATAAACTAATAGTATGTACTTATATTAAAGTAATGAAAAAACAACAATACATAAGAAATAAATACATTCAAGGGTAGAGTAAAGTCAAAATTTCAAATATTATATTTTTAAACTCTCGGTCGCAAAAAAACCCTGGATTAAAACCTTTGTTTTATCGAGATAAGTACATTTGAATCTAGATGTAATAAATTATGCCTTCACCGCCGTAATGTATCTCTGCAAGTAATAGGTACGTATTATGTTGCTCTTTAACCGTGGGTATTCAAGAGCGAACAATTGGTGGAAGTGACTGTCCTGACCACATTGATTATAAACTTACATAGTCAATAAGATGAGACATATTCAATATATTAAATGGTATCAAAACATTGGACAGCATCAATGACGCAGTGGATTGTTGTGACGAGCCGGCTCAAAACTGGAAGAACACAAGTTCCATCCTACTAATGTAAGTTCTTATTTATTTTGTTTAGATCTCAGTATTTTGTAACAGAAAAGTCCGTTTTAGTTTTTAATACGCGATTCAAGACATAATGTCAGATTGGTCAGACTTTTGCGAATGACTGAATTAAATACATATGAGTCTTTAATCAACGAGACATTTGTCTTACTGTATTTTTTTTTCAATAAAATCTGGGACTGCATTAAAAGAAATATATCACTTACGTGAAATTGGAACGAAATCACCAATCATATTATCATTAGCAATTATATGCGGCGAACCGACTTCCGTACATTAAACCAACTGCAGCTTAGGTAGGAATTACACAAATTATACCTTTAATGTAGCTTTCTACTTGTACATGCACTTTGTTATGTTATAAATATAGACATAACTTGCATGGATATGCATTAGATATAGCACCTGATATTTATAATTCATCTCAAATCTATTGGGATGAGGCGAAATTTAAAACTACATACAATATATTAACGCATTGCTCGTGATATGTTTTATTGTTGTAAACAACAAGCATTTATATTAGTAATGTAATAGAATTTACATGTCCAATATAATAAAAATAAAATGTGAACAGAGAAAAACCTGTTGCTAATATTTTGACAACAGCATGACAATAACGCATTCTGACGCCGAAAGATCGCAGACAATCTATACATTGAGGGTTCAAACTTGAAATACATTAATTAGATATGTGTAAGTTTGTACAATTACTGTTTTATTTTATATGGTCATAAAGTTGAAATTCGGATTTCTCTAATGTGTTTATAAAGTAGGTAGTCCAAGTACATACAACTTTCAACGTTTATTTCGTGCTATCGGCACATAAAAACAAAATTAGATAGTGTTTTCCTGTTACATAGCTTGTGAGACTAAAACAAATGTAATTACATATTGCTGAATAGCGTCATCTATGACTTTCATTATAAGAATGTTATAGGTATAGAAAAATGTGCATTTAAACCATAGATTTAGTATATTTAAACTCTTGAGAGTCATAAAATTTTCATTTCTATTTAGGTGTTTATCTTGCGATCTTGAGTGCAGCAATATTTATTGTCTATTTTTTATATTTTTATGGACGTTAATAATGTTTGTTATTGTTATAATAATAAATTCCGACTGCGTCCAAATAATTTTTGACCACTAATATGTATCTCTGTTGCTGGATAACACAAAAACGTATTTCCAGTGCTTTTACATTTAACCATAGACTCTTATTAGATTTTAAAAAAAGTAATCGTTTGCGAGATTTTTTGGTAAGAAATGGAGTTTTTTATAGGTACTACATATTATTAACTTGACTTGACTCGATTAAAAGCGCCGTAATGCTGTGTTTTGAAGTTTGATAATACTAAAATGTGATGACTGTTTTCGTCAAAATTAACTGGATCAAATATGTATTTGATCCAGTTAATTTTACATATCATCGACTTGACCTTTTAATAAAATAATCCTTTAAATTTGTGTAATAAATATTATTATCTATATCCGTTTTTATTTAAATGAGATAAACTTTAATTTTTCATTCATGAATATTAATATTGGAAACACATTATCTGTTCACATTAAATCAATTAGGTTCAAATACAGACAATACTATTACATAAAACATTGAAATTTACAATGGGCAGGAAAGATAAAATCTGGAATAAACAATGAAATAAACGTTCCTAGTCAATTGAAAAGCATAGCGCATTCCGATTCGCGATTTCGTAGAATCACATTGGTTTATAAATTCAATAGGCGATGTAAAGAACGTGGTTCAATGGATAGTATATCTACTTTAAATGAGCAGAATTTTAAATATCGTTGCATAAGTGCCTGCTATTTGGAGTTAATTAATTTTAATAGGTATATCGGACGTTATTCGGAAGTGAAGGTTAGATGCAACATATCGACGCTCATTAAAATTACTTCCGTTTAACTGCATAGCAAATATGTGTCAAAAATATATACATATGTATGTTAGGCATGCATATTTTTCACACATATTGTGTGTTTCTTAAACTTGCCCAAAGAAACCCATTCTTCAATTTCTAAGTTTATAAACAAATTCTGAACACCAAACATTTGCTACGTCAATGTCGTGATTATTGCAGATATTTCAGAATTTAGACGAAGCTGCAGAAATGCTTTCTTTAATAAATCTTCAGCAATCAGTGCCTTGCGTGCGTATATTACATAATTATGGAAAACTACATCGATTGGGTCGTTCACCCGACTGGCTTGCAATTACGTGCAATTCGGAACGAAATATCTTTTCAGAAAAAAATAATATCGCGGGACCTTAATTATTCTTTGACCAAAAACTGGCCAAACCTTGCTTTCACGCCGAAGAAGTTTTTATAAAGTAATCTTAGTGAGGTTCAAATACTGTGGGGAGGGGACAACTTGGTCTTTTATCCTTGTGCCTACAGATAACATTAAAGCAGTGTATGATGTAATTTAATAGTATATTTAATAATGCATGACATTATTAATGTATCAGTGACCCTTAAATCATATAATATTGTTTCAAAATTATTATTTTTTATGACCGAGGTACCAAATGTTGCTTTTGAGGTTTTTTACCTGTTACCTGGCTTGTAAATGAATTGTAGTTCTTGTTTGATTTTTTTTCGTTAAAGGCCAAGGATTACCGGTTTTAAATTCAGTGAGACACATAATGCAAAAATACTCAGCAATATACAATGTTAAGATATGTATATTTTCTCACATTTGATTCAACAATGCATTCTCTAATTGCATGGAACTGCACGATGGCTTTTTGTTTTTAAAATTATTTACAGCAAATAAATAATAGGCGAAGAAGAAAAACCTTATTTGGAAGCAGATATTAACAAAAAGTCACCATTCTGACAAAAGTATGATATAATAAAAAGATTGAGCGCTTACGATAAACTTTAATTTAGGTTTCAATCTTCTTTAAAGACATCTCTAAAAAGGTTTCGACTTTGAGTTTCTAGGAATAAATAACTTAGAGACATAAACATGTTTGCATGATGCTCGTTTTGTAGTTAAAGTTCTTTAAAATATGTAGCTTTAATTACGAGTAGGCGCATGTTTCTACCGAGGGACGTATACGGAGGTAATGGAAAATTCTATCATTAGCCATAAAAGAGATAGGACACATTTTACCGTGCTTTATCGTGGGCAAACAAATTGCAAGCAATTACTTTCTACAAAGGCACGTAAGTAAACTGACCGACTACTGGTAGAAAACGCGTATCTCAAACACTATTTTATAAAATTCTCGAAATGTAGAGAAGTTTCCTTTTGTTATCGAGAATCAATATGAGTCATAGCCTATATAGGGATAGTCCGTATTGACAAATTGAGAATCGATTCCAAAGAGCACGTCGGATTTTCCGAATTTGAGTATACATTTTAAGTTGATTATCACTCACTTATAATGTAAAGGAAGGCATAATTAAGAAACCTAAAATCGAATAACCCGCTCTAACCAAGCGTGAGAAATTCTGCCCTAAACACTCTCGAATCGTATAATAGTTTAACAATGGGCTGTACCATATAAGCTGGTTTATTACCCAGAATTACAACATGTTTGCGCGATTAAAACAATTCTAATAGTTTAATTAAATAGCTAATGGTGCGTAAGTTTGATTTATGACAAATAAATGCTAACCGCCTGTTTTATACACAGTTTAAAACTATTGTTACTAATCTAATGTTTTGTTCCTTTCGAACGAGTTTTGAATTCAGTTTGAGTGAAGAATACAAAATATTCGATAGCTGATATAGATTTTAAAACCCTCTGTAATAAAGCCGCAAGTCACTCAAAAAGGTTACGTTGCGCGAAAGAAGTTGACATTCCTCGAGTACGGAAGCTGCACATTGAGATAAATAGGAACACTTCCTGGGAGATGTATGGACATGGCCTTGACTCTTGGCTTCGGTTATCATAAGAACTCATTGGTATATTAATTTATGATTAGTTATTATCTGCACATAAACACTACATTTTCAAAAACTAATTCCCAGCGAGAGACATTTTATAAGCAATATTAAAACCACACAATAAAATACCATACATAACTTTGATTCGGCACGGTGAAGGACTTATGTGTTACTTTCAAATTTTGTGGCCACCAAGTTTACTCAATGCAAAATATATTTTTATTTCACATAAAACAGGCACTAAATAACAATTAAATTCCATTGGCGTTACTCACTTTTGCGTGATGTTGTAATGTATCCAATTCCAGAAGATTTCAAAGAGATATCACACTATCGGCGAGATGTACGACAATTAGAGAGCAATGTAACGTGTGCCACAGCGTTCTCCGCCGCGCTCCAACACGCATTGGCGCTACAGACCTCCAGCGTCAGTATAAGTATAGACGTTCGTCAACACTCCTCTGTGACGAAACAACCACGCACAAACCAAAACCCCGTAATTTCAACGCGCTCATCTATAAGTCTATCTACGTGATACGCAATTATAAACGTATTATAAATTGTTTTTACTAAGTACGTAAGCCAGTTGCCTAAATTATTCAAATCCACTTCATTAATATTTTTGTACATGCAAACTGCAAGTGTAGGGAAATAAAGACGAGAACGCGTTTCGGCGGAGTTTTTATATTTATTTTGGTGTTATTTCAAGTGTTTTCCCTAACCATGCATTGAGGTAAGCCCGGTTTTTTTTACGATTAACCAGTTATGCCAATACTGGCTTTAGGTCAGTATCAGTATGTATTCTTGATGTTTATATTTTTTGCACTATGTATAGTAGGTATAAAATTAATATAATATCCATATTAATCTAATGAATATGCAAAGTACATAAGATATAGGATTTAAGCATACCGGTGTTGTGCATTAACTGTGATGAAAATAAATTATCGTCAGCATTTAAGCACCAGGTAATTCTGTCCCGTGTTGTCTCCGAAGATATATATTAGGCTACTTTCTACAAAAATGTAACTTCCAGAAATGCGAAACATATTGTGTTTTATATAAAGCAATGAAAGGCGAGGCGAGCGTGCATTCGCCTGATAGTGATTGTTACGACTGCTTATGAACAGTAGCAAAGCCAAACAACACCTTGAATTATAAGGCAATGCTTGGCATTTCACTGCGCTCGCCACCCTGAGACATAAGATGTAAAGTCTCAATATGTCCAGTAGTTACTCTGGCTACAATATTCTGCAAACCGAAATACAACAGCGCATTTACACTGCTGTTTGGTGGGAGAAATAGACATCGCGGTGGTACCTACCTTGGCGGCCTCTCACATATGAGAAAGTAGTAGTGTAATATTTGATAACGTATAAATCCGATGGAAACGGTAAAATATAATACTTTATATCATTGTATTATAATATCTAATAATCTGTATCAGTCCATATACGTCCCACTGCAGGGCACGGGCCTCCTCTACAATCGAGAGTACGATTGAGAGTGGTTAGGCCATATAGTCCACCACGCTGGCTTAGTGCGGGTTGGCGGACTTACATACCATAGAAATTTTATAAATCGCTATGGTATGCAGGTTTCCTCACGATGTTTTCCTTCACCGTTTTAGTGCGTGGTGATTGACTATCAATAATAAATATCCAATCGAGAGACGACCGTCGAATTAAAGTGAGAAAGATAGCAGAGGCAATGAAAATGTCCAAAGAACGTGTTTGTCACATATTAAATCAAGATCTAGGCATGAGAAAGATTTCCGCGCGTTGGGTGCCGCGTTTGCTAACGTTAGACCAAAAACATGTTCGAATGAACATTTCCAATGCTCTGTTGACGCAGTTTAGGCGCAATAAATCCAAGTTTTGGCGCGGATAATTACTGTAGATGAAACTTGGAGACACCACTACACGCCTGAAACAAAAATACAGTCAAAACAGTGGACGGCAAAGGGAGAACCGGCTCCAAAAAAACAAAATGTGTTTTTTCGGCTGGGAAAGTGATGGCGTCTGTTTTTTGGGATAGTCATAGAGTTATCCTAATCGATTATCTTCAAAAAGGAAAAACCATTACAAGAGCATACTACGCATCATTGCTTGACAAGCTAAAGGCAGAAATTCTGATAAACGACCACATTTGGAGAAAAAGAAAATTCTGTTTCACCAAGACAACGCCCCGTCTCACACCTCAACAATTGCCATGGCGAAAATCCAAGAATTACGGCTTGAACTGCTTAACCATTTACCTTGTTCACCCGATCTAACCCCAAGCGACTTCTTTTTGTTCTCTCAACTAAAATCTGCATGCACTCGGAGGACAAAGATTTTTGTCAAATGAGGAGGTAATCACCTTCGTGAATAATAATTTTTAAAGAAGAACGCCGAGTACTATTTGGACGGATTAAAGAGATGGGAGCATCGCTGGGAGAAGTGTATAGAGTCACAAGGAGACTATGTAGAAAAATAAAAATAAATTCTAAGATAAAAATTCTTGTATCTATGTTAGGTCGGAAACTTTTCAGACCACCCTCGTACATATTGCTAACGGTCCTATATTATTATTGACTAACCTTTATATTTTACTCTAATATCATTAATAGGGGAAGAGTGGGCAAGATGGAAGGCTCACTTTATGGTCAAAAAATTCATAAACAACTCGGTAAAAATATTTAATTTTATCAGTTTTGAAAGATACCTTTTAAGAGAGATCAGTGAAAATAAGTGTGAAAATATGTCATTTAAAATAATGATTATTAAATATACAATCTGTGAGGATTTTACAAGTACAACTGAAAAAAAGAACTAAATAGGATATCCGTTTATTTTACAATGCACAGATAATCCATCTTCTGTATCTGCTAATAGTTCATGTGTTCAACTTAACACGCTGGTCACTGTAATCCACTGTACTCAAGCTAGATGAAACCTAGATAGGTTCTTCGATTAAAGATGTAAAGTTTTGATAGGAATTTCATATTAGTTTGACGCTTAGATTAATTATTTAATAGTTTTGTTCAGTAAGAATCTCTATTTTTCTATCTTATAACAGATACATACTCTTTTTATAAATAATTTAAAAGATAATTTACCCGTGTTTTTGTGTTTTAAATTTTAATATAAATTCGTACAATCCATCCGTGATAGTTATTGTGCATAAATATACAATTGTAAAACTAACATTATATATATAAGATCATTGCAAAAATCATTGCAAGCGAACCACCTGCGTACGTATCGTACGTGCGTGTGTTAGGATTTTTGTGGGAAAAGGTATATAAAATAATATAAACATGTATATTTCAATAGATTTATCTATAATTATATTTTAACCATATAATTTTTAATATTTATCATTTAACATAATGGTTAATAATTATTATAATGTTACAAAATTATCAATTATATTAAATGTTATTTATATTTCTATTTATAATAATATTATGGTTTAATTCAACGACAACCGATAATTACAATGTTAGAGAATAATATTTAAATATTCTGAGCAATGAGCAATGAAACATCATATTAATAACTTAACTTGCCCATCCTGGTTGCTACCGGCGAGGATAAGGTCCTTCCTCTGTCGTTGTCACTCGAAAAGTGACGATCCAAGTGAGACAACGCTTTATATTACCGATTCCCCACTACTTGTGAATCATACGATAGGTAGTTTTAATAAAATTTATAAAAATTGTTGCGGTATTTTGTGGCAGTATTCTAACACGTGCATCTGGGTAGTACGAGAGGCCGCGGGTTCGATCCCCGCAACGAGACCAATATTTGTGTGATTCACAGGCATGTGTTTCGGGTTTGGGTGTATGTGAGACCAAAAAGTCTCTCTAGTTTCGGATATCTACGACAAAAGACTCGATCTTAATGTGGGTTCAGGACTAAGTATGTGATTGTTGGGTGTATTTTTTTTTCAGACTTACGCGATAGTTTAACACCAAAGAACATCCAATATAAACTGAAGACGTACTTTTGAAATAATCTAAATGTAAATAAATAATAATCTTTGGATTAATCTCAAACTCCTAATAACACTACAGTCAGACACTACATGTCTTGTTATGAGTTATAAGTTATAACCCCATTGTCAACTCTGATAGCATAAATATAAACCTTAGTGGTTTCCAATGTTATCTACTAACAAATATTGTATTTTTTTTTATTGCAATCAATGGCTAGACGAGCAAGCCGTCCGCCTGATGGTAAGCGATACGACCGCTCATAAACAGTAGCAAAATCAAACAAAACCTTGAATTACAAAGTAATGCTTGGCATTCCACTGCGCCCGCCATCCTGAGACATAAGATGTTAAGTCTCAATATGTCCAGTAGTTACTCTGGCTACAATATCCTTCAATCCTAAACATAACAGTGTATTTACACTGCTGTTTGGCGGGAGAAATAGACATTGTGGTGGTACCTACCCAGATAGCCTCTTACATATGAAAGACCTACCACCAGTAAATTAAATAAATATTTTATGTTTTGTTAAGCATGTTCAATAAACGAAAAACAAAATTTAGGTCGCTAGATGACTCAATCAGGGCTGAGTTTCTGTTTTTAAATATTGTTTTATATTACCTTGTGTCTCCGTGCGTTTTGAAATATAGAAAGTTTCCATCATGCCCTGCCTTGCCATCGACCATCTTGCCCGCCCTTACCCGACATTTAAGGTGTTTATTATTTTTATACTTACTTCCTTAGAAAACCCTGCTGGCTCTATTGTCCATAATGCTTTTTAACGCTATAGTTTATTATTTTAAACGATTATTGGGCTTATAGTAGGATATTATTGAACACCAAATATTATTAGGAAGGTTAACAGGGTCAGGGTTTTAGTGTGAATCAATGTTGCATATTCTTTAACAAAATGGCAAAAATCCATAAATTGTGGTTAAGTAACTTTTTCCTTCATATAGTTCGGACCAATCACCATTGCGCGAAATAGCAGTTTCCCAATTATATAGCAGTTTAAATAAATTTTGGACGTCCTAGTTACTAAGAGGTCAATGTAAATATAATATTTTAAGTAGGTTTTAGCGTCAGCGTGGTGGACTATATGGCCTAACCACTCTCAATCGTATTCTCGATTGTAGAGAAGGCCCGTGCCCTGCAGTGGGACGTATATGGGCTGATACAGATAAGTAGGTTTTTACTAATGTATGTCATATTAAGATTTTTAGGTAATAATCAACTTAGTAGTACATGATAACATTAAGTCTTGAAGTAGTGGAAGTGCAAGACCAAATACAAGTCCTATTATGTAGCGATAACATGCAACTTCAAGGCCGCTTGGTAGCGGATGACGAAATTTTTTAGTGTTGCACATAATCCTGATTTAAAATATTTAAATAGTTACTTAAAGTATTGAGGCGCGTTGATCCACAATCCTTTGGGTAATCAGCCGCATTTCCCAGTAGGTAGCGCCGCCTCATCTCTTAAAACAAATTAATTTCATAAAAGGGGAAAGATGTGTCTCGTGATACTACTAGCAATTATAATATTATACCTGTGGGGTTTTAAAAACGCATATAAAAATTGCGCTAAAAGAGCGTTATTAAAACCCGACTTACGTGTTTAAGATGTAGTAATACTCGTTTTCCGTTTTGCAGGCGGGGATTACCGGCGTACGCCGCACGAGTCCATCGGTGCATGAATTCTTACAAGACATACTTGACGAAGTCGAAAACCTGTAATTTGTGAGTATAGTCATAGATAACATTACTATACTGATTTTAGAAAATTTTAATTTTTGAATTTAGCGGTTTTGTATATGTGTTATATGTGTTTGTACCTGTCCCATATTGAGAGAAAAATAAAATGACATCTCTACTAGTCCCTACTCCCTACTAATTTATTTGTTTTATACATTCCCAGATCAAACGCCATGAAAGTGTTGCCAATTTTTAATTTTCTCTTATAATTGAGGATTTGGGTGTAGTTGTGATATATAATTTTAGTTCGTAATGTTTTTATAATTCTCTAAAAGCTGATGATTTTGTGTGATGTTTCTATAATAAGCATTCAAACCAATAAAATAATTATTTCCAGACACATACCAAGTTAAACAAGCAAACTCAAATTACGGTGAGCATATTAGATTTAATGGTTGTTGCAGTATAGGAGTATGCAATAACCACAGAACTAGTGTAACGGAAGGAAATAACTTTGGTCCGAGCTGCTTCTTACTAAGAACCAGAATTTCAAGTAGGCTCATAAACCGAAAAATATATTTTGTATATTAAATATTAATTAATTGATGGCAATGATTCCGGTATGAACGCCTTATGAAGTGTTTTGTGGGTTGTAGAACTGTTGCATGCTGTGCCCATGTTATGACAGTTAGTGATGTGCCAACTCGGGATAAACCAGACTCGAGTTAGCTCGAGTTGAAATTCAGGTAACTCGAATTGAACTCGAGTTATACAACTCGAGTTGGAAGGACGAAACCGAGTGTTGAACTTGATATGTAGGATTGAATTAAAGAGGTTTTTATAGTTTTTACTGGTATGAGACTTATGTATGTTTTATACGTAAGAGGCCGCCATGAGTCTGTTACTTTACAATTCAAAGCAATTTTGATGAAACTTCGTATATAGGTAGCTATACCCTGATATATCGCATGGGATACTATGTATACCGAAAAATGTAATATGGAAACATTACATTTGGTAAAATCAAGGAATTCAAATATGCATATTTGCTACTCTTTCGTATTAAAATGCGTTCATCTACCGCGATTTTCAAACTCGAGTTAGGAAGAATTCAATTCGAGTTAACTCGAATTTGGCACAACTCGAGTTAGTAAATCGAGTTGACCATCTCTAATGACAGTTATATGGTATCTCGGATAGGCACGGTATCAAAGCAGCATTTATCCTCCTGCTCAATAACTGGACAATGTCCTTATTGTTTATGACATGGAATAATATTAACACAAATAATGTCAATTTTTATCACGGAACAAATCTGCTCATAAAATAAAACGCCATAATAAGAGTTCGACATCGATGCTACTCTTGTACATAGAGGTATTTTTTGTATCAAATATGTATAATTTCGCCTAACATATTATATTATTGTATAATAAAATAAGTATCGCAAATGTAAATACATAATATGGTATAAAGAAACTATGACAACAAGGTTGTCAAAACTAGAGTAAGGAGAAAATAAAAAGTGTTTTTCCTTCGAACCCCCAAGTTTTATTGCATCCAATCTTTTTAAAAGTTATTTACTACCTTGTATATAATAATTTGAGTGTATTTTGAAACGTGGGCAGCTGGGGCCGACATCTGTATGGGGAGTGGGCATGCCCCTTTAACCGTAAAGTTACAAACTAGCTTGAGTATTTTTTTTCATTCATACATGAGTTTGTCACATTCATTGCTATTTAGCTCACTTGATTGAGGCACGAGTCACTCCTGAATAGTGACTCGTGACTTGATACCAAAAACACCTGAACACATCACTACTTTTAGTCTGTCAGCATCTGTCAGTGTGAAATAGAGTTGTGTTATAACAGGTCAAACTCAATATCTGTTCCTCCTGTTACTGTTCCTTCCAAATCACAGTTCCTAATAACTGTTCTTAAATAACAGCCTGTTATTTTTATATCATTTTGTATGTATCATTTCTTCTAGCGCTGCATATTGTATTTGTCAAATAAAATACTAGGTGCTTCTCGTTCTAGCAAAGGCCTATTCAGATGGTGTGAGGGAGACGGAACGTTATAACAAGTAACACGACCTAATTCAAGAAGTATTTTTTAAAGACGATTTGTTCGTACATGACTGCCAACTGCTTTTTTTCGCATAAATACTAGGTGTGTCTCGTTTTAACAAGTGACATTCGTGTGTACATTTAAAAGAGACGGGTGATGAGAACAGTTTTGTTAATACCAACTGTTATATTTTTAAGAACAGATTAGGCCTGAGGAACAGATATTTGTTAACAGTGAGAACAACTGTTATCTGTGATTTGCTTCTACCTGTTCTTTTGAACTGTTACGATAAATACGCATCACCCCTAGTGTGAAATGTGATTTGATATCGGTTTGCGATACATGATTCCCACGTGTGTTTATAGTGTATAATATAGTGCCGAATCAAAAATTATAATCAACAGAACTTTAAAACAATAATAATGCCTGTTATACAAAGAATAAAGTGAGAACTCTATAATAGTGTCTAATTTGTAGTTGATTTTTTGAGGTTATCATTATTAAAATTGTATTTTTTCAGAAAACCAACTACTCGGAAGGGAAAAAAGGCTCTCCAGGCTAAAGAACCTAAACCTATCGAAGGACCTAAGCAATGCATATTTCTACAAGGTCGTAATCCATCTGAGCGCACAAAGAAACTTTTAAAAGATATTTATACTTTTAAAAAGCCTGACGCAGCGTATCTAAGCCGTAAAAATGATTTTGTGCCATTCGAAGATGCTTCCCTCATTGAGAAGTAAGTATATTTGTTGTGTTATGGTTTATATATTTTATAATAGCTTTTGTGTACTGTAATATCCCTTGAATTAAATTAAGTAATAAAAACTTAACATCAAATTATGCAATATTCTGCACTGAACATATTAAAATACAGGTAACAACATATTAAAAGCAGTTTTTTTATTGCATTGCTTGGCACTCCACTCCGCTTGCCATCTTGAGACATGAGATTGCTAAGTTTCACAATGTCTAGTAGTTCCTCTTGTTACTATGCGTTTCAAACTGGAACACAACAGTGCATTCATACTGCTGTTTGGTGGGAGAAATAGACATTGCAGTGATACCTTCCCAGACAACCTCTCACATATACAATACCCATCAGTTATCACTAGTGTTATTAAAATATATCTGGATATAGATGTTAACTCTGGAGGTGTTATGGTTCAGAAATAATAGTGCTATAATTACATTTTTGTTTTCTAAATTTTTTTGGTAAACGTGATTGGCCAAATGAACATTGATGAATCTTTTATTATCCTTACTAATATTATAAAGGTGAAAGTTTGTATGTATGGATGTTTGTTACTCTTTCATGAAAAAACGGCTCAACAGATTTTGATGAAATTTGGTATAGTGATAGCTGACACCCTGGATTAACACATAGGCTACTTTTTATCCCGAAAAATGTAGTGTTCCCGTGGGATGAGTCAGGAAACCAAATATACATATTTTCTACTCTTTCAAATTCAAATTGTTGGCACGGGATGTCCTCTCCTACGGAAGGGAAATATAGTCGACGGCACGCGGGAAATATAGTTAGTAGACTCGCGAAATAATATGTTCTTGATGTGGATTGGACTCAAAAACTATCTGCACCCGGGCGAAGCCGGGCCCGACAGCTAGTGGTTTAATAATTTTCTTACAATTTATACTATTTGAATACATGCAGTTTTCTTACCTAAGCATTGGTCTATTTTATGTCCTTACAGTTGCAGTATTTGAATGGCCCAGTAGCATAATATAATGTTGATAATTTGACATCACTACATATTATTACAATTAAAATTGTAATTTAACAGGTTATGCTATAAAAAAGAAGCAGCATTGTTTGGAGTCGGTTCAAACAGTAAGAAGAGACCACACAATATAATACTTGGAAGGACATTTAACTATGGGGTATTGGACATGATTGAGCTTGGAGCAGACAAATACAAAGCTATGTCAGAATTTCAAAACATTAAAGTGTTAGCCGGAAATAAGCCTTGTCTGCTTTTCAATGGACCGGCTTGGGAATTGAATCAAGAATTAAAAAGATTGAAATGTCTTTTCACAGATTTCTTCCACAGAGAAAAAGTATGTATACATGGGGTTATTAGTTTTGAAATTAAAATAATTATAATTATTGATATCAAAGTGCTAGATCAACTTATAGTCTTTTTTTTTTAATATCCTTCTATTTGCACACATGTTATAGGCTGTTAAATTCAATGTTATAATTTGCAGGTAGAGACAATCAGGCTGCAAGGCTTAGAACATGTTCTCAGTTTCACTGCAACTGATACAGGTGAAATTTATTTCCGGTCATACAGAATCTTACTGAAAAAGAGTGGACAACGCACTCCCCGAATTGAATTGGAGGAAATAGGTATGTGTATACTGTATTTTGGCATTGGTATATACTGGCAGCTGTTGCTTATAGTACAGGACTATCCTAGTTTAAGGATCAGCAGTAACTCAATACGCTTATTACCCAGCCTAAGCAAATATGTATGACTAAGTCAATTTATGTCTGTTAATCCAGGTTAAGGAAGGAATTTAATAAATGTTTTATTATTATTTAAATATTATCATCCGCACTATTGATAGCCTTCATGGCACAGCCTGTTATACGCCACCTGTGAAACGAGAGACCACTGGTTCGATCCCTGCATCAAGAAAAACATTAGTGTGAAACAGTTATTTATTTCGGGTCATGGTGTTTGTGACACCGAAAAGCGTTGTGATACCAGATACCCACAACACAAGACTCCATCTTTGTGTGGGGTCAGGACTGTACTGTGTGCCTGTTGGATGTTATTTATTTACTATTGAATACAGAGTTCATACACTACATTAATCTCATAGTGTTATTCGTCAGAGATTTGTGTGGTCAGTCATGTATCTGAACAGAAAACCCATTACAGCAAATTGCAACTTCACTCATTCTAAAATATTTTTTAAATAAAAAAAAGCTGTTTATATCACACTAACAATCTCCCTTCGTCATACGATTACAGGCCCGTCAATTGACTTCAAGCTGAGGAGGACCAAGTTAGCTTCAGACGATTTATACAAGGAAGCTTGTAAAGTACCCAGAGAACTTAAACCAATTAAGAAGAAGAACATTTCGAGGGATGCATTTGGATCGAAAATGGGCCGTATACATATGGGTAAACAAGACATTGGTCGTCTGCAGACTCGCAAGATGAAGGGTTTGAAGAAATCTCCAGAGGAAAGGAAGCAGATGTTAATAAAGAAAAAGAAGGCAAAGCAAGCAGCCAAAGCTGCCCAAATTATGGAAGGAGCATAAATAAACTATACACTTCAAATCCTGTATCAAATATGTTTTTTTTTTATTGTCTGTTAATCTGATAAACTATGCAGGTATCAACCATTTTTGCTTCCTGTCTTCCGGGGAACATTTATACTGCTACATAATATTATGTAAAAAGTCGCCTTCGAGTCCAGTCTAGTAAAGTATATGCTCAGAGAAAAACGAGGCAGGGAGTTGCATTCAGATCTTACATCGTTTTTTTTATAAACCTATAATTTCCCACTGCTGGGCAAAGGTCTCCCTCAACTCCTTACATCTTTCTCTATTTTCTGCTGTTGCCGTCCATAAGCAGCTGAATTTGTCAAGGTCGTCACGCCATCTCTTCCTAGGTCTACCTCGTCGCCTCTTGCCATCCGGGGGCGTCCATTGCGTGGCAATTTTCGCCCACCTTTTCGGGTGCATTCTCGTCACGTGTCCCGCCCAATCCCATTTCAATTCGGCCGATTTTCTCCCTTGGGCACTTTGTCCATACATGTTACGCCTAGCATGCTGCGCTCCATAGCTCTGACAAACCGAGCCTGGACCTCTGGAGTTCAGTCAAAGACCAGGTTTGAGCACCGTGAGGATTGGTAGCATACACATTTCGACGATTTTACGCTTAAGGGAAATAGGAAGATTACCCTTGAGACATTTCTTTAATGACCAGTAGTTCTTCCAGGCTTTGTCTATTCGACGCTGGATTTCTCGGTCTAGTCTGTTGTCGAAAGAGACTACCTGGCCCAAATATATATACTCGTCGACATACTGTATCTCGACTCCATCCACCACAATCCTCGGTGCTGTGCTATTTGTCATGACCTTAGTCTCTGACCGGTTCATCATTAGTCCAACCTCAAGGCTCGCCCTGCTCAGGTCATCGAGCATGTATTAGAGTTCTTCGGTCGAAGAAGCAAAAAGGACAATATCGTCCGCGAATCGAAGGTTAGAGAGCCTTTGGCAGCGCCGGATCTAGGTTTTTTTCGAGGCGGGGCAAAAACTGAAAAATTCCGCCCCCCCCCCCCCTTGCCTATATGTTTAACTTAATCATCATCAACATTTTTAGCAACCAGACGCCCACTAAACACAGGTCTTCGGGAAAGAACGTCATTTTACCCCCATGTTAAGCATTTTACACGCTTTATATTAGCGTAATTCTTGAGGGTTAACGTCACACACGTCTGTAGGCTTTGACTCTAGTTTTCCTACACGTGACCCCTGGGTAGTGCCAAATGAGTGACACAGTTCGTGGTGGTAGGACTTAAGTGTCCGTCTGGGTGGCGTTCACCGTCCACGGGGCGTAAAGACCCTCATAGTAATCTGATAGTGATTTTGTACGTATTTTTGGTCGCTCTCGAAGGGAGGAGTGTTGGGGCCCTACTATATAAATCCGAAACGAAGTTCGAAACTTCGGACGATCGAAATTTATATACAATATGAATTTATCTACTCTGTAAAAGTTCGTATTTGTGTAACGTACATCCTAACTATAAGTCTATGGTTACGACTATAAGTCAATAACGACCATAAGTATATGTAGGTACATTCGTATCGTATATGAACTTCGATCATCCGAAGTTTCGAACTTCGTTTCGTTGAATATAGTAGGGCCCTTGACCCGCCGGCCAAAGAGACAGTACAGTAAAAGAGCCCAATCTTGGCTAACCACCACGAGGGGCTGCCTCACCATGTCGCACATAATCTTGGGTGGGTACGTCGTGCCGGTTGGTGACCGGATGTGGCTGACCTTTAGCAACATCCCGACCCTCTCATGCCGGTGCCCATTCGGCCTACTTAATGCCCGTACTTTGGCTTCTCGATGCCTCTTCATCAAACCCATCCCTTCAACCTCATGACAGCGCAATTAAACAAAGCAGGTCTTTCAGCGGTGCATAACCCCACCATCGTGTTCACTATGGAGTTCACCAACATCCGCGAACTACAAACGACCTTAATGCCGTCCACCACCATCTCGAGACGGCCTGGTCTGCTTTGCTCTTCTTGATGGAGGCGCGGATTCGTTGTCCGGCCGAATATTCCTACCTGCTGTACCCCGGTTATTCGTTTGAAGAAAGCTTCAAGCCTAAAGCCGGGTTATGCTTGTATGTATATTCGGTTGGACATCTACTGTCACCGTTAAAGCTGCATGGAGGGTCCTTCTCCGCTTTGTGTTTGCACGTGAATCTTGGTTGCCTGAGCCGCATCGACGTGTGCCTTTACAGGTCTCACAACGGGGACGATGAGACGACTCGGCTGTTCAGGTATCTCAGCCATGTGGCTGATGACGGGTGGATGCAGTTGCCGTCGGCTGAAATGGTCCTGGGGGATTTCAATGCACATCACAAACTGTCGCTGGGCTCCTCCAAGACTGGTTCAGTCGTACATTTATCCTGGGCTGTTTAAAAAAAACAATGGTGTTTGTATCATTGAGATAAAACGACGTATGGTGATGGCTAGAGGGGCAATGGAGAAGCTCAGGATAAAATGGAGGAATCGTACTACTATAAAGGCTACTAAAGATCAGGCTTGTCCGAGCACTTCCTCGTATTTCTGTACGCCGCTGAAACATGGACGTGACGGGAGAAGAAAAATGTAGATTCCCTAGAGATAAGGCCACTGCCACATAAAAGACGTTCGTTCTTCGTTCGGTTAATCAACTAACACTAGTAAAAACAAATTGGATATTTGAAACTAAACATAATTGTTGAGATGGATAAATTACATTCCAAATATTTAGTTTTCATCTCTTTTTCACGCGCCCCTATCGCATAATCACTAATTCGCGCACGGCGAAAAAAAAAGTGTATGTGGTGTTACGTTATTGATGAGTTTTGTAGTTGTCTCCCAAGATTCAATATGCCGCCCCCTGAACTAGCCGCCCGGGGCACAAACCCCGGCTTGCCCCCCCCCTAGATCCGGGCCTGGCCTTTGGCTATCGAGGACGATACCGCGTTCTACTCAAAGTTCTGCTAAGGACTTAAAAAAATCCTGGGATGTGCTTTGTCCTATGACCAAAAAATTTACTTATGAGTAGGCGATTAGATTAAGGGAAATTGTACTCTATTAGCTTAGGAAGCGTAGGGTAGACTGGGTACGGTTGATACAAAGGACGGTTGAAACAGAGTAAAAAACTCGTAAACGGTTACGCGAGGTGCGATGAGTGTAAGGGGAATACGCAGTGGACGACAGGTCCGAACACTAATACAGGGGCCCTACTATATTCAACGAAACGAAGTTCGAAACTTCGGATGATCGAAGTTCATATACGATACGAATGTACCTACATATACTTATGGTCGTTATTGACTTATAGTCGTAACCATAGACTTATAGTTAGGATGTACGTTACACAAATACGAACTTTTACAGAGTAGATAAATTCATATTGTATATAAATTTCGATCGTCCGAAGTTTCGAACTTCGTTTCGGATTTATATAGTAGGGCCCCAGTGCCGCGATGCTACCCGCGCGTTGTTGTTGTGTCCAGGACGTCATATTGTTTTTAAATACCCAAAAGTAAGTATTTTTCTTCTGACTTTAACGCCTATATTATCTGTTCTTTTTTAATGAATGAGTTAAGTGTGTGTTTTTGATTAATATGAAGCTTGTAGAATAAGGCATGCTGATTATTTTTTATGTATTATCATTTTTGTCGTAACTATAAAGTATATTTTACAAAAAGAGGGGTTGGGGACGGTTGAAACATTTTTTGTGGGTACGGTTGAAACAGAAAATATATTTATTTTTATTATTTGTAGACGCCAAGAGATCGGGTGAGGAAGACTTCTAGAGGTAAAATTGACATATTGAGCTATAGTCATGCATATGAGGAAGTAAAAGCTGGAGATCCACTACGAAAAGCAGTGGAAAAGCATGGTATAAACCACTGTTCCCTGTTAAGATACATTCGAAAGTGAGATGCGATCGGTAAAGTCGACACAGATATAGGGTATAAAGCACATAAGAAGAAATACTAAGCCGGAATTTTCATCAGAAGAGGAAGAATGCTACTGTATTGTGTGCATAGAACCATATTCAGAGAGCAGATCAGGAGATGATGAATTTTAGAAGTATTAAAATCTTGAAGACTGATTAATGTTGTCATGTGTTGCCATAATTATTTATAAAATTAGTTTTTATGATAAATAAAACATGTTTCATTTGTATTTATTGTTTTAATTGCAAGTGTTTCAACTGACCCCACAGGCTGTTTCAACCGCCCCTGGCATGGGGACGATTGAAACAAATTATAATTTTTTTTAAATTTCATATATTTCTGAAAATAGTTATCCGAACACGAAAATGAAACTGTCATATCGTACCTAAAACTTGAAATTTGAATTTTACGCATCGTTATCATCAGTTGGTTCGTAAACAACAAAATTATAAACGATAAAAGCTAAATTGTTTCAACCGTACCCAGTCTACCCCTACAATTAGTACAATCACGAATATCATTAGCGGTTAGCCCTTTTGATGTATACAGTCCAGGGTCTGAATTATAGCACCGTCCGTCCCCTGCTGAGCATACTAAAGCATTGTTTCATATACATAGGTAGCTAGTTGCATGGATGGAATTCTGCAACCTGCCACCTACCCATACGATACCATCATTTGTATCGTGCCAAAGTATAAACTTTGGTCCATGTCAGAGCTTGGTAATAGATGGCGCTACAACTTATGTCCCAATTGTTTTAACCAATGGTTTTAACCTAAATTACCATGTAAACATCGTGATACCTTCCTTGCACAGAGTTCTGTATCAGCCCATATACGTCCCACTGCAGGGCACGGGCCTCCTCTACAATCGAGAGTGCGATTTAGAGTGGTTCCTTGCACAGAGTACATTGTTTAAAAAATTCCATGGTAGCTTTAAATATAGTATGTAGAATGAAGACATATTATCATACATTACTTTAGTATTTATCCATCCTTACATATTATAAAAAGATGTCCCCCGGCCGCATCTATCTGTCCTGTCTATCTGTCTGAACGCGATAAACTCGAAAGCTACCAAACGAATTTTTATACGGTTTTCAATAATAGAAAGAGTGATGCTTTTTGAACTTTTTACTGAATGTTCTTTTGGCGCGTTTGGAAAACACATGAGTGTAAAATAGTTAGTAGGTAAGCGAAATAATACGTTTTTGATGTGGATTGGAGTCTAAACAGTATCTACACCCGGGCAGAACCGGGTCGGGCCGCTGGTATTGTGCATTGAGAAATTGACAACTAACTGTCATCAAATACCAGAAACCGCGATGCCATTAAACAAATTTTACTTCAGAATCCATGGTTTTGATGTAAAGTTACACAGCATTCAACAATAAGAGGAAAAAACAACAGGCTATTTCTAGTTCGATGCACATTTAATTTTTGCTGAAGGCAGATGAGATGTCCACCTGATATGAATAGCTCTGCAATGACAGCAATAGAAAGGGTATGTATGTCAGCTAAGCATATATACTCGTATAGCAATATTCTCAAGGTTGTTGGACTGGAAGGCTATGCTATGCAGCCTGTGTATGCAGCATGCCTCAGTTTGTGATAAAGTTGTGATATGCCTGATAATATAATATTATCTATATTTTTATTCATAGAATTCACATTACTATTCTCGAACACCAACTAGTGTGTCAGATGAGTATGGAAAATTTGATACACCCGTTTTTCCAAAGTGCGCAATAGGTATGCGCCTACGTAGGAAAGGTAGGAAATTGGTATGTTAACTATGTAGGTATTTCATTGAATCCATTTAATGTATTTAATTATGAACAATGATGTCTTATACAACTTTACAGTAGGGTGATTCACGTAATTTCTTGACGCGCCGATCAAGTTGCGGTGCGGTTGCAATTAAGTTTACGTTTTGGTGCGTGTGTGCTGCGCGTCAACTGTACGCCAGACGTATGTAATCAGTGGCGTAACTAGCCCCTCGGGGGCCCGTGGCAAAGTTCATCATATGGGGCCCCTCTTAATGTAAAAAAAAATATCATTGTAATTTCGTTTTTATGCATCTTTTTTAAAGAGGGACTCTTTGCGATGAAATCTTTTTTCCAGAAACCGCTTCAGGAAATGAACCTGGCTGAATTCTAACTGTTCTACGAGAAACGTGGAAGATTTCATTTTGACGACGAATAGACGGATGTTCAGTGATGTCTCTGTGATCAACAGGGTGAAAACCGACAGTAATCACCAAATGGTTAAGGGCACATTGAATATCAACTGCCAATAAGAAAGGCGTCGCTTGATGAAGTCTACACTTCGACCTACTCGCGCCCATATCCAAACCCCGAGAGCTTTCAACTTGAACAAACAAATTGCTTTGATTGTCTAAAAAAAACCTTGCAGTGGACGAGCCAAACATCGGTTTGGTAGAAGCTATCCATACGGTGGGATCTAAGTATTTTAGACCTCGCCGTAGAGCTAGACCACAAAAACTCTCGATCCACGCTCTTGACCTCATGGGTGAACGTCGATCTTGGGCGCTGCAGTCTTTCGATGACGCTAAAGCATATCGCAGACTTAATAAACGGATCTGGAAGTCCTTGCGAAACGATGTCCATGCTCACAATACTATGAGCACTAAAGACACAATTGAGCGGAACGGAGGCTCCAAAGGAAAAGAGAGCTGTCTAGGCTAAAGACGGACCACGGCCGCGTGGTATCGACGAAGGCAAAAGTATTAAGGGAGATCGAGAGATTCTACGAAAACCTATACACCTCGGCTGCCGAACCTACTGTTACCTCAGCCGAAGACCCGAGTGCCGAGTTGATCCGATACTTTAGCGACGATATGCCGGACATCAGCCTGTGTGAGATTCCGACGGCCCTGAACCAAATTAAGAACAACAAGACGCCGCGCCGGGACCGGGTACGGAATTACCTCAGAGCTTCTGAAAGCGGGCGGAACACAGATACTGAAAGTCCTTCAGAGGCTCTTCAATTTCATTCTCCCCGAGGGCTCAACGCCAGAGAACAGGAGCGTGGTGGTACTGTTCCTCAAAAAAGGTGATAACACTTTGTTGAAGAAGTACAGGTCCATCTCGCTCCTAAACCATGTCTATAAGTTGTTTCCGAGGGTCATCACAAATCGTCTCAAACGCAGATTTAATAACTTCCAGCCCCCCGAACAAGCCGGTTTCCAAAAAGGCTTTAGAGCACAAAGGCTATTTCACAACAGAAGTCATCGCTCCATCTGGCTGGAGGGCGTTCTACACTAAGTTAGAAAAGACACGATCTCTACTCTAGAACGCGTTTACTCCAACGGTATCCTTCGACAGATGCGGCCAGCGCACTGCCACATCAGCTTACTAATCCTATTTGCTATATCTATAAGCTAGTAGACCGGTTGTACTGTAAGTGTAACTCTCAGCACTGTAAGTCATGACAGGTAGGACGCACTGGCTGAAAATTTTCGTTTACAAACTTTCTGGTAAAGGTGACTAGAAGACTCGACGTATTATACGCTAGATCCTCCTCGTAGTCTGTTTCTCAAAGTTGTTTCTACCTACTCAAAGGGTATGCCCTAGGTAGGTATATTTGGAAACAACTTTAATTTGGTGGCCACATACAGTAACAGGTATTGGATCAGGGTGGTGGTTAATTATTACTTTGGTGTGGCTATGTAAATGTTAAGACATATTCGCTGTGAGGCTGAAGCCAGGCCGTCCAGCAACTCCCCCAGAATGTTTGCCATCCAGACTATATTATCGTCAGCGAAACTTAGGAGCGTTTGTTTAATATAATGTTTATTTATTTTATTATTGATCATCACTGTCTCTTACGAAGGGGACATTGGGCTTAAAGTGACCTTTCTCAATCACAATTTGTTTCACACCGTAATTTTTTTAATTAAACGTATCTGTTTCGTATAGAGATTTCATGTTTCCCATTCTTATTAATCCAGTTTAAATTCATTTTTGCTCGTAATTGGTTGTGGTTGTATTAAATCTGAATATCCATTTGTTCATTTCTCAGCCTCTGTTCACTTGCATTTTCATGATTTTCATTAATAAATTTCTCGTTCCGTTAATACTGACTTATTTTAGGAAACGTTTTATGAATTGCATCACTTAGAGGGATACTATAATGAAAACCAAAACAAAACATTTAAATCAAATATTATGATGAAATGGTTGTCATATTTAAAATGTAGCCAATTATTTATTGTTATTAGTTATTACTTTCGTTATAAGTGTTACATAATTCTCCCCTGTCGGGCTTGGACTCGAGGCCCTATCGAGCCAGAACCCTGTCGGGCCTGAGACCCTGTCGGACGAGGCCCTACCGGGCTGGGACGCGGGGGCCCCCTAGGCCGGGGGCCCGTGGCATTTTGCGCACTCTGCCACCCTATTGTTACGCCACTGTATGTAATACGTTTGATAATATTAAGAGGACGAGTAACGCCAATGACCTTGCTCGAACGGGCGGCACCAAATCTCATGCACCGGCGCACGCCGGCTCACGACGTGCGAGCGAGCGCGCTGCTTTATACCTATTCATTCATTATTTCGCTGCGGACAAAACGATATATTCGTAGTGTTATTTCACTCGATGTTCCCATCGAGTACAGTTAGGACCGTAGTGTATGATTAATTCACTTACAAACGTCACGGCTATCGTGGCAGAATTGCACGAACGCTGACTGTTAAACGAGAAGACGCGGGTTCGGTCCCCGCACTTGTAGTTCAACTTTTTGTGTTTACTTATTTCATCTATCTATACCAATATTACATTTTAGATTTTTAATATTTTTATTTTTGTTTTTCTTTTGTAATATTATAAAGAGGATAGATACATTTATATTTTTGGATTTTTATTTACAATGAAACTCAAAAATTACTGGACCAATTTAAAAAAATATTTCGATTTTCTAATGGTAATTATCCGGGATTAACAGTACCTGAAGAGGTTGAAATAAGGGTTTAAATGGAAAATAAAAATATTAAAAAAAAAATAATCTCGAATGGTTTTTATTTTTCATTTCAACCCTTATTTCAACTCCTTTAGCCAAACATACAGCTAATGTTACTCCAGGATAATGTTATATTCGAATGGTGAAAGAATTTTAAGATTAAGTCGGTCGGTTAAGTAATTTTTGGGTTTATTCATAATAAACAAAAATCGAAATATTCAAAAATCTATAATACAAAATGTTACAAAAATGCAAAATATGTTTATGTTTCTGTTGGATTGGTGGCGTCTTGAAGTAAAGATACCCAGTAGTTTTATTAGTGACTTTATTTTACATGATAATGGGAAATCAACAATACTTCATATTTTACGCGTGCTTCATGGTTCACAGGGAATTTGCAAGGGAGGCCATAACAGTTATTTGACACGTACATCGGCTACTCACACATCTCAATAGATGGCGCTATAATTATATAACTTTATTATGTAAATTATAAATTTATCACATACTAGTGGTCGCCCAGGGGTCGAAATTCGACCAAATCAAGAAGAGAAAGTTTTTACCTATATGATGATGTTGTTATTCTGATAATTCGTGCACATTTAAATGTACGCATCTCTCAAAATCACTGATAGACTGGTGGTAGGTCTCTCATATGTGAGAGGCTGCCTGGGTGGGTACCACTGCAATGTCTATTTCTCCCGCCAAACAGCAGTTTGAATGCACTGTTGTGTTTCGGATTGAAGGACATTGTAGCCAGAGTAACAACTGGACATATTGAGACTTAAAATCTTATGTCTCAGGATGGCGAGCGCAGTGGAATGCCAAGCATTGCTTTGTAAATCAACGTGTTGTTTGATTTTGCTTCTGTTCATGAGGCGAACGGCATGCTCGTCTCGCCATTCATTACAATAAAAAAAAATCACTTATTTATCCTGAAGTATATGCAATTACTGAAATTGTAAACTACAATAATTGCTTTGAACCAGCAATAGCAAATATTGGATTTAATTTTATTTATTGATATAATGTACTTTTTATGCATTATTATTAAAATCCTTTTTTTATATTAAATGAGGCAAATAAAACTTTTTGTTTGATATGTCAATGTCAGAAGAACAAAATGAAAAAGAAAAGATACAATTTGACAACAGAGTATGTATGCGTGTACAAATACTTGTATAGGTATGTGTGTGTGAAATGCATGGTAGTGTGTGTAATGTTTTATTTTTTGATTTAATGTACTTTATAAGCATTATTATCGAAAAATATTAGCATTCTCCACTTCTCCTACACATAAACTATAAGTGTGCCAAATTTTATGCTCGTGCGTCCGCGCAATTTTCGTAAAAAGGGATCCAAAGTTTTTGCATCACGTATTAATATATAGATTACAACAGTTTCTTTTGTAAAATATTATAGGTTAGACATATAGATGAATTTATAAACAAAAACAATCGAATCGATGCGGGGATCGAACCTGCGGCCACATCAATCATCAAGCGATCGGCCAATCCTTCGGGCCAACAATACTTACATCCCGGCGACCAAATTACCGATAACTATCTATTATATTAGTGCCTATTTTGGTGTTTAAATGTTACCTACTATTTCAAATATGATCGGATCATAACAATTCATTTATTTATATGTTGGGTAGGTCTATCATAAGTTGCATGAAATTCAATTGAAATATTAAAACATCGCACGATACTTATATTTTGCTATGTAGGTACAATATTATGATCGTTAACTTTAACAAAATAAATATACTATTATAGTACAGTTACTTTCTACTAAGAGCATAAATAATAATTTTATAAAATATGGTAGAATATTTTTTTCAAAAAAATATCTTCAATGATTTTTATTTTCCATTTTAACTCATGTCATCCCCTTTAGGCAAATATACAGCCTGTGTTACTCCAGGATAATGTTGGAATCGGATGGTGAAAGAATTTTAAGATCGGTTGAGTAATTTTTGGTTTATTCATAATGAACAAAAATCGTAATATTCAAAAATCTAAAATACAAAAATGTAAAATATAAATGTTACAAAAATGCATGAAATAAAATGTTTCCTATATAAAATATTGGGTTAGATAGTAGATAGATGAATTTATAAATAAAAACATTTGTTTCGATGCGGGATCGAACCCGCGGCCACACGTTTTTATTTGGCATCCAAGCAACAGCGCCACAGTTGCAGTGACGTAGTATAGTGATTTACTACGGTTAGACCGGCCGTAACCGTTCTCAATGAATGTGTCGAGCGAAATAGCAATATTAAATTTACGTTGATATTGCGAAGACAAGCGACATAGGTCCGTTTAGCACGGCGGTTCGTCCCGCAATGATTTGTTAGGCGACAGCGGGGACGTGCTCGCGATTTAGAGTATCGATAATGTGAAAAATTCGTTAAAAATAAATGAGACAGAAATTAGAAAAAATAAAAAGAAGGTCCCATCCGCCTTGCATTTCTTAACATCCTGATGATAATAAAATAATCCTAGTGCTCGTAGTTTAAGAGAAAAAACGTTGTAAATGCGAAAATAGAGGTCACTTTGCAATTTTATTTCAAGTACTTTTAATACACTTTTAAGAATTCTGAAAAGAAGGGCCCAAGCTCCATATAGTGTAGATCAACATATATTTTTTTTGAACACCTAATAATAAAGATCACCAAGAAAAAACGTTGTGAAAAAGGCCATTTCACATAGACCCCGCTCTTAATATAACTGACTAGCTGTCGGGCCCGGCTTCGCCCGGGTGCAGATAGTTTTTGAGTCCAATCCACATCAAGAACATATTATTTCGCGTGTCTACTAACTATATTTCCCGCGTGCCGTCGACTATATTTCCCGTCCGTATTGAATGCTGTTCAATCCTGTCCTCTCCTATCCCGTGCCAACTATTCGAATTTGAAAGAGTAGAAAATATGTATATTTGGTTTCCTGACTCATCCCACGGGAACACTATATTTTTCGGGATAAAAAGTAGTCTATGTGTTAATCCAGGGTGTCAGCTGTCACTATACCAAATTTCATCAAAATCTGTTGAGCCATTTTTTCATGAAAGAGTAACAAACATCCATACATACAAACTTTCACCTTTATAATATTAGTAAGGATTTGTAGGATCTTTCCTTACTATGAAAATCGAAACTACACAGGTGCTGCACGTTGGTAATTGGACTAAACTGTTATTTGAGTCGTCAAATGAATAAGTGAATGCCTACCGATCTGAATCACGCGCATAAAACGCGCAGCAGTCGAATACGCTAAAGCGGTCCCGTGACGCGAACTTGACGCGAGCCAGTGGCGTAACTACCCCATCGGGGGTCCGTGGCAAAGTTCATCAAATGGGGCCCCATTTCGTATTCTTCGTATATGTGAAAAAAAATTAAGATTGTAATTTCGTTTTTATGAATCCTGCGTGCTATGGCAGATATTACACCCTTGATGTGATTCCTTGGATTGAGATCACAGCGGATATTCACACCAAAGATACTCAGGTCATTCCCCGTTGAACCGGAGGGGAGCACCCTGAAGTAAGAGGAGGGGAGAGAACGGGGATTTTTTGCACCTGAATGCACACACCTGGGTTTTCTTGGCATTGAACTCAACCAAATTCCTGGAAACCCATGTAGAAATGACATCCAAGGTCCGGTTGAGCTCAATAACAAGATCTTCGCATCCTCCATCCAGTGGTATCGCCCATGAACCATGCTATCATCTGCATAGCAATGAATGTTGCCTAGCGATAACATACCATTGATATGCAGAATAAACTGGGTGGGCGACAGCACCGAGCCCTGAGAAACTTCAGCATTTACTGACATGAGCGCCTAAGCATGTTTATCGACGACGACACGTATTCTACGCCCATGCAGAAAGCCGGAAATCCATGAAGACAGGTTGTCGGGCAGACCATATGATGGAAGCTTGGAAAGAAGACCACGGTGCCAGACCCTATCAAACTCCTTGTAATCCGTATTGTCTGTCACTGATCAACGAGTGATTCTGCAGGTAGCGGATCAATTGAGCGTTTATGGTCCGCTCCATAATAGCGATAGGGCGATAATTGGTAGGGTCTGACCGATGACCCTTTCTGGGAATCGGTTACATTGGCCTGCGTCAAAGATTTAGGCACAACTTCTGTGCGTTGAGACGCTCGAAAGAGAGAAATCAGTGCAGGAGACAACTTCGCTTATTTTTTTTCATAGTTGGTTGTGATTGTTTTGATGCTGAATATTGATTATCCCTGAGATTTGCTATTACGGAATTTTTAGTTTCATCCATTCGTTCATTTCTGGGACTCTGTTTACTCGCCTTTTCATCAATAAATTGCTGGTTCCCAAAGTACTGACTTATTTTAGGTAACCTTTTATTTATTGCTTCAGACATCTTCCTCTTTCGGTCTCCGCTACCACTTAAATAGTTTCTATAACAAGATTTGTTTCCTTATGTTTATTTGGAAACTATTACCTTAATATTCATTAACTTGTAATTTATTGGTTTCTAACTAAGATTATACTATAATGAAAAAAAAAACATTTAAATCAAATATTATAGTAAAATGTTTGTCATGTTTAAAATGTAGCCAATTATTAATTTGTATGAATTAATTTCGATATTGATGTTACATAATTCTCTGCTTACACCCTGTCGGGGTTGAGCCCGAAGCCCTATCGAGCCGGGGCCCTGTCGGGCCTGAGACCCTGTCGGACCAGGGTCCTGCCGGGCTGGGGGCCCCTAAGGCCGGGGGCCCGTGGCATTTTGCGCACTCTATTGTTACGCCACTGACGCGAGCGTATTACGAAAAGGACTGTTTTGATCGAATCAATCGATCGAAACGTAACTGCAACTGCACCGCAACTAAACTTATTTAATTTCGTGAATCACACTACAGGTCGTGATAGTATTTCTTGGAAACACGAAAATGTAGTCAGTTATTTCAAAGCATTTTGTTATTATTATTTTACATTATAATAATAATTTCGAGTAGGTTATACATTTGGAAACATATTATGGATATACAGGCTCATTTAACATTGAAATTAAATGAGGAACTGAAATAATTTAATTTAACATTGTAATATTAAACTTGATCCCATCATTCATCTTCGTCAGCCGTGTGTTGTCATATTTGAATTTTTCATTTAATGATATTCCTAATTAACTGTTTCCTCTTCCGACTTCCGATATATTATGATAATAATCTAGAACCACAGGTGTAACTGTTCGTCATTGACAGATGTAAAAGGTAATAACGCTGTATTTTTTGAAGTCCTGATAAACTGCTTCTCTCTCTTCAACAATAGGGAATCCACTGCTGAACAAAGATGAAAGAAATCCCAACGATGTCTACATCGACTTGTTGGAAGCAGCTTGAGTTAAGCGATTTCCTGCAACCTTAACCAGATCATCCATTCACCTCACCTAGGTATAGGCGAGCATCCAACTCTTCGGTTGCCTGTACGTAGCCTTTCGGCCCCATCAGCCATCAGTTTATTCGCAAGTAATATGGCTCTCACTTAACAACTCTTCATCTTTTTAAAAACAGAAGTCTCCAAACTTAAAACTTAGGAAAAGTATGTATTATCAATTTTAATTTTATTATTCACTAGCAGCTCGTCCCATTTTCGCCTCGGTGCAGATATTTTTGATTCCACTCCACACCAGTCACCAGATACATGTTATTTTGCTTACAAACTGGGATACCCTGTACTTATACTTGTTATGCATATAAACCTTCCTCTTGAATCACTTTATATATAAAAAAACGGGACTTTGTTTTACGAGTATACTATGTAGTGACTAGCGAAATTATAATATCTAACTAGATACCTACCTACCAGTAGATCTTCTGCGGTTATTTATGGTGAATCAATGAGATTACATGTCCACTTTATTATTAATATATACAAAACAATGTCATGAATAACTATGCAATTGGTTTCCTTAGGCATAAATGTTTTCATAATCTCTCACCGGACGTTACGTGTAAAATTCTTCACAAAGGGCTATGTAATGACAACTTTCGTGATCACACGACCGACTTTCAGTTTAAGTATTTTGTTCGAATTGGTATAATTTCATCGATTGGCGAGAGGCAGTCATACTGGGTATATCTAGACTGCTACCGAAGACGAAGCCGGGTGGTAGCTTTAGTGACTACAAACACAATGCAACTAAAATTTTTGCATAGAAACGCGACAATTATTTTTAATGATTTTTTAAATATCATCATTTTGGGGTGGTAAATCCATAATTTTTGCTAAAGTAATAATTTAAACTCTTTTATACCTTTGAGTATTTATAAATAAAACGGTATACACTATTATTTTAGGGAAAAATCTATTTACCTCCCAAATAAGACCATAGGAAAAAATAACAACAAAAAATTGACGCTTTTTTTTTGCAACATTTCCTGTTGCATTGGGTCTGAAGTCGCTTAAACTACCACCCGGCTTCATTTTCGGTAGCAGTCTTGATATACCTACCCTTTGACCTACCCTGTATATACGCATCTAATACTGTGAATACTTAGTACGACTGGTACGCAGGAGTATACCCGCAGGCCCCACACAAAGGTCATTGACACGCATAATTATGTAACATAAAATAGATCAAGTAAACCTGAACGACTAACCTAAAACGCATTAAGTGGTGAGAGTATCCGCGAAAACATTTAAGCTATATTTTCAAAAGAAAATTATCGGGATATGTCGTTGTTTATTTCTTCATTATATCAGTTTTTTGGGACGAGAATTTATATTTGCAAGACATTGTTTTCCTTCATTGTTTTCCTATGATTCACATTCAAAACCTACTATATAAAAAATACAGGAAAATCTCAGTCGCAATAATTGAAGTCAATATTTATGCAAATAAATAAAGCTCTTAAACAGTATATTCTAAGAATGAGGTAAGGTAAAGCTTTTAGTTTTTTATTTAGATTCCAATCTAGATATAAAATTACATTTTCCCTGTATCTTTTCGAAGACTCGTAAGATATAAATTTCTGAAAAAAAATGGTTGCCTGTAAAGTCGGTTTTACGGGCGAAGATTTTACGTGACAACGTCTTTTTCTCGGTAGAATATTTATTGATATGAATATAATTAAATTGCACAATAGGAACAAGGAATTGAATGAAAATAAGAATTGCACAAATTTTAACTATAGAAATATATTTTGTTTACTAAAACACTATAATCCGGCCGCTCAGAGAATGCGTTCCTGAAAGGTTGTAATCGAACGGACGACGTAACTTTGAAGTGTCGTTGCAAATGCAACGACAGCAAATGTAAATACATTATCGAACAATTTTATTTATTTACCCTACTTACGAACTAAAACATCATAAAAAAATAAATAATATGTAAATGTAGGTTAAATTTTATCACTTTGGACTAAATTTGACGGTTAATAAAAATAAAAATATTATATTTATAAGTTCATACCACGCCGTTACAAGGTTATGTCAACTGTTCATTTCTGGAGTGATGGGGCCAAAAAATAGCAGATTATTATAACGTTATTTTCCGTTATAATATAAAATAGTACATTTGTGTTTTTAATAATGTATAACGTAATAATTAAACGGATCTAACTCTTTATTTCACCTGGCAGCAATATAATATCTTTCACATTTGTGAATTTTATTTAAATTTGGCATTGAAGTTTACGTTTTTATTAAAATATTTTAAATAAGAACATTTAATATTAACTTATATTATTTACTTATTGTAAAGTGTGACGTAAATTTTAAAAAGTCACGTGACCAACCGTTTTGGTGACAATATTTTTAGTAATAAAGAAAAACATATGTATTCGTTATAAAGATCTCTTTAAAAATATATTAACGGTTGGAAGATTTAACGAATGATTATACCTAGATTTTAAAACACTTTATAGAAAATAGTCAAGTATCCAATTATTCTAACTTGCTACTTTTACTGTGAATAATTCAAAAGTTTAGCAAAATGATAATTATTTCCCATCACTACTCATGATCAACTGACATGTGTCAGGAACGCATTCTCTGAGCGGCCGGATTATATCAACATTTATCAATAGTATGACATAACCTATAAACTCAGTTTCTCAACTTTTGTGTCAATCTAACAATTAATCAATCAATCATAGTTTACGATAATGAAATATCAGTGTACAATTATTTACCTTTATTGTTGTAGTTGTTGTAAATGATAAATGACGAATCTAAGCACTCCATATTTTCACTACAGACACAGCTGACGATACTTTAACCACACGTGTGAACTTGTATTGTGACGCTTTCTTGTTTTTCCAACGCCAAGAACGTTCGAGAAAGAACAAGACAGAGACACAAGCATGCGCCGATTCAATGCGCCTAATTCTCTAGTGCTGCGCGCGCGGCAGACCGATCATAGTTGAGTGGGAGAGAGACGCAAGGCATTCGGCGGGCCTCTCTCTCGTTCGGTGACTCATCGTAACGTTACCGGGCGTTACACTTTTTCATAAGTGACTCCCAGCCGCAACCTAATTTAAGACGTTGTCACGTCAAAAGGTGCTACCAGGATAGCCAGGTTCGCTTTGTTTATTCTGTCCCACTATGTGATAGAGCGCGAGCTTATGGCCACATCAGACTCAGATTGAAATATCCAATATCATGGTGCCCGACTCGGGTTTTGAAACCGAGTCCTCAGCAGTGCACTAGTAGCCTAGTAGGTACAACTGCGCCACCGAGGCCATCATTATAATATAATATATATAGATAAAAGTGGGTGGTACGTATGTACGAAATAGGTGACAGGTGTCGTGGTTGGGCAGCAGCGCGTACTCGAGCGCGGTCGGGTCGCCAGCTTGTATTAAATAAATTATTAAAGAAATTCTGATTTCCATGCTATATTAGGCTTCATTGCCTTATGCAGCTAATTATTAACCGTCACTTTAATTTTAACAACGTTGACGCCATACATTTGAAATACCTTTGGTAGTGTTGTATTTGTTTCATTATTTAGAAATAACAAGGCGCCACATAAAAAACCCTACCTGAATTAAATTAATTAAATAGAAAATGTTAGAGCAGACGGTAAATACCTATTAGGAAAATAGCATGAACTTATACAAGCAATACAGTCAATTAGTTTATAATGGAAATAGGTGCCCAGGCGGCTACATTAAATTCTTTAAATTAAATAGGACATGTGACTCGCAATGCATTAAACCGTTGGGCCAGGCTGGCTACAAGGTGGAGTCCCACGAATGAACCTATTATTTGAATGGCGTTCTAGTATACAGTCGTAGAAACCCGACCATTTATCTAGTAGGGTACCTACCCTATGTCATTCACCTCTTAAAGGCCAAAATGCCCTTTTTTCACAAATTGCATATGACTGGGAAGCTGTAATTACTTATTATTATTAAGTCAGTTGGTTTTTGTACTATAATGCAGTAATATCCAATTTGTTTTGAATGCCGTATTTATTACAATAAACCTAATAGATGTAGCGTGCTTCTGGCTCATAAAACTTGCTATAATAGAATTATTCACTGAATTATAATTTGTCATAAAAATATATTTCAGTGTCTTCTTCAGTTTCATTGTAAAACAACTAAAAACGTGTTTTTTTAAACATAAACGTAGATATAGAAAGGATTTAAAATGCACCCTGTTGACAATGTAATTAGATAACCTTTGTCAACCGAAAAATGGCAGAAGAACTTTTATTACCAATATGAGGGCATACTGAATACTCATATATCAGACTGGTGACGGGCATTAGTGTAGTCAGCACGTTCAATCACGTTAGCGCTCATCAACCTGGGGCCAACAATGGTGAGTACATATTACACACTATGTTGAAAGTGAACTTCTCGTGATTTCACATTTTGCTGGGTTGTAGCAAAGATAAACAAAAAAAAAATATTAACATTATTGGCATGTAATTGGACCCTTTAGCAGCTCACACTATAAGACCCATGTAATTGTTTTTCCCGGGATGTGTAACATCTGACTTTTCCAGTTGTATATCTTTATATCGGAGGATGATTTTCTTTCTGTTTAATTTCTATGCGGGTTAAAGACAAGCTAGTGTCCTTGAGAGATCCGCCGAGCTCCGGAGCTCAGTATCAAATCTTTGTGTGCCACTGTTGATCATGGCTGACAAGAGTTTGCAGTGGAGAGTGTGTGGGTGGGAAAGTATCTATTGGTATCAATCACAATATTAGTGTTAGAAGTTAAAAAGTGTTCTCTTCTCTTCTTGTACATAAGTAAAGTAGAATATTACATTTTTGAGTGATATAAATATAAAAACATAGTAGGGAAGTGCATTTGTGACGGAAGTTATCGACATGTTTTGACGTTCACATAAATGTAATACTATATTCATTCCTGTCTACGCAGCTTGCAGAAATATTTGATTTATGCTTTTACGACCGCCTTTGCCTATATGGAAATAATCCAATCATATGAACATTATTTAAATTTAAAAAATTATACGTTATGATCGAGCAAATGAGAATAAAGGTTTTCATGGATTCCTTTCTATGTTCAAGAACAATCATCAATGTCAAATACATTCATTACGTAATGAATAGATTTACAGAACAATTTTATTAATATACCGTATGTACACAGACAAAACATTTTGATTCTAGTAATTATTAGTACAATAAAATCAAATAATTATTCACAAGATGTTTTAAGTCATTAAATACCACTGTTTCCGAAATAGACATATTTCTCCCGCCAAACAGCAGTCTAAATGCACTGTTTTGTTTATGATTAAAAGACATTCTAACTGCTGGACATATTGAAACTTAACATCTTATGCCTCGACGGGCGCAGTGTGTTTTGTTTTGCCACTGTCCATATTAGCGGTTGTATTGCTTACCATCGGGCGAACGGCATACTCGTCATCGCCGTCATCTCGGCATTCTAATAAAAAAAGACACGCCAACCCGCATAAAATTCTCATCAACACAAAATGTTTTCCATTTTCTCTTTGCATTTTTTGTAGACTCTACCGAATGTAAGAGCGGTAGGACAATTTGTAGTTAATAGCTTGGTAATAGATAGTTATTATTTATTTATATTCAGTGTTGAGTAAACAATATTATCATCGTGGCTGAAGTTTTTAGTCATTCTGTTTCCAATCTCGAATCACTTGCAAATTCCTATTAAGCTGTTGAGGCTGCTTGGTAATTCTTTTTCAAATGTGTCATAACAAATAGTGTTATGTTACGCAGTTGTAAGAAATACTTTTCATCAGAAATTAAATACGCGACATTTAATTTCGCCGACGACATTGTACGAGTACAAGGACAAGTGAGGATTTTTTAAATTAATTTATTCTGACACCTGAGAAGAAATTTCGTATTCAAAAAGAAAATTCTAGAGTACCCTTCACACACGCCTTTTTGCAGTTGTAGGTCCAGTAGTTACGCTGGCTACAATGTCCTTCAGTCCGAAACACAACAGTGCATTTAAACTGCTGTTTGATGGGAGAAAAAGACATTGCGGTGGTACCCACCCAGGCAGCCTCTCACATATGAGAGACCTACGACCAGTGGTGGCCTAAACACTCCCAATCGAATTCTAGATTGTAGCTCAGGCCCGTGTCCTGCAGTGGAATTTATGTTTATGGGCTCGCACAGTAATGGCTATGCCTCTTTATGATAATTTGTAGATGAAGATCTTTTTGATATGCCACCGCAGGGAATCCTGGATATATGATAAGGCTCAATAACTTCTATAAGAAGATCATATAATGTCAGTACTGCTACAGTTCAATCAATATAATTAATTATACTCAATTAATTTATGGTTGCATTTTTTCATGTTGTGTATGTTTTTAAAAATATATGAATAAAAAAAATGTTGCAGAGAACAGAGCACACCGCGTGGAGAACTGATGGCCCGAAAAGTTCTCGAATGAAGGCTACGTGGAACAGATGACGTAATAAAAGTCGAAAAGTCGCTGGATGCAGGCATTTTCCAACGGATCGATATGGTAAGCCTTAAGGCAGTACAGGTCTGAGTTCATAAATGGACTTAATATAACTGCAGAACTAAAATAAGTTAAGTTGGAATTTAAAGTATCTTTAAAATTGTGTTCTTTGTTTCAAATAAGCAATTATACCTACATTATTCCTAAAATCGTTTAGATACAATTAGCACAAATGCATGGATGCATGCATTTTAATCTTAACCCAAATTTTTGTTCTTACATTGTTCATACTTTAAACTCACATGTGTTTGTAAAGCAAGGTCTCTATTACAAGGAACAATTTTAATCAAGTAGTTAATAACAGGTAATGAATTTTGTTTCATTCGTGTTTTGATTTCGTAACAAAGTTGACTGCGTATTTTGAGAAAATAAATAAGTAAGTAAGAATGAGTTTCCTTAACAATGACACACCGTATCTAGGTATCTCGCGACAGTATAATAAACGTTTCTTATTTGTCCTGTATGTATCAGATAAAAAGTTCATTTATTTCGCGATAAAACGCCTTTTAGTTGAGCGGGTGAATTTCATGGCAATCAATATTTAAAAATACCTAAGTTGTCGAATAGTTTTTACTCATCAAAAACATCCTGTAAAAAATACCAAGTCTCGCAGCTCAGTTTTTCTAACGCAAAAAGTTGTGAGATCCATGTAATACCAAGTCGGTTAATTTGTTTAGTCCTTGCTTAAGGGACCTTCTGTATAAAGTTATTACGTAAGTTATTATCATATCAATATTAAAAATCCTTTACCTTTTAAATAAATAGACCGACTTGGCCATCGGATGAAAACATAATGTATCGTACAATTTATATCGACCATCGCGTCGCATGAAAACATAATATATCGTACAATTTATATATAATGCTGCGGGCCAAGTCGATCTATTTATTTAAAACGTAAAGGATTTTTAATATTGATATGATAATAACTTTTTATAAAATAATAACTTTAATAATAATTACTTAATACTTTAATAATAACTTTATACAGAAGGTCCCTTAAGCACGGACTAAATAAATTAACCGACTTGGTCTTACATGGATTTCATAACTTTTTGCGGTAGAAAAACTGAGCTATAAGGCTTGGTATTTTTAACAGGATGTTTTTGATGGGATATTAATATTACCTTTCCACATTCAAACAGGTACAACCTAGTATAACTAAAATATTTAATATGTATATTATCAACAACAACTTAATTTGATTATGTCTATTGATCTTTTTCTACTTGTAAGCACGTCGAAAAGTAACAAATAAATTTGAAATGTGAGAAACGAAACAACATTAATATCATGACAAATAACCACACCATCTTCTCTACACAAAGACTTACACTTACATTTTGAATAAACAACTACATAAATTATAAGGAACGTAATGTTTTATTGCACATAGCAGTTATTTGTTTAAAACATACTAAGTAGTGTCCCGGCGCGGCTTCACCCGATTCCTGTTGAAGGCTCTGTTACATCCTCGTAGATCCTGAAAAGCGTATGTGTAAATGACTTGTAGATTACGTTATAGGCACCTTTTTCAAGATAAAAACAATAGCTTATATGTCCCTGATAGGTATTTTGGGTTGGAGATACATACTTACTTCGCCAGGATTGTATTTAATAACTTGCACATGTTTACATCAGCTATTTGTGCTTTTGAACCCACGTACGGGGTAATATTGGGTTTTATGATATATACACTTTAAACCTTAGATATTCAAAAAGAACATACCTTCATTTTAATCGGCGATTTTAGTATACTTATACTAGACTAAATGTTTACACATGTATAGAGAGCATTGAGCAACAATAGATAGTATTTTTTATATAAATCAAGCGTAATGGTTAATAAACAACGGGAAAAGTTAAATCACGCCGCAATATGATTTGCAGTTTTAAAAATACATTTTAAACGGGGACTTTTTATAATGAGTAATATTTGTCTACCTATTCTGTTTCAAATTCCGCAACAAGGAGGTAAGAATTCATTACCTATTCACGAATTACCTGTGTCACTAATAAAAACAGCGGGATTTATTTTTATAATTGAATTAAATAGACGTGGTGTTTATACGACCGTTATCAAGCACGGGAACTAAAATCAAGAGTTCTATTGTAGAGGCTTAGACCATAATTCAGCGCACTGGCCTATTGATTGATGGCCAATTTGACTTACTATAAAAATGGCTGCAAGGATCTTTATGGCATGCAGTTTTTCATGTAGGTATGTACTCTCGCTGTAAGGCGGTGGTAATTGATATAAAAAAAATACAAGCATGTTGCCTGAAAGTTGGAATTGTGTATTAAAATTCCAACGTGGAACTATGGTTGCAGATACCAAAGATTCTTTTAATATTTCCTTTCCAATTCCGAAACTAACAATTTAATAATAAAAATAAATAAATTATACATACAGTTTTATCCTCAAAGGTTCCATAAATCACGTATAAAAACGTGATTCTACAATATAAAAGATAAGTAGGTATATGAGAAAATTTAAAAATATCTTTAAAATAATGAATATTCTAATCCAAACCGGATTTTAATACGAATTGATTTTATCACGTAGTGTTTCAAACATGTTTTATATGGCTCAAAAATATTATTTTAGTAATTTTAAGTTCTGTTTTCAATATTAAAACATCCATCCTTTTTATGTAACGAAAAATATGTATAGATATTTTTGTAAATCTGGATTCTGGAATATTGCAAATATAATTTAAAGCTAGGCAGTACTGGCAGACTGTCTCCCGAGTGTCGACACTCGACAGACAGGAAGTCATTGTCTCGTGTCAAAATGAACTTAACAAAACATACTATAGATTCTTATGACACTAAAGTTTATTCAAAATGACCTCCGTGATTTTGAATACAGGCTTTCAATCTGCGCGGCCAGTTGTCTATCGCAGCACGAACGAGGACCATGTCAATATCGGCGGCTGCCTTAATCAAGGATGTCTTGAGTGACTCCAAATTGGGATGAGGCTTTCAGCACGCCTTTTCCTCCAAGTGTTGCCATATCTTGTAATCTAATGGATTCAAATCTGGACTGGAGGAGGGCCAGTCTTCGTGCCGGATGAAGTCGATTTCACGCGCCGCCAGCCAGTCTTGTGTGCTCTTCGCTCTATGAGCTGGCGCCGAATCTTGTTGGAATACCCAGTGCCTGTTATTGAACATGGTATGACAAACAGGTTCCACAAGGTTCGTCAGGACTGTATTTTGATACACAACTGCATTTGTTTTTACACCTTTCTCACAAAAATGTACGTCTGATAAGCCCCAATAAGAAACTCCCAACCATACCATGAGCGAGGATGAAAAATGACCTCATTGGACACGCGGAATACGGTTGCTCGCTTCTTCACTACTGTGTGCGTACACCTTATTATCATTTTGTTTGTTGTAGTTCTCTTCTAGGGTAAAAAAATTTCATCTGAAAAAAGAATTTCCCGATATTTTTTTCCCGTGTACCGCTTCAACAAAGCGCGGCATCTCTTCAGTCTCAGGTCCGTTAGACGAGCATTCAAACGATGTCCTGTTTTTCTTCGATATGCCCGAAGCCCTAAGTCTTCATTTAACACCCTTTTCACCGTAGTTCTGCTTAACCTCATCTGAAGGGCCAACAGTTTCTGCTTACGTTTGGGATTTCTTTGAATTCGCGCCTTCACAGCTTTTATCACTGCTGGAGTCCTAACAGACCGAGGGCGACCACTTCTTGACCTGTCATCTACACTAGAGTCTTCATTGTATCGTTTGATGGTACGATAAACGAATCTTTTGGTTATTTTCAAATTTTTCAATATGTCAAAAAATTGAATTGGCGCGTAACCGCAACGATGCAACGCAATAACTGCAACACGGTCTTCTTTAAGCGTCCACTCCATATTTAAAAATGAGTAAAATTCTAAAAAGTATACATTTTTATTTTCATGAACAATTCGAAATTCGAATTCAATAAACTTTTTTGTGGCCAGCATTCTAAAAGAAAAGTTTTTACTGTGTGACAATAGATACTTATGACCTGACTGTGTACATCTATATGAATGTATATTTATAGTCCCACAAACTTATCTGACCCGGTGAGAGAATCGCTGTTGTCGAATTTGGTGTTGCCATTAAAAATAGATATAGCAATAAAGTGGGTGAAGTAAGATTTTTCAATTCGATCAAAAGTGTCAGGAAAATGAGTAGACCAGTTTCCTTTGCATGTTATTTTTCCTTCCCAAGATTTCTAACAAATCGCTCCCCATACCCTTAAACAAGTGTATCTGTATCAGCCCATATACTTTATGTCCCACTGCTGGGAACTGCCCTATTGTACAATCGAGAGTGCTATTGTGGTTAGGCCATATCATAGGCCATATAGTCCACCATGCTGGCCTAATGCGGGTTGGTGGACTTACATACCATAGATATTCTTATAAATCGCTATGATATGCAGATTTCCTCACTATGTATTCCTCCACCGTTTTAGTGCGTGTTTATTGACTATCAATACACACATGACTCCGTAAAGTCAGATTTGTGACCTGGGATTCGAGCCCACGACCACCGTGAACATGTTGGCAGCCATGTCTGGTCCATTTACCAACAGGCCACCACGCACGTAACGATACATTTTAGTTTATGATATGTGCTTACACCTATTCTACTAGTACGTACAAAATTCTGTTTACGTGGAATTTATTTTGAAAAGCTGACAACACAAGCCTGTGGTGGCAGCTACGCGTTGATACAATTTTTCGAAGGGTATTATTGGTGTCTGAAGACGCTTATCTTCCTTCGTAAAATTGAATACCTGGAGTCTAACGTTCCTAGCGTCATTTTTTAAAGTTTTCGGCATTTTTCACTAATTTTTGATAATGCAGGAAAAATAAATTATACATTGAGTAAACAACCAATGGCGGTTATGTCAGTGAGTGGCAGGTAAATTGTCAATTCCAAATGACATCGTTGTTTCCACTTTTGGCCACCGGGCCTGATAACTTTGTGGCTCTATAAATTGAATAAAAAGTTCACATGTTTACAGCCTCTTTCCGGCAGCTTATATGATAAAATATATGAGTAATGAAAGACTAGTTAACTACGGCTTGCATAATATTTTACAGAAATTGTCGCTATTTTTAACCGACTTCAAAAAAAGGAGGAGGTTCTCAATTCGACTGTATGTTGCTTTTTTTTTATGTTTGTTACCTCGTTTCTCTGTACTGTGAGAACCGATTTCGATCATTCTTTCTTTGTTTGAAAGCTGGTGCTTGTCGTTTGGTCCCATAAAAATATGGTGAAGATCTGATGAATATCTTCGGACCTGAAGAGGGGAACTCCTTAATATTAAGGAGAATTGCAATGGTTCTTTTTGCGTTACGTTCATTAGAAAAGTTAAGTTACAGTGAAAGAGGGAAAAAGGGGTGGGGGTGAGGGGGGTGGGTGATAAAATTAAAATACACGTAAATTCTAATATCTTCGGCAGCTTTTAACCGATTTTAGTGATTTCGTTTTCATTGGAAAAATCGTATTGACAGGTTGATCCCAGGAATACAACATGAAGATCTGATGATTATGTTCGGACCTGGAGAATAGAACTCTTCAAAATTTAGTAGGATTCCAATGGTTCTTTTTGCATTAGGTTTATTATAAAAGTTAAGTTACAGTGAGGGAGGGAAAAAGGGGTAGGGGTGAGGGGGGGGGGTGATAAAATTAAAATACACGTAAATACTAATATCTTGAGCAGCTTATAACCGATTTTAGTGATTTCTTTTTCATTGGAAAGAATGTATTAACAGGTTGATCCCAGGAACACAACATTAAGATCTGATTATCATGTTCGGACCTGGAGAGTAGAACCCCTCAAAATTTAATAGGATTTCAACGGTTCTTTTTGCATTGGGTTCAGTATAGCTAGGCTACAGTGGTTGAGGGAAAAAGAGGTAGGCGCGAAGGGATGTGGGGGGGGGGGGAGATAAATAATAAACACGTGAATATTCCAATATCTTTGGCAGCTTTTAGCCGATTTTAGCGATTTCATTGTCATCGGAAAGAACATATTCCTTGTGGGGACCAAATCTTCTTCATTTAAATGCCTATCAACACTAAAAAGATAAAAATAACTAAAATTTTTAATAAAAAAAATAAAAACCGACTTCAAAACAAAAAATCCACTAAAAACCAAAAAATAACAAAATAATAAATACCACTCCAAAGCAAAAGAAAAAAAATATTTATTTCATGGAACTCGTGCATGTTGATTAATTTGCTTAATGACTTGACTAGCCAAAAAATCAAAATATATGCGTAACATATTGAAGGCGGGTCGCCAAGTACCAAACATGTAGGACGTATGCCTTATATTAATTTAAATATCTATATGTTTGGTACTGGGCGACCCGCCTTCAATATGTTACGCATATATTTTGATTTTTTGGCTAGTCAAGTCATTAAGCAAATTAATCAACATGCACGAGTTCCATGAAATAAATATTTTTTTTCTTTTGCTTTGGAGTGGTATTTATTATTTTATTATTTTTTGGTTTTTAGTGGATTTTTGTTTTGAAGTCGGTTTTTATTTTTTTTATTATTCTGTTACTAATTTTATAAGAATAGCTAGGTAAGGTTTCCTTCCTAAAACCATTTCAGGTCAAATTAATAAATCCATGAATATTTTGACCGTATTGGAGTTGCTTTTCGAACTTCGAACCTTACTGAAATAGCCTATATGGACCTAAAACATAACTTTCTAAGGTCCATTGTTAAGTTAAGAAAATAATGATATATTTTTCTTTAGCTCGAGAGTATAATTCACTCGAAATCTATAAAGCGATGAGGAATATGGTGTAGACAAAATTATGAAATCAAGGAAAATCGGTTGCTACTTTGTCTTCATCCTTAATTTGTACTAGTAAGTAGTAACCAATAAGTTTACTTAGCTTATTAGGAATATATTATGCTGGCCGTAATGGTGGTGTAATGAGCTGCAGAGAAGTAGTGCTGGGCAGTGGGACATAACGGTCAACATTTATACCTACTTAACCTATTTGGTTTTAGAGTTGTTGATGTTGAAGTTACTTATTGGTAGTAAAGTATAATTATGAAAATTCTAAAATTGTTACCAATTAGCATAAATATATAAATACCGTTAACAACCACGTGCATAGTCCTGATTCCACACTAAGATCGAGTCTTGTGTCGTCGGCATCAGGATCTATGAAAATCTTCTCGGTCCCTCGAATATCCGAAAAAATACCTATGGTTTTCACTAATATTTGTCTCGGTGCAGGGATCAAACCTGCGGCCTCTCGTTTCATCGCTAGCGTTTAACCAACTGCCCCACGAGGGCTGTTCAATAGGATAAACTAATCAACATATATATGCAAGACCTATTTCTTATATAAAATCATTATATGGTATTGTAGTGTATAAATTCAATCAGATAATATCGCTTACATAATTCCTTGGTCGTCGATAATCGATTTATTCTATTGGATTGTAATTAATATTTTATTGAAGTCGATAAGTATAGAGTAGGAAAATTATATAGACACGATGGAAACAACAATAAGTGCTATTTTAAATGTTTACGTATGATTTGTTCACAATTCTTCAATTACCATTTACCACATTTTATCCTTTTGATTGATTTATACAGAATGGTATAGATATATTATACGTGTACTGTTTGTTGAAAATTGGTACCATAATGGCGAGATCAAATACTAAAATGTAAATAGTCAAAGACAAAAACGGCAGTCCCATGATATCTTCTATTTTTCTTTTTTTCATTTACTTAGCTTTTACAAACTTTAGTGTCTAATAAAAAATGGACAAATTGTAGCCACCATTGGTCCAACTTTAACTATTGATCAGCTTGTATCGTACCATATACCGTAGTATAACTACGTCACCATGGCAGTTTTAAGAAACAAACTAGTTATGCAAAACCAGACAACTGAATTGTACCTCGGCGTTTTTAAATCTATGATATTGAATCCCTGCAACACCCTCTTTCGGCAATCGAACTCCTACCTAATACGCGTTCGATTTGGGTTTATTCCGAATATTCGTTCTCCGATCACAATCTTTGGTAATATGGAGAACTGACGTGAATAAGTCATCCATAAAGAAACCTAGTACCCTTCTACGCCTGCTTTAGAACAAAGCCTCTGTTCTGCACTGCCGATCGCACCACGGCCGACATAATATGCATATTTATATTTATTCAGTTATGAACTTTATTGGAAACATGGCCAAATACTATCAAATTACAAAATTACGTCTTAATATATAAAAACAAACATTTGTGTTGAAAAACAACTTTTAAAGAAAATTTGTGAATGGTTAATGACATCAGACTTAGAAGCTCAGGTACTATCTTTTATTTATTTAAAAGAACTCAGACAACAAAGAAATGTGAAAATGAACATTGGTGGAGCAAAGAGCTCCACCAATATTCTTTTTAATGTATAAATACGAGATGAGACGGAGATATAAAATTTATTAGCAATTGTTAATTTTGATATAGATACAGATAAGGTTTGTAAGTTTATTTTTCTTAAGATTCGAAATTATGTTACTTTCTTTTCTAGTTATTAGAATTTAAGTAAACTTACATTTATAAATAAATAATAAATAAAAGCGAAAAATTGCAATGATGAAATAATTTACTTGAATACATCATTAATATACTACAAAATAAAACATACGGGGACTTTATACAATTACAGACATCACAATAGGCAAAATAGAATTTGACAACCTCCGTGGTGCACTTGATTAGACGCTGGCTGTGAAACGAGAGACCTCGGGTTCGATTCCCACACCGAAACAAACATTTGTGTGAACCACAGAGACTTGTTTCCGGTCTGGGTGTTTGTGAGACCAACATATATCTCGATGATACTAATACCCACGATACAAAACTCGATCTTAGTGTGGGGTTAGAAACTGAGGACTGTGTATTAAGAATTTGTGTATTTAGTATTATTAAGTGACTATTGGGTGTATTAAGAAAGTATAGACTGTAGAATAATGTAATTTGTTTATCTATTTACAAATTAAATGTCCAGATTAGCAATATCAGATGTGAAACTCTTTACATAAAATTAAGTTATTATATGGAGAGGTTACGTTACCAATATATGAGATTCGTAACCACAAGGGAAAATAGATGGGGATTGAATATTTTGCTAGTCCAAACTCGAAAGTATATCCATTTAAATAAAATATCAGCTGCCTGCGGAACACGCACTTCCACAAATTCCAATACTTTTTAATTCTCAAATATTTTTCTTTCTGCAGTGAATGACAAGACGAGCATGTCAGTTGCTTAATGGTAAGCGATACGATCGCACATGGACACTAGCAAAACCAATCATCATCATGAATTATAGTGCTTGGCATGCCACTCGCTATCCTGAGACACAAGATGTTAATTCTCATTATGTACAGTAGTTGCTCTGGCTACAATGCCCTTCAAAGAGCAAAGCTCATTCACACGGCTGTTTGGCGGGAAAAATATACATTGTGGTGGTAACTACAATTAGAGCGTCTCACGTACGAGAGACCTACCACCAGTTTTACATTACTTTTAATTTTAAGCTATTCAATCAAATCTGCTATCAGCGGTACATGTCTTATACTGTCACTTATCTTAATAACAACAAACGATATGTGGACAGTTCATTCTCTGCTCAAGAATTTACCTGAGGCGTAAAAAGACTCGCCCTATACGGGTTGATCAAAAGCCTTAAAAAATAAAATCGCGATTGGTGACAAAACTATCAAGTTTTTTTTTGTATTTGCTATATGGGGTGATTAGGAACATGTGATTTAAGTTAAATGCCAAATTTCAATATTACTCTATATATACTTAATCGCTTATACAGTCGCGGACATAGTTGGTATTAAGAACTACTAATTTAACGCGAGGATGACTGCATTATGTGCAATCCAAATTATTGAAATGCCTCATTAATTACTGACGAGTCTCTTGAGTACAATGGTTCCCATTGAGGCCGTAACCTTTTGACTTCATAATGCTTAAATGGAAAAGACTAACAAGACCTTGCCACAACATTATGGGAACGGTGACGGAAATCATTTAATTTTCCATAAATTAATTATCTTTTTCATTGGCAACAAATATGTGGAATAAATTTGAGATTATTTTTTATTCTAATTTATAAAGATATGGTTATATTTAACAAAATTTACATTAATCTAAGCTATTTGTTTTATGCGTGTTTTTTTGTGATTTTCGTAGAAGTTGATAAAACCCATTGACAAATGATTTCTTAATAGATGTTCTTGCTTTCCGCATAATATATTATGTATGTACGCCACAGTCTAATACAACACTGTTGAAAAACACGTGTGTAGTTGAAAGTGGTTTTGCATATAATGCAGAATATATTTACCGAATCAGGGAGTTGGTGATTGCCAAAATGTATTTATAAGACGTTAAAACTCATCGAAGTCTTTTTTGACGATTTCCTTAAGGGTTTGTGTGCGGTCATTTACCTGAGAATGAATCTGGTTTAGATGTTCTTTTGCGCTTTTTAAATTGTCCATTAATGGTTGAATGAAGGAGTACATAAATAATGTTAGTATTGATTTTAAATATGTGAAATTCTATATTGCACCATGTTTAGTAACAAATTAAAAACAAACACTTAAAAATTAAAGGCTGTATAATGATTTGGTAGGTGTTGATGAGGCACTTAATATTTAACTGCTGGTTTATTGCCCAACAAGGAGGCTCGCAGCATCGTCAGTGCGGAGTGGTTTATTCGGCGAGGTGTTAGTGTACCCTTGACCGGATGCCGGTCGCGCTCAGTCAGTCGACGCGCGACTCTGTGCTCGTATCCTCGCCTCGATGCCTCACAGAACCGAGCCCCAAGTATAAAGTCTGTTCGCCCCGGCCGACGCCACAGTCCGAAGCAATGCGCGTTCGACGAACGGATGCAGGGTCGGACGTCCGTTTTGCCGCACGCGAAAATTTTCACCCCGTGTTTTATGCGTACAATTAACTATGATATAAAACAATTGTGAGAGTGAAAGTTAAACATGAAATCCAAAAGTGATAGTTCACGACCCCAGCCGGAGTTGCAGGAATTACTGCAGAAGCCCAGCAGTCTGCCGCTAATTGCCGAAAAACACAAACATGCCACAAGTAGGTTTCAGTTTCGTCAACTTATTGATATATTTAAACGTAAACGACGACGTCTGAAAACAATTCGTTCCAGTGGATGGACACACGTCTCGTAAATCACGCATAACAATTAGTCGTTATTGGTAAAATATTAAAATGTGTGGGTTATAACAATATTGGTAAAAATATTCACAAAGCTCTTTCATATAACTGTAATTTTTCATGTTTCATTTTTTTTTAAATGTCGGAAATATTTTCGTTATCACACAAGTGTTATTTGTACCGAAATTAGCTAGAATACTATTATTATCCTTAAATATTGCTGCGATAAAAGTGTCAAATAATAAAGTTGCATTACACTTGAGCTTATCAGGTATTTTGACAAAGTTATAAGTTCCGAAGGATTTAAATAACAGGAAGTGAATAAGAAGATATACGAACAAAAACAAAGCTTGAGGAATGCAGTACTCGGGCCGCTAAAAGAACATAGCTTGTTTCAAACATACCGTTTAGTTTACTTAAAAAGAACCAGTTTTGTCCAAATAAATATAAAAACATTGAACATTTTCTAATTTATTTGTCAAATTGATTTTACGACCATAAATTAATGAATTTAATTTATAATTTTTTACGAGCAAGGGCCACAAAACAACGAAAATAAATTAGCCATCTTGAGATCACGTATAATTTAATACTAAAGCGTAATATTAATGAACATTTTTGGAGGCTCAAAAGGCGCCATATTATTCCATGAACTACGTAAATAATTAGATAATCAATGAAGTAGAAAATACTAAAGTAGAACCAGTTGAAGGTAAGTACATTGAGCCGAGTATTTATAATGATCCGCAGTTTCTCACCAGTCGACGACCTTTAGATGCGCACTTTTGAAGTGCACCTGCCCTCTTCACCTTATCAAATACACTGAAAACTTATAACTCCGGATGTAATGCGTAATTTTTATCTCGTGCATGCAAGACCTGTGATTAGAATGTTTTGAATATTTAAAGTTCAATGCTACCATACCTAGTTATTTGTTTATTATTATTATACCTACTACAACTGCGTCACATGAGAAACGCTTTGGTACCAAACATTGAAGTTTTCCGTTGACCGAAAACGAAGCCGGGTGGTAGTTTAAGCGACTTCAGACAATGCAATAGAAAAAGTAGCAAAAAAAAGCGTCAAATGTGCCCATATTTGGGTGGTAAAAACTACTATCCGGCTTCGTTTTCGGTAGCAGTCTTGAGATACCCAGTATAGATGACACATAACTTTTACTACTTTATATGTTTTTGTTGAAGTATGCTCGAGGTCAATGAGACATAAAACCATATCCTATAATTCAACTTATAAAAAATACTCGAAATATGGGTTTCTTTAAACGTCAATAATAATGTACAGGTAAGTCCCATGTAGCCAATGCGTCGATCTTTTATTATGGTTAAAAATATAGAACTTTTCTAATATATTATTACAAACATGCCCATTGGATTCACGTTGTTGTGGTATATGTTCAAAATAAAAATACACATACGTACATATGTACGAGTATATTCAAAGTTTAAGACTTATGAATAGGTGGTATTTTGAATAACAGTACTTATTTGATTAGACTTTGCTGCGCATTATGTTAGCAATTTTCAAAATTCTGTAATGTTTCTTTTGACCCAAAACCAGAATGTACAAATAACAAAGGACTAATAGATATGTAAATAAGGCGCAAAAGTCTGCATATAAGAGCACATATATTTTTTTAAATGAAACCTATTCTTTACTAGTGGTATTTCCGGTTTTCACGGGTTAGTTTGGAAGTTTCAAAATTGAAATTAAAAGTTAAAAAGAATTAAGTATTGCTCAAAGGAACATGAGTTTTACCATAGTAAATATATCCTATGTCTATCTTTGGAGTTCAGCCCATAATATATTTGTACAGAAGAATTATGTTAGTTCGTAAAATGAACTAATCAAAAAATGCTAAAAATATATTGCTTTCGAATTTTAAATAGATGGTTAAAAAATCATATCATTCAGTAAATAAATTAAATTACGATACAATGTCACAAATTAGTGGATATTAAATCAATTCATTGTATATTTTATGTTGTAAACGTTATAAATTAATTGTCAAATAACATGATTTAGCCAAGGACTTGACATCGTCCACGACCAACGTTCATAATTCTCGTGCTATAACCATTAGGGAAAAATAGTGGACGAATGTTGCAAGCTGCTGTATACAGAATCTTAATGATTAGTTGAGAGTAAGTAAACAACTGTGAGTTATAGACTTTAGTCACGGCGCTTGTTTAATACCAACGGTGCACCATAAATCGCACTTAGAGCCCTTAAATGAATCACGATTAGTAGCCTATTATTTATTATCCAGCGTAAATAATGTTCAGTGGTAACTAACGAATTAGATTTTTTTGTATAGATGTAATTCGAGTGGCGTATCTGAGTAGATACATTTCTCTCGTCACCTGACTTTACATCAGCCTATAGCGTATTTTTTAACCATCCTGCTCGAAACCGGATATACATAGCCTAAAATCGAAAAGCGATAAATTTGCGTGAATTACTTTGACTACTGTGGCAGGACTTTTATTTTGTGTACGTCAGTCTCTTTCTGGGTGGACGGAATTAGCAAAAGTTTGGCTTGAGAAGTTAAAAAAATATATGATTTCAATTCATAATGTATTTGCTGTAAGATAAGAAGGTAGATGTAAAATTAAAGTTATTCTTCAACTCATTTTATAAAAAACTGATTGCGCCAGCCCTTCATAAGTGTGGACTGAAGCCAAGTAGAGAGCTTTTATAAAATTTGTCATGTATTTATTCTATTGATTGATTGCAACAGCTAGATCTTCCCTTGGTCGTATAAGACTTATGCAATAAATCAACCACGATAATCCGAAGCAGATTGGCGCATAGATTGTTCATTGTTAGTGCTACTATAAGACCTTCGTACACAGCGAGAATGTTACAATGCGTTTTTACATATCTTTGGATGTTAAAAACGATTTTGCACACATATTTACTCACATAAAGTTAAGCTTCAGCCATTAAGCGCAGTGGCGTATCAATTTATAACCATGAGCTTAAACTAGAAGACGAGAAATATTGTCTTACATATCCATACACATTTAAGATGTACTTTATTATAATTATTTAAAACATTGATTTAAATCCTAAGGATAGGCCCATCAGTACCTTTAGCGTATCAAAAAGAATCAGACTATTAATTTTTTTTGCTAAACTTTGTTATAATACAAGCAGTCATTTTGAAAATCATTGTGAGCGACGACCAATTCCAGTAACGTTCCAATATAGATGCACGGAATGTCGCGCTACTTACATCGGAACACTTTACGCGCTCTTCGCCCTGACCGTATATTTTTGTCAATATTTAGAAAGCCAATTCTGGTATGTCGTATGTATAAATACTCAAGTGAAAGGATCATAATGGCTAAACTGGTTTAGCCACCTTTGTTATACTAATTAGGGAAATTGTCACACTTCATATACATTGTATACAAGGCGGACTTAATGCCAGAGGCATTATCTATCAGTCTATCTTTGGGTGATGCACAGATGAGATGAAGTGGGCATAGATTTACTGTTGCGTTTTGTTCAGTGAGTGAGAGTGGCTCAGTCAGCCAGTCTCTCTCTTCCTCCCTCTCTCCCTCTCTCTCTCTCTCTCTCTCTCTCTCTCTCTCTCTCTCTCTCTCTCAGCCGCAGGAAGTTTACTGCTGAACATAGCCCTCCTTATCGCTAGTGAGGGATATTCCTATCCGCTCGGTCAGCGACCATCGTAAAAGATGATGGAAAACCCAGCATTGTGATCCATACGAATGAGTTGAATGTCCATCCGGTTTCGGGAACGCCGACATGAAGTATCGACCTACGAGACTTCTCCATACAGAGTATCGCACCCCCGGTGCAACAATGTCACTTATGCAAAAATTGCAAAGGTTGGAAGGTATAAAGAAATAATCTTATATTTTTTAGAATATTACGTGGTCATAATTTTTTTAACGGTAAATTAAAAGTTGATATTGTGATAGAAGCTGTTAAACTTGTCTATGTCTTGTAAATATCATATTTTTATACGATGTCAAAGTTACAAATGCTTTTCCTGAAAAGTTGCATTTTTGTAAAAGTGACATTGTTGCACCGGGCGTGCGATATCAAGACAGCGACCGAAAACGAAGCCGGGTGGCTTATGACTACAGACACAATATAAATAAAAATTTTGCATAAAAACACGACAATGTTTTTTGAGACTTTTTAAATACTATCTTGTTTGGATGGTAAATCCATATTTTTTGCTAAAATAATTATTTAAACCCCTGCGTAGCATAGCATCTGTAAAAATAAAAGGGTGTACATGGTTATTTTAGGAAAAACTATGTATTTAACACCCAAATACGACGAATAAAAAAAACTAAAAAAAAATAATTGACCTTAACGTGGGTAACTCAAAACTATGTGACTGTTGGCTGTTTATTTGTTTATTTCATCAGTGAAACATAAACGTATATAAAATTGCTATGTATTAGTAGGTATTAAGTAGGCACTCTTAATTAGGAGTGGTTAGTGCTAACCAAGATGAACCTAATGCGGTTTAATAAACTTTACCTAAAAGATGTAGGAAACTTCTAGGTAGGTTAGTTTCTTGAGAATATTCTCCTTTGCAACTAAAGCTAGCGATATTATTAAGAAACACCCGTCTCTTTTAATATACTTAGATAACTAAGACGTAAAATATTTAAAATACAACGTTTCGGTCGACAATGTGTACAACAACGAGAACTTAACAATAACATTATATTTAAATGAATCCATTAATAAGCAAACAGGGAAGTATATTTTATTAATATTGTTAATGTTATAATTTTATTAATATGTAATGTTAATGCCATAATATCTTGGTTATTATTGAAAATAAACAAAGAAAATTCCTTAAAACATCATTTAGTTGGATGTTGGAACGACAGTAAAACTGAATTTTCTTGGAAGAAATAATTGCTTTTTTAAACGAATCTTAGTCATGCGATGAAATCGGCGGTAAAATCTGGTACTAAAAAGAAACAAACATGTGCATATAGCCAGACAGTAATAAAGGGCATTTTATGTGTTAAGTTTCAATATTCATTCATAGGTATAGTAATTATTTCTCTTTAACACAATTTATGAAGATGTAACTCTTATAGGCTAAGGTATGTAAATATTGACATCTCAATTTTAAACAAATAAAATGATTATCATACATTGTAGCTCGAAGTGCACTCACTACCTACGGGTATGCTTCCGAAAAATTATTGAACAATAGAAATTTACAGATTTCTAAGTACTAAGTTGAATGGCCTACAACACTGCTATGTTTTATTTATACGAACGCGCTAATCTCAGGAACTGTTACTGGTCCGATTTGAAAAATTATTTCAGTGTTGGATAGTATATTTATCGAGGAATGCTATAGGCTATGTATCATTACGCTATGTACCATCACGCTATGACCTATAAGAGGGAAGCAGTAGTGACATTTCTAGCAAATACGAGGAAATATTCGTTTTTGTGGTCCGATTGGTCGATATTCTAAATTTATAGTCGGAATTGAACATTTTGACCGTCATGTCATTTGAAACGTGTATCTGCACCCGGGCGGAGCCGGGCCCGACCGATAGTTCTATAAAATATAACTTTGTTCATATTAATAAAATGCGACACATAACTATATATATTTTTTTTCATTATGTAAATACTTTAGTAAATAACATAAAACATTCTTATAAATCTCCAGTTTCTACGCACAATTTTACGGACCTCACTTTTGAAGGATAACGACTAAATCAAAAGTATACTTTAAGTCGCCTTTATTCCAAGGATACGAATATTTTATTTTGAATCTTTTGGGACATTAAACACAGTCCTTCGCGGAGCTTTTATTAAGGATGGCTTTAGTTTTGTACTTTATGAACCGACCACTCGCGAGGATTACACTAAGCTTTGCGCCACGGGATTTAAAACATTAATTTTCATTATCTTGTAAAATATTTTTCTTTATTTTCTCAACCAACCTTTAAAAGAGTATGAATATACCACGCCAGAGTGATCGCTTACTGCTTTGATAAGCACCGAAATAAAATGGAATCGGAATCGTTCTCTTTGTTTACTAATTAATTCATTATAGAGATTTTAAAATAAAAATTATATAGTCAGAAGACGCGTATATTCTTACCAATAATGCGGTTATTATTCATCGTGTTAAAATATGTTTTGATAATATTTTGCCTTGGTTTTATGAACGTTAAGTTCTACGACGCAACCGTATCCTAATCTATACGATTGAACATGTGTTTCGTCATTTTAACTTTGGCAGTAGATCGTAATGCGTCCGAGGGATTGAATATTGGCCGTAACCCAATAATAGCACAAGTATATTTTGAATCGTTGAACATTATCCACTTTCTATTATGTGTGTAATTCATCACAGGGAAATATCCGTAATTGTGTCTTTAAGTACATACAAATATTCAAATGAATTTAAATTATGAATATAAAAGTTGATGTGTCTGTGCTATAAATATTACTTCTGTATACAACGCAAACGGTATAAAACACATTCGATAGAATGATCGATAGATATCCGTGGTTTCAGACCAAATTACGAGTGCAGCAAAAACTATGCGAGATTTTTTCCAATCTACCAATAACCTTGAAATATAAGACATGTAGTGTTTTCTTCCCCAGATTTTAATCTTTTGACTTTTCTTCATTCTTGTTCAGTTCAGTTGATACATTTATTTATTATATACCATCTAAAGTTGGATTAGTTATCTGTTATTGCCTTGCTCGGTATAGAATTTAAATTTGCTAGTGCCTCAACTATTAATTATTTTTAATTTAAAGATCCGAGGTGATAATCCGATAATTAATTAGATTTTCATTATTCCACGGAAACGGATATTAACAAAAATGTTTATACTAATGTAATTGCATTAACAATAAGTACAAATATCTAACAATGTGTCGTAATGAACAACTTTTAAGAACTTCTAACTACTACAAGGTTTTTTGCAAGTCAGCTGGGTGTGGTGGTCAGTAACTGGTCAGTCGCTTACTGTCAATGCTAAATATTTGGTGTCGATTCCAACTCTTACTTTCACGTATAGGCACAATGTTCTCGTTATCTATGTTGTTATTATTAACTACTCAATATTTTAAGTTCCGCATAGGATTTTTCTAACGTTCTTCTTTAAATTATTGAATTTATTATAATCCTTACAGTTTTTTTTTCAATTTTCCTGAAATAAAAATTACACAGCCGTTATTTTTATTAGTTTACCTAATTTGAGCTTAATATTCTGTCAGGTGTCTGTTATTTGCTGTGTTACAAACTATAAATACTAATCAAAGAATCTAGATTCTAGACGATGCGCTAAGCACCTCTGACATAAGAGCAATAAATTACAAACTGGGAAATGAAACAGAGGTCACGCATAAAATTAAACATACTACAGAGGATTTCCGTTTACACGCTGCAACAAATCTTTAATATCAACTGTTTGACAGCCATTGAATTAAAACTTTATCGTACTTTAATCGACATGGTTTGATGGAGTGATATGTAACTACGGAAATATTTTTACGAATATGCTGAAAAGGTTTTACCGTGAATGCCTTACATTTCGAATGCTTGGCTATTAATAATGTTGTCAAGTTTAAATTGGTCTGCGTTACTCTGATTTTGATGTAATTAATTATGTTATTTTATAAGCCTTGGTAATAACAATTCATTTCGAGCGTTGTAAAGTGTTTAAAATCTAATATTCATCAAAAACTGAGGAAAACATAAATCGTAAAAAGAAAAAATACAATTAATCCAAGATAAATTTGTCACACAATGTAACGTCTTTTATAAAGGTTCTAATGTTTACATGTTGCTAGTATTACGTTATGATACATGAGATTAAGAGAGCTGAAAAACTACAGATGCGATATAAATACATATCAATTAGTTACAATGAAGGTCTGTAGGTGGAATGGTTTGCTAATGGAGATGCTAGCATATTTAGATTCTTTCGATTCGTTACTGACCTACAGCGGTAATTATTTTTACTCACGCATACCTACGATGACCTTGAAGGTGGCAGCAAACATACATTGAACTTTTATATTGTCAGGACGCAAACCACGCACATACAACTGAGAAAAAATCAATATTAATGATAATCATCGACCGATTTTATCCGGTTAATAAAAACATTTATTAATCGCATTCATACATTAAAATTATGTATACTGAAATCGTAAATGGTTATAATTAAATATTATACATACATTATATGTGTATATATAACAAATCCATTAAATAAGTCATGCGGAAGATTAAATTTAAATATTTACTTGTAATATACATAGTAAATGGCGTCGTTAAACCTTAATTAATTTTACTTCTGCATTCTTCATCTGTAAAAAATAAAATTATTATGTTTCTGAAATACCAATTCTATATTATATAAAACAAAGTAACTATCCTGAATAAAAAGCAATAATTGAACTTATATATATATACGATATTTTTTGATTTTATTTATAATATAGTTAGCATTAACAAAAATCCTTGTAGCCAGTCATTACATTCACATACGCCAATAACTTAGGTACGAGGTAAGTAGAGGAATCAAAAGTGCAAGCTACAGTATCTCTAGTTTACCATAATTATTTATCTTCATAAGGGAGCCTATTGATATGTTGGGCAGAACTTCCAGTAACTGTAAGGAGCAATTTATGAGAATTTGCGAATTTTACGTCACGCATGGCAGTTACCTGTCTTGAAATTCTAACCTAAGACGGTTTAAATGAATTATATTATACACGTTACAGTTATCTATATAATTTCATTGTTGATAACCATTTTCAGATACATACATATCTTATTTACAAGTTTAAATTCTCTTAAGGCCACATTGTAATAATAAATAGGTATGCGCTTGCATATCTAAATGGAGTACCTACGATAAATTACACAATTTATTTATTTGCATAAATATATTGTTACATTATTTTATGCATAATAATTGTTTGTTATTTCAAATAGATTAACAATTTTATTACGTTTTGTTTTTGAATAACATTTCTTGTACTGCGTCAAATATATATTCTGAGAATTTTATTTGTATGTTTACAACTATTGACGATGGTGGAAAATCCGTCTTATGGACCCACGCGTATCAAGGTGTGTCGGGTTTCGGAGGTACCATGTGTAATGTTTATACCCCAGTTCGAATTCTTGCAGTACCTGTAAATTATAGTAAAAAAATTTGAATACTAAATCGAATGTGTAAATACATAGCTTTCATTACAAGAAGTTAAATGTAAAATAAATATTCTTATAATTTCAATATTTATGATATTACGTAATATATTCAGAGATTATGTTGTAAGTTGTAACAATGTATTATACATTAAAACGTAGCTTTACGCGTCACAAAACTTGAAAAATGTATTCGAAGCTATGAAGTAAATACTCTTTTATGGATAGTAATTGATATTAACTTGTTTATTATATTGTATATAAGTGCTATCATAATATCTCTACGTAGTTTAATGATCGATCAATGGAACCAGTGTTGGTGTAGCATGTGCCAGTCCATACCTATCATTTCTATAGTATTATTATTGCACAGTATTGCAATGCTGCTGTTCTTACACCGAAACGCGTTAAGGGTTGTCATACTGATATTCACCTGTCGTTTATTATTATCATTTATGTCTAAATTAGTAGAAGTAAGAAAAATGAAAATTATAATAAAAAATATTATGAAAAAGTATTAATAAATTATATTTTTTAACACGCTTTCCTAAGATAAAAAATGTAAACAATCAATAAAATTATAAAGCTAATTGAGGCGGGTTATATTTATTCATCATTAGATTTCTTGTATCTAGGGATGTTGATAATTTATTTCTAATTAAGCTAAACTAAAGTTTGCGTAAAATGAGACATGTCACCTGAGTCACGAACGAGTAAAAAGATAATATTGACAAACCGGTCGGTCGGAACTTTGCGGGGCTTTCTACATGCCCCTCATAATAGTCATCGAACAGCCTAATTATACAAGTGTTTACTTATTAGTTAGGAATTTGCATAAGTCAAGTTAATCTAACGGTGACATTTGGTTCTTATTTGCATCAAGTCGAGATTACGGATAATAATTACTATCAAGTATTATTGATCAAGCGTGTACGTTTACTATATTAAAATAGTAGGAATTATTTATTCATATCAGGGCGCTTACTGTATGTGATATTCTTTTTTAAATGTTTTATTTGCCAAGTACCTAAATGTATATTTATGATCTGGCAGATGAAGATTTACTATTTTATTGTTGATTGTATTTAATTGGAATGAAATACTGAAGCTTTTGTGGAGTTCAAAAGAGAGACTTCACTAGCCTACCAGCTTAGTATGCAGACTCAAACACCTCGGTGGCCGTCGCGCGTGTTTTATGCGGCACTGGATTCAGAAGGACCACTACTGGACACTTCCAGTTAGTTTAAATTTATTCCTTTTCTTTGATGTCATAGGTAGCTCGTTGACCACAAAATAATAAAATTACATTTAATTTAAATTTAAATAACAAAGATTTGTAAAAATAATTTGTGTCAGCCCTATCCGAATCAACTATATAAATCGGATTGCATAACGCGCCTTAGTATTGCTAGACGCAGCGCGTCATTGGATTTACGCAGATTTTGCTACCACTGTGCCGACAGTAGTCAGCGGGCCGGCGTGAATAATTCCTTTCATACTAAAACACATTAACCTACTAGGTATGGTTATGTAATTTTATAAATGAACTGATTGAAATCAATTTTACTAAATTGTATCGTTCCTCGCGACTTTGACCACGTCTAAAAGTTTTTCCGTATTAACCATACCCTACATCCTACTATATATTTTTATTTCGGAATAAAATGTTTCATGTTGCCTTCCAGCTTTGACTTCCAGATTTGACTTTTTACTTTTGGTCTTCAAATATTCATAGAAGTTCAGGGAAGGTATTGACGGTGAAAAATGCTAGAAATATAGTGTAATAGTGGAAAATGCCATTTTTTAAATCATTCAAGCATAAGTCGTCAAACCCCACTAGGACGATTTTATTTTGGTAGAGAGGAGACAATAGAAAAAGATAATATTTTTCTGGTAGTTTTCCTATAATCAGATGTTCTTGTCAATGGTAATACCACAGAACAGGGTGGGTAATACCATATAGTCCATTGAAATGTTACATGAGCTTTGCATTTTTTAGAGGACGCAATTTTATTTTTGGGATATGTGTGGGCGGTCAATAGAAGCTTGAAAGGGTGGCGACCCCACAAACTTGAGGTTAAGCTTCTATTGACCCCCCAAACTTGTCCCAAAAATAAAATTGCGTCCTCTAAGAAATGCAATATTCGGTCCTTAAATTGTAACATTTCAATGGACTAATAGTAGATACATATTCCTGCTAAAAGAAATTATTGACGTAAGCATAAAAACAGCTGCCTACGTAAACTCTCATAAACACTGCGTGACATGTATCAAAAACTTTAAAATCTATTTTTTAACTATGAATAAATCATGAGCTTGTTATTAATAGCATGATGTCAACTTCCTCTCGTTCACTGAGAAGTACAGTTAGCAAAAATCGTCTTATAAAAACTTTGTCAATGCGAAAAACCCCACCCGTAAATTCAGAGATATTATCGCAAGGTAAATAGTATGATAACTATATTATTTTCCTGCATGAAATATTCGATAAAAATCCATGTCTTTTTCTGACACTCCCATTTTCATTTAGTTCCTTTTCCTTCAATTACAACGCGAACATTTAGTAACTTATAATACATATAAAACATTTCACAATATTATGTTACTAAAAATTTATTCATTTATAATTTATATAGCCTTCTGTCCACCAATAGATATCACTTCCCAGTTAACTTAATATGTACATATATTGCAAATGACTCATAATGATAGAGGTAAAAATTGATTTTTATTTTTATTTAAGCTGCTACTGGCGATTGACTGGAAGTAAATGCTAGGCATTAAGTCCGCCTATATAGTTTGTATATAAAGCGTTAACAAATAAATAAATTGCAACTAGATACAAGCAAATGACTGTTCTGTACGTGAATCATAACTGATTAATTTGTCTCAATAATGTACATAGAGTCAAAAGTTTTAGGTTTAGTTGCGTAAATCAACTCTACCTCACTGGCCACTGGTCACCATAATTGTAATTGAAATCTATTTGTTTACAAAATCTTTTTTTTCGTTATATCATAGCTAATATAATTTATAAATAAAATAAATAGCGACTTGACTCATGTCAACGCACTCGCTTTCTACGCTTTTCGATGAATTCAAACTAAAACCTTATTTGCAGCAGAATTTGTTATCATTGATTCGAATTGATTAACCGTCGAGGAAACTGCAGGGTAGTAGCAAACAATAAATTAAGATCAAACCAGTTTATTTGTTATTTGAATACATTGCAATTATAAGTGCCTTGTAAATTTAATCGTTTTACAATAGACTACGTATGCAGCGGTAATGGAGGAACTAAAACATTATCGCTATCAATTATAAGTACCTATATAAAACTATATATTTTAATTCGAGCAGTCTATTATTCTACTTTCAAACCGTATTTGAATCATTGAATGTTGTACTGATAATACTACCTACTAATTATTTTAACATTATTGAGGTTAGACAAGATTTTCAACGGTCACACGACGACATTCTCCTTGACTTATTGATAAAAGCAATTTTCATTAAATTATTGTTGTTCAACTTACTGAAAAATTTAGTTCGTCGTCTACGCCATCCATTGTTGAACATTAGGCCTAAAAGAGGAAATCCTTTTTGGGACAATTTCCGGCCCGTTATTAGCATAATTTCGGGAGCACTCATTGATACCCAAATAAACAAAACCTTGTTCTAAATTTTAAGCCGACTCATTTTGTTATTATGTCTGGCCGAATATGGTACCCTAAATAAGATTATTGTATTTGATGATTTATGTAAAAAATGATATTGTCTTATATAAATCATATTATAATTCATACATAACAAGAAAATAATCTGTATACCTATACTCGTAATACCAAAGCAATGTGAATTTAAGTCCAGCGTTGAACAATAAAAAAGAAATAATATCATTGGAAATTAGTAGAGCTACACTGTTGTCAGTCATGAATGAGAGGATTTGTCTCAAACTTTACCACTGTCCCGCTGGAGATCGACGTGATTGCTTTCGGTGAGTGCCCGGATGCCGAACACCCTTTTCTCTTCCCTTCCTTTTTCCTTCCCTATCTCCTCCCAATCGATGGCAAATGTTCATGAGTGACAGTGTTCACTTACTATGACGTGACCTATTTGCTGGTCATATACTATAAAAATATGTGGAAGTTGCTGGAAGCAGGCCACTTGAAAAAAGTAACTGTGAATATCCTATATCGATGTTCAGCAGTAAACTTCCTGAGTGTGAAGATATATTTAGTCGTCAGTTGTTTGAGATACTTTATTTCGGCTGACAAGAAGTGGAGACCACTTTTACTTTCACATAATTCAAATTAAGTCCTCCTTCGATCAAATATTTACTAGATACAGGGTCCGGAACAAAATCACACCAAAAAATGGCCGAGGTTGCTTAAACTTATACATTTGAATTTCGAACTACGAGATTTAGCAAAAATACTTAAATTATAATAATGAACTTCAGGTAACAATAAACCTTATTCCTTTGAATTAAGATTTCTTATGTTTTTGGACCATACTAGAATCAAATAAGAGCACACGCTTATTTGTGCTCATATTTCTCGTGCCGTTTTTTAGGCCGTGAAATAATTATAATTTAGAGTATATTTGATCAAATAAGTAGTACTCTTAAAACATTTAAAACTGAAAATTCCCTATGAAGGTTATTTGAAAGGCCCATTATTATCTATGTACGTAGGTACATGATACCTATTCTACGAAATGTCCTGTCAAACACCTGTTTTATATTACAAATAGCGGTCCAACCCGGTTCCGCTCGGGTGTAGGAACACTTTTCAAAATGGTGGCCAAAATAACCAATCCCCACAAAATATATATTTTTGTTCATAAAAACTATCCTATGTGTCTTCTCTCTAATACCTCCAAGAATATGAATCAAAAGTTTAATGATGATCGGTTAAGTAGTTTTCGCGTGAAAGCATTACAAAGAAATTTACATTCTCATTTATAATATTAGTAGGGATGTATAATAATTTCTGAACTTTCATCTGTATTAATGATAAGCCGGGACATTCCTCTAAAAATTTAAATAACCGCTTTGTTTGGGATACAATGTAGAGTCCAGGGTAATTTCCTGTTGACGTAAGAATTTATTTTCCGACCTTATTTCACCGCAGAAAATAACTTTAGTGAATTCTAAATGAGAGAGTCCCAACAATTATATTGCAGAATATTACCCAGCGAATATTATATATGAAAATATTACCCAGTAGTTGCCATAAGATTGTCTCAAATAGTTAATTTCCATAAATAATATCTGAATGTATAAATTATATTTTTGGGCTGGGTGGAATGTTTAAGCCCAATTATTTAAAAATGCATGGAATTGTAAGGAAAATGTAGTAGGTACAGTCAGCAACATAAGTCGCTGAACACTTCACATTTTTTGATAACCTTTTTATGAATTAAAATTTGCACGTACTACTCTGTAGTCGTAAAATAGAACCAAGTAAAATCATCTATGCCGAGAAGTGCCATATGATATTGGAAATAATTATTATTTTGGATGATAATACAATTCCAAATCTAGTGACTGTGTAGCCACTTATGTTGCTGACTGTACATAAAATACCCGTTTATTTATAGTTCTTTAAGACAGTCATTAGCCAATATCTAACTGTATAATATATAAATATTTAAACTAAGCTTGAACGTATAAATAATTAATAGGAAATGAAAGTAATTAAGATGAAGGACAAATTAGTACGCAAGATATTGCATAAGAAATATTTTAAGGAAATAGACTTGTCTGGAAAATATCATTTATTTTTATATTTCTCTAAAATACGGCGTTTTTAATTTAATTAACCAGAATTATTTTTAATTTAATTAATTAAGAAGAATGCGCATAGTAAAATATGTTTAAGTGAAACATAATAGTTGTGATTAACATTTCATGATGCCCACCATAATGTATTTTGAATAATAATTATTTGAGGACTATGCGTAAAATCATTTAAATATACATAACATCATATTATAATATGCATATAATATGCATAAAATCATTAAAATAGTCCTATTACTATTTTATTTGTTTAAACTTTAATTTCTATATTCTGTCATCTCATGCGATTGTTGTAGTTATTGCGACATATAGATAATAAGCAATATAATATCTTCACAAAACTAGAAATCTATCACATCGTCCCATAACATAATCTTTCTTAATACAATCTGTTTAACTTTTCATCTCACAATATCAATATTGTCTTGAGTGAAACTGCCAAACTAAGCCATCGCTCTAGACGCTCATCCATCAAGACTCCTAACTTTAAACATGACTAGTAATATATCGACTCTAAAAGTATTTTGTTTACTTGATCAGAAAAGCGCCTGATGGTTTTACATTAGCAAAAAGCGTTTATATTGTAGTGTGAATTGCTTTCACGGTTGCAGGAAAATAAAACCATCCATATAGTTATTTTACTCAGTCTTTTTTTATTTTGTTTTGGGATTTAAAGTGTGGAATTTTCTTTTAAGCCAAGAAGATATAAAGGCCTTATAAAATATTGTGATTATAATTTGAGAGCTGTTTGTTGAGGTAAATGCAATACGCCTGATTCTTTTACATTAGCAACACATATTTGTGTTGATGTTTACTTTATTTCTTGATCTGTGATCTCTGCTCACCTTTCGCGATGACTTAAAAGTAAGAGCAATCATGCTTATTGTGAGTTTTGCTCTTTGATTTATTTAAGATTTTTGGTACAAAGTGACAATGTGTTCAAAAGTGAAGAGAATATATGCATAAACAATGCTTATTGGAAATTATGGATATGGGTGAAGTTTGGAATGAAATCTCTTTATGATGAAATCAAAAATTATATAATTAACTTCAATTAAAACAAGTATATAAAATAATTCAAATACCGTAGTGTTATCAATGAAAGGTGACTCTGAACATTAACATAATATAAACCAAAATAAGCAGTACAATAATAATTTTTCAGATACACAACACCTATAAATGTGTTGTACCTTGCTACGTATGAAATATAGGGGTATAGTCTTTAAAATATCACTTTGAAATGATTAAGAACAAATATTTTGTTCATGTTTAAAAATATAAAAGATACTACATACTACATAAACATCGGATTCCTAAATCAAGATATTGCAAACCCTTAGTTTCAAATGGCTATCGAGATAGAAGCTCTATTAGGATGGCTGACCAAGCGCCACAGGCGCTGAAATAAAAAGAATGAACCTAGACGAATAAACTTCGATTTATTTTGATAGTTATTGGAAGCGTACATTTCATCCCGTGGCGATTCAGTATTGAGGACTCGTGAAACGAGATCAGAAGCTTTTTTATATGTGTTGTCTATTGTGACTTGTATTATAGAATAATAAGCGCCAGGTTTCCAAACGTTTACTTTATCATCCAAACAAACACTCTTAATATGAACAAATTCAGATTATGATTGATATCTGTTCACATATTCATCTTATTTTTATTAAATCTTAGTTCATATTTCTTAAAAAATCTGAGTTTAAAGTTGTAGTATAAAATAAATAAATGTAAAATATGGTTGTAAATACCTAAACAAACATAGGTTGAATATAAACCTATCTTTACGCGAACACATGTATTAAATTGTATGACTGTTGAAACTGCGCATCTGCAATTAATTTCATACACAAACAAATCAGTCGATGCATAATACTTTGAATGGTTTCTCTTATATTATTTTAATTTAATAAGGTTCTTGTAGCATGCACTCCTGTTTCAAATTATGTACATTATATATGTTATATCTAACGGCAGGTATCAATAGCCTATCTAGTTTTAAAAAGGGGTTAAATGGCTATGTTTAGCCTGTGTTGATTCTTATGATTCTGAAAACAAAGATAGATTGATATATTTATATTTTTATTAATTTATTTATTAACACATTAAATAAGAGAAATAAAAGTACATTGGTCTATAGTAATGGTACCATTTTATCCGACTCTTAAACTAGGAGAGTTATAACTACTATCGGATTAAGTTAGTGTTTTAGAGAAAATAGGCCGATAATTAAAATATATTAAATCTTTAAGAATCATCAAGATCAAGATTTGCAAACCACCATAATACCATAAATATTCAATTTATTGAAATTGTAAATCACTTTTCCTCGTGTTTGCTATTTTATTTCAGACAGGCGTTTATAATGAAAGGATTGTTATGCTCAATAAGGGTTAAATGTTCACAAACGCGATAAACATAGAAGTCGTATTTAGGTTGTATATAATAATTGTAATTAGGTCGTGTTCTGAACTTACATATCTATTTTTTATTGTAAACAATAATTAATATCAACCGAGTTATCTTTAACAATAATAAACGTTGTTGTTGTACATACATCAGAATCGTAGTTATATTGCTAGGAAATTAAATTAACAAAAGACTCCATATAAGAGTCCCAAATATCTTGAGCATGATTCTAGTAGGTCCCATATTAATGAAAAAACTTGATAGATAAAATAAACAGCCAAATAGGCCATAATTTTATTAGACAGCCAGCTCAATTAATTTGAGCTGGAATTTGTAATAAAACCAATATCTTAGATTAACATTTTATTAATTACATCAAATAAATAAATTACAATTAAATTATTATGAACTTCTAGTTTTAAAATTATTTTCTATACGCATTTAACAAATTTGCCAACGCATAATGGTCAGTGTAAACGCGCTGTGGTTGTACCATATTGTGCTGGTGTGTAGGTTCCGTAACGACAGGTTCGTTCACTACATCATAATACACTTGGTACGATGGCTCCACCACAAAACTATTTATACAGTCGAAAATAGCATTGAACACGTAAGACAAACTAAACTGCTCAAGCTTTTTCAGAAGTTGCAACTTAAATTTAAATATTATGTCCTTCAAAAACTTCAATCCTTGCATTATGAGGTCCAAAATGATATCTTTGAACTGACTTTTAATTCCAAATATAGTGGATACAATGTCTCCCCCGTCGATGGTAAAGGATCTTTTATCTCTTGAAGCTGTAGGAGTTTCCATTGCGGCAACTGTGGCTAGAACCGCCATTACTACCAGAACGAGTGGCCGAACCATCTGAAATTCAAAGCGTTTTTATCATACATAAGCTCTTAAAATGTTATAATGATTATGTGCCATAGCTCCATTTTTGAACCAGCTGCAGCTGCATATTGTGTTGCAATTCAATCCTTTTATAACCAGTTAATTTATTGTAAGGGACATGTTGTATTCAGGTTTATGATTATGAAGTTGAGTTACTTATAAGGTAAAAGGCAAGCAGATTATCATCAAAAATATATAATATAATGATGCAATTTTTTTAACCGACTTCTAAAGCGCAAGTTATATAATCGAATTATCATTTTAAAACACATTTCACGAAAACTCAAATAATACACGATGATGTTTATTATAAAATAGTAGGTTTATTACAGCCCGTCGCAGGCAGTGAGACAAGACTGTACTTAAAGTATATATATATACAGTAAATAATATATATTATTAGATAACTGAATATAATAAAATTAATTTCTCTTACCTTAAAAAGTTGACGTTCCTTTCGAACTGTTGCGTTAAGCACGGAAGTTTAGTTGTGATGTTTAAATAGAAAATGCAATAAATTTATATTCGTCCCTAATTAGATTTCGTATTGCCCAAGTCTAATTATAATAATGTTTCTAAATTATGTACTGAGCGTTGCTTTAGGGTGATTTAGTTATAATCCTATTTAATGTGAGAAAAGCTTTCATTATCGTTATAACTAATGATGTATTTTGTAGTTAGTAATACTAAAGGAATTTCTAAAATATGGGAGCATTTTAATGTGACTTGGATTACTTGTACTGTCCTTACCTTGTGTACCATATTTTCGGAACAACTATATTTTCGACATTGAAGTGTCTACTGTCTGTTTGTAAAGTGATAATATTTTTTTTCCTACTACATATCGTTATTTACCCGATACCTATACCAAAAATTATCTCTAATAAAAATGTTGTCTGTCTGCCGTTCTGTTTGTAATCCTTAATCTCGAGAACGGCTGGACATATTTTGGCGGGAGTTTCACTCGGGAATAACTGAGGCTACTTTAATTTTGAAAAAACGGATTAGTGTTCCGAATAAAAATAAGAAATTCTTTAAATTGGAGGTAAATTTTTAAAGTTATTATAATACGCGGGTTCATTAGGTCTATTCGTTTTATGTTGACGTAATAAGTATTTTGTGATCCGTGGGTTCAAAAAATCCCTTATAAATTGAAGTTGATAGTGCAATTCAAGTGGTGAACTGAGCCTCAAAAGCAAAATATTGCTGTGAAAGTTTGTGTAGGAATATCGGTTTTATAAAAGATGAACTTCAATATTGAATTTGTATGTTTTTGGTGCGAAAGTTAGTGTCGGAATATCGATTTTATAAAACTCGAACTTCAACATTGAAATTGAAGTTAACCAAACACAAATATTGACATTATTCTAGGTTTTCATACATCTAAATGCTAGTGTGAGATCATAGGCCATATAATTTAGACGTGAGGATTGTTCCTATTTTGAGGGCAGAATGCAAATGAGAGTGAAATATGATATAGAAGAGCGGTGATAGATTTAAGTTACATCAGGTTTTGCCCGGCTGCAGATACTTTTTGATTCCATTCCATATCAACAGCATATTATTTCCCGAGCAGTGTTACAACTTTAAGACTTTAACAAATATTTTTGAATTGCTTGCTCATCCCAAGGAAACATAAAATGCACTGACAAACAGATAAAAATTGTAACAATTGTTGTTTTGTGTTAGTATAGTCCCCCATATTAGTTTTTATCGTTTATCTTCCATGTACAGACATCGATTGGTAATAATTATATGTATATTAGTCTATAGGTAATAAAGAAAATGCCATTTTACTATGAAACTTAGTCGACACTAAGTTAGCACCGATGTGCTATGATTTTTGTGGCTCGATGAGACCTACTTTTTTGTGTAGATTTTTTTTTTGCCATAAATAAAAATTTAATTGCGGCCCAAGCCCAAAGTTATTGGTGCGATGAACTTGAAGATCAATAAAAAATATTTTTGTGTCTTCGGCTTTGTGAACAAAACATAATATGTGGTGATTTTTTTTCTTTATAAAAATCTTTTGTACCACTATGTAATATAATGTTCTGTAATTAAGTTAACTTAGTGTACAATAAAGCATTTAAATAAATAAATAAATATCGCCCCTGTTCAAACAGGAAAACGTTTACGGACAAACCATAAAAATGCTAGAATGAGTTTTAAGCAGTATAGATATCGGGAGTAACATTTTTTTTTAGCGACACTGAATGGGCATTCTCCTTTATTATATATATGTAAGTGCGTGGTGGCCTGTTGATAAACGGACTAGACGCGACTGTCAATATGTTCATGGTGGTCGCGGGTTCGAATCCCAGGGCACATCTCTGAATTTTCGGAGACATGTGTGTATTGATAGTGAATCACCACGCACTAAAACGGTGAAGGAAAACATCGTGAGGAAACCTGCATACCATAGCAATTTATAAAATTTGTATGGTATTTAAGTCCGCCAACCCGCACTAGGCCAGCATGGTGGGCTATATGGCCTAACCACTGTCAATTGTACAGTAGGCCCCTGCCCTGCAGTGGGACGTATATGGGCGGATACAGATACAGATACAGATATGTAGGTATGGATGTATAAATATGGATGTCCACTTAATTACGTAAATAATTATTACGTTAAAATGTTTGTACTCGTGTTATCTAAATACAAAATAAATACCTATATATCAATAAGAATCATAAAATATTTAAAATCCTTACAATGTGTACCGAATTTACAAAACCATCCTCAAGTATATTATGTTGCAAGTTTCATTCACAAGGTATCAAAATACAAAACAAATACCACTTTGAAAATCAAAATCATAAAATCTCTTGATTTTTGTTTTTAAAACACTTTAACAAAAAATATACCGCCCTTTAAGTTATACTTCATTCGTTGTCTGTACAAAAATGTACTAGCTTGTAAGTATATCCATCAGTCATAACTAAAAACATGATATAACCATACAACATTAAAAAAATGTTCGGACATAATACTTATCTTTATAAACCTCGCTGGCTCAGAGCCGCCTGTGTAAAGTCGCTTTCATATAATGGAATATAAAAGAATGTCATGTACATATGAATGTACTGTACTGAATCAGCCCATATACCACTGCCCTGCAGTGGGACATATATGGCCTGATACAGTGCCTGCGCCGACCTACTGTACAATCGAGAGAACGATTGGGAGTGGTTGAGTAAAGTCCGCATTAGGCCAGCGTGGTGGGTTAAATGGCCCAATCACTCTGAATCGTACTCTCGATTGTAGAGGAGGCCCGTGCCCTGCAGTGGGACGTATATGAGTTGATGCAGAATCTTACCTGTACTAAGTATCAAAATTCAAATAGTAGCAGTAGTAGTACATTAGCAGACTTGTTTGTATCGAACAATCAGAAATCCCGAGTAAAGTCCCATTTGCACGGGGAATGTTTCTTGTGGCGAGAATCGTATGCCGATTATTCTGTCAAATGCTTACACGATGCTATTTTTTGTTATCCTTACAATATCGTGTCTTCGAGGCGAGGAAGTCTCGACGTGTAAAAGGGGCTTACGGTTTTACGAGTACAGAGTCCATAATAGAGCTGTAGGCAATAACCATGACAAATGTCTTTATGTGTAATTTTTTTCTGCAAATTACTTTTTCTTTTCATAAAAAACTAAATGGTTCTAACACTTATGTAATAAAATTATATTAAGAATTTATGTATAAAAATAACCATACGCAGCTAAAAAAAATAAATCTGTGTTAAAATTACAGGAACTAATGTATTAAGTTTTATCCAACGTTAATACTTCGTGTTGCTCTGATTTTGTTTGTGTACTAATACTAACTAAAGGTTTGTATATATTATATTATTTGATTACTTAATTGCTTAATGTTTTTTAACATGCAGTCGAATTGAGAATCTCCTCCTTTTTTAAATTCGGTTTAAAATACGTTATAATAACCATGACAAAATATTACAGTTATTAGTTATTTACGCCAATTAATATCCTCCTAATTTTATTTATAATGGCCTGGCATAGTGGCGGCATTGCACCTGATGGAAAGTGCCAATGCCGCCCAGGCAGAGTATCCATTGGCATCGGACGGCAGTCCCATGACAATATATACAATTATGCCGGCCTGCTTAGGTGCCTCTTCAAACCACGGCGGAAGGACCCGGGATTGTAGGAAGGAGGGAACACGTGCGCCGGCAAACAATTCCACAGCCTGACGGTGCGGCACAGAAACGAATTTGAGAACCGTTTGGTTCGCGCCGGGATGGTGTGGACCGTCAAGCTATGGCTTCGCAAGCCAGCACGCGTGGTTCTGGTTAGGAATGGAGAGGAGGGGAGCAAGTTGAACAATTCCTCAGAGCACTCACCGTGATACAGGCGGTAGAACACGCTTAGAGAGGCGACATCTCTCCGGAGTTGTAGCGACTCCAAGTTGCTCGTAACGTCTGCATCATTCACAATGCGGATGGCCCGCCGCTGCAATCCATCCAAGGCATCGAGCAGGTACTGGGCGGATCCATCCCAGAGGTGCGAGCAGTACTCCATACCCGGCCGGACCTGCGCTTTATATAAGCGGCAAAGCTGACCGGGCGTGAAAAACCGACGCACTCTGTTCAGGACTCCAACCCTGCGTGATGTGGCAGATATTACGCCCTCGATGTGATTCCTTGGATTGAGATCACAGCGGATATCCACACCAAGGATACACAGGTCATTCCGCACTGAGAGGGGAGTACCCTGAAGAATGGGGAGGGGAGAGAACGGGGATTTTTTGCACGTGAACGCACACACCTGGGTTTTCCTGGCATTGAACTCAACCATATTCCTGGAACCCCATGTAGAAATGAGATTCAAGGTCCGGTTGAGCTCAATGACAAGATCTTCGCGTCCCTTCACAGTTTCGACACGGCAACCTGGAGGCCCGCAGTGGTATCGCCTATGAACCGTGCTGTCATCTGCATAGCAATGAATGTTGCCAAGCGACAACATGTTATTGATATGCAGAATAAACAAGGTGGGCGACAGCACCGAGCCCTGAAGAACTCCGGCATTTACCGACATGAGCGCCGAAGCGTGTCCGTCTACGACTACACGTATTCTACGCCCATGCAGAAAGCCGGAAATCCACGAACACAGGTTGCCGGGTAGACCGTATGCCGGAAGCTTGGACAGAAGACCACGGTGCCAGACCCTATCAAACGCCTTGGCAATGTCGAGGCTCACAGCAAGAGCCTCGCCACGCCGGTCTATCGCCTCACCCCAGCGATGCAGGACAAACGCTAGAAGATCACCCGTCGATCGATTATGACGGAATCCGTATTGTCGGTCACTGATCAACGAGTGATCCTCCAGGTAGCGGACCAATTGAGCGTTTATGATCCGCTCCATGACCTTACACATCACTGAGGTGATAGCGATAGGGCGGTAATTGGTAGGGTCCGAACGATCACCCTTTTTGGGGATCGGTTGCACATTGGCCTCTCTCCAAGATTCCGGCACAACACCTGTGCGGTAGGACGCTCGGTAGAGGCGAGTCAGTGCTGGAGACAACTCGGCTGCACAAGCCCTTAAAACCACCGCTGGTATCCCATCCGGACCACTGGCTTTCCGCACATCGAGAGACCGTAACTCACGCCGCACATCACACTGCCTGATGCGAATATCTGCCATTGAGAAACCGCAATCAGGCAGTGTAGGCAGCGACTGGGAACCACGGTCTTCAAGGCGGGAATTAGCCGCAAAGAGATTTGCCAGCAAGGCAGCCTTCTCTTGCGGCTTGTGGGCCAGCGACCCTTCTGGGTACCTCAGCGGCGGCAACGCTGGACGGCAGAAGTTAGATTGGACGGCCCTGGCCAACCTCCAATAAGCACGACTGCTAGTTGGGTGATCGGCCAACGCACGCCCAATCCTGCTAACGCGCTGGGCATCCGTCCTAACGTAGGCCTTCTTGCAGGCCTTGGAGGCACGGTTATAGGCTTCTTTGAGGGAACTGATATTGCGATCCTTCATGGCGCGACCCCTGATCCAAGCGCGATACGCCGCCTGTTTGTCACCGACAGCATCGGCGCATGCACGATTGAACCAGGAGCGTCCACGGCCCTTACTGGCGATCTCAGAGGAAGGAATGTAATATTCCATTCCAAGTCTGATCTCGTCAGCAATAGCGTTGGCACTCGCTGAGGGATCTTTACCCTCAAAGCAGCGCTGCCTCCAAGAGATGGATGCAAAATATTCCCGCATACCATCCCAATCTGCCGACGAGTAATGCCAGACCCTTCGCCTAACCTGCACGGGACGTGGAGGTGATGCGATCGGTACTGACGACCCAACCAGGCAGTGATCGGAAGTGCCCAGAGGCGCACTAACGGTCACATGATACCCGGCTGGGTGACTCGCCAGCAGAAGGTCCAGCAAAGAAGGCGCAAGACTCGCCACATCCGGGATCCTGGTGGGCTGGTTCACCAGTTGTGTCAAGTCATGAGTCAGAGCGAATGCATGGGCAGCTCTGCCAGCATGATCAGTCTTGGAGGAGCCCAGCCACAGTTCGTGATGAGCATTGAAATCCCCCAAGACCACCATTTCGGCCGACGGGAACTGCGCCTGCGCGTCATCAGCCGCCTGGCTAAGATACCTGAACAGCCGAGTCGTCTCATCGTCCCCGTTGTGAGACCTGTAAAGGCACACGTAGATGCGGCTCAGGGAACCTAGATCCACGTGCACCCACAGAGCGGAGAAGGAGGGGTCCTCCATGCAGTGCAAACGGCGACAGCAGATGTCCGACCGAACATACAAGCATACCCCGGCTTTAGGCTTGAAGTTTACTTCAAGCGAATAACCGGGATACAACAGGTAAGAATTATCGGTCGGACAACGAATCTGCGTCTCCGTTAGGAAGAGCAAAGCAGGCCGGGCCGTCTCAAGATGGTGGTGGACGGCATTGAGGTTTGTATGGAGTCCACGGATGTTAGTGAACTCCATAGTGAACGCGGTGGTGGGGTTAAGCACCGCTGAAGGACCTGCTCTGTTTAGTTGCACTGTCATGGTAGAAAGGATGGGATTGGTGAAGAGGCAACGAGGATCTTAGGTTCGGGCACTAAGAAGGCCGAATGGGCACCGGTACGAAAGGGTCGGCAGGAAGCGAATTGATCCGCCGGACGGAAGGGCCCCCGTACCCTCCCGGGATGGGCCGCCGGGACCCCACTTCCGGTCACCAACCGGCACGACGTACCCACCCAAGATTATGCGCGGCATGGTGAGGCAGCCTCTCGAGGTGGTTAGCCCCGATTGGGCCCCTGTACTATACCGCGGGCGGCCAGCGGACAACCGTTTCTACGGGTCTCCCTGGCCGGCGGATCAACTCTCCTCCCTTCGACAGAGGACCGAAAATACCCACACGGTACAACCTCATGCCCGGACTTAAGATCCTCGAAGAAACCGGAAAACCACTGGCTGATCCCGGAACGCGATCCCCTTACGGAGATCACTATGGCGGTCTTTACGCCTCATGGACGGTGGTCGCTACCCGGGCGGACACATAAGTCCTACCACCACTATGTCACTCATTTGGCACTACCCAGGGGTCACGTGTAGGGTATCTAGAGTCAAAGCCTACGGACGCGAGTGACGTCAACCCCCAATCTTCATCTTATATAAAACAATGGATTACCTACACATTTTTAAAAGTACAATTAATTGTTTTTTTAACTTATACATAGCAAACTTAATTAATTTAATACAGAATTATAATTAAGTTACGACTGCTAACTTGAACTTCATCAATCTGATGAATTCTAGAATATTTCAGAATTCAAATGATTACATTCGTTTTTATCTGCTTCATGCAAACTAAACGTATCTGTATCTGCATCAGCCCATATGTGTCCCACTGCAGGCACGGGCGTCCTCTACAGTCGAGACCATAGATAATACACTATATAGGAAAATCGAGAGTGCGATTGAGAGTGGTTAGGTCATATAGTCCATCACGCTGGCTTAGTGCGGGTAGGTGGACTTTACATATTATAGAAAATAAGTAAAAGTAATCAACCAAATATTACATATAAGAAGCATGTGCTTCCCTTCCCACTAGAATGATTGTATCCTGACACTACTAGGTCTTATTACTAATAAATAATAATACTTAATATATTTTACCAACTACGTACATAAACAAATAAAAACGGATTACATAATAAAAATTGCAGGAAGTCGCTGGATGCAGGCGGCTTCCAACAAATCGCTATGCTAATCCTTGGGGGAGGCCTATGTTCATCAGTCGACTCCTAAGGCTGAAGAAAAAGTAGATGCATATGACCTAATCTGCTCATCCAATAAGATGTGAATTTTTGATGTCCTAGTTCAAGATTCTGTATTTATTCTTGAAAGTTACTCCAGAATTATTGTTGATAAATTATAAAAAGATTGTATGAATACACAAATGAAATTTAAAGTCACTTAAATACTGTAATCGTAAGACTTGGTAAATGTACTTATTGAGATAATTGTACGTTTGACGACTGTAAACAAAACCCATTGAATACGCAAATGACGACATGAAATAACAGAATGACGTTAATTTTAAAAACAATAGCCTAGTCGATGATCAGAAATGTTCCAAATACAAAGATAAACAATTAAAGTGCAAGATAAATAATGCATTACTCTGAATTATATTGCAATCTCGTGTTAAGTAATCTCAATGATTCTGGTAATGTCTGTATTTGCTAACAGTGCGTACTGTTGAAATTAACTTGGAACACGAACCATTTGACCTTGTAAACAGTATATTATATCCATAAATACTGGATTATTTTAAAGAGTTAGCGATTAGGATAATCTTTATTTGCACGTCGGATATGTTGACAGTGCTTGTCAATTTGTTATGTTAATCTTGGAGATATGATTTAGCGGAATGAAGAGCAGACGCGCAGTCGACCCGCGCAGTTGCGCTTGCGTCGCCTTCAGTCTATAGTGTAGCACCTCGCAGCCAACACCACGCACACTATGAAAATTACGCGATAATAAACATCGCGTATCAAAACCATTGTGATTTAAAAATTAATTAAATAAATTGATATCTACCCTCGTGACAAATAAACATTAGTGACAAATATATGGGTGATATAAATAAGCAGAATACCATTTCTGACATCATGAGGAAGTGCTTTAAAATGGGCCTTTTTAAAAGTGAGTATACATTTGAAATTAAACAATTTTTTGTGTATTTTATTTCTGAATGTTTGAAACATTTTACAGCAACACTTAAGTATTAAAATTGTCGGTATAAAACCATACCGTAAAAAGTATTTACTCGCATGAAAACATATTACAATGGATTACATATACAGTTATTTCATTTCAGAAAAAATGCTCAGAATGTACTATATTGCTAATTCTTCGTGATAAGCTGCTCAAATGTAATCGAATACTTGTTAAGACATTGAACCTCTCAGTAAAGACCGTAAACATTATTAATGATAAATAAATAATAAATGTATCAGCGTTCAGACGATTAAACAAAAAGATAAACTGGATAATTTAGATTAACTATCTGGCTGAAATGTAATATTTGAAATTAACAATCCTAATAACTCAATTGAAACAATGGCGCATAATTGAACGAAAATTATATAGTGGTTGAATTAAAAAATAACCATATACACGTTCACCCAGACACATTAGAACATTAGCATGTTTGACAAAACAATATTTTATATTACTTTCCAAACAATACAATCGAATAACATCTTTATGTATTGCAAATATCTCAAAATAAACATACCGGGTATCTCAAGACTGCTACCGAAAATGAAGCCGGGTGGTAGTTTAAGTGACTACAAACACAATGCAATTAAAAATTTCGCAAAGAATCGCGACAATTATTTTTTATGGTTTTTTAAATATCGTCATTTTTGGGTGGTAAATCCATAGTTTTTGCTAAAATAATAATTTTAACTCTTTTATACCTTAGAGTATTTGTAAATAAAAGGGTACAAGGGTACACTATTATTTTAGGAAAAAAATGTATTTACCACCCAAATATGGCAATAAGAAAAAAATTACAAAAAAAATGTTGTCGCTTTTTTTTGCAACTTTTTCTGTTGCATTGTGTCTGAAGTCACTTAAACTACCACCCGGCTGCGTTTTCGGTAGCAGTCTTGATATACCCTGTATAATTATTCAAGCGTATATTGAACTCGCTACCTCCAATGGAGAAGCAACTTCTTAATGCTGGCTCAATCAGGCATTCATTATTATAACTAATCAAATGAAACATAAGAGCATGGAAAATTCAACATAATTTAAAAAGACGCAATTTATTATCATTCCCATAAAATAAACAAATACAGTTTAAATGCAAAATACGTACGTTATAGTTTATACGATACTCGGGAAACGTTTGTTCCATAAATTAGCATTCTTTTTATAGAATATTGTGCCAACAGATTTGTCTTAGCCAGATATGAACTGTGTCACGACTTTGTACGTAACAGGATTTATTACTTGATATCATAAGTTTAAAATAAAATTACGAATTAAGGACACTTTATATTCGTTCTAAAAAAAATAATACACAACGTAAATCTGGAAACTGTCCCGTAAGCCAAGTCCTGTAAGCCAGGATAAGCAATGGCAAGCATTGTAATGACACCGAGCATTCAAGCTCGGCGAGTCTCCGAGAATGTCTAACTTGTCTTTTACCTGCAACGAAATCAATCAGAAAGTCCAATTGGAGGAGTTGGAAATAAATTATAGTCCACTTCCCTTCATGACAAAAAACTTGATATACACAATGTGTATTTCAATATTAAATACATTATGTAAATGAGACTTTAAACATAGGTTTTAAAAGTAAGAAGATATCGTAAACTATACACTATGTTGTTCTAATTTTCTTAATAACATTCGTCATTAGTTATCAAAAGTCCTATCAATTAAACTAAATATTATTTTAAGGTTATGTTATATTATTTTATTTTATCCAAACACAGTTTAGTTGTTAATAAAAATAACCACTTTCTTTTAACATCACGTATTATTTTATTTAAGATACCTATACAAAAAACTGCTAAATTCGTCTGCAGTCTCCTTGAATATTCAAGTTTAGAAATATGAAAGTATTATTAGTTATTTAGTAATATTAAGTTGTGGAAGATACAAAAAAACCACATGTTTCCCTTGATACATGAAATTAATAAGTAGTATCCAAGTTTAATTGCAAAAATATTCCATGACTTGTATTTTTCTTTCTTCTCGAACTTTACATCTCGGCTGGGCCACGGAGCGTTTAAAGAGGTAAAAACAATTTTCATATAACTTACTATAAATACATAATTGTGTAACCCTTGAAAGTATACGCAATACGTATCAAAATGTTTACTCTTATAAGGACGGTGGTAGGCTTGAGGCTATTGCGCATCCTCCCGGAAATCAACCACCCCACGTACCTGTAGCAAATTCGTTCAAATGGTTGTGACCCACGCATGTATGTCGCGTTTCGACTTTATCCTGTGAATATCTAGTTCCCAATAAGCGAATTTTCTATCAACCGACGAGAGATGAGTGACTTTTGCCAGTTTCCTAAGTACATTGCACTCCTCTTCCATCAGATGAATCAGTCACATTGCCATTCCAATATAAATAACTATATCCGAGAGTCCGTATGTAGAACAAACGTGTTACATACACAGAAATTTCAATCTACGCGGTCGAGCGAGTGCGTTGATCAACATTGAACAGCGGGGGCAATCAGCGCCGGGCATGCATCGCCGCAGCCCTACAATACTACGTACATTCACGTAGACTAACAAATACAATAGCCATCTCGTTCCATCGTCAATTAACCCGCAATTATCTTAATTATATATTTTACTAATTTTCTCAATTCTCAAGTCAACCCACTCGCTCTAGGTTAGAGGTCAAAGCACCATCTTAGATCAACAGTTTAAAAAATGGAAATATAGTAAACCGTCTCGCTTAGTCTTGTTCCCCAATAGAACACTTAAAGGAGTCGTGGGAACCAAAAACTAAAAAAATATTTTTGGTCTCACAAGAACCAAACTAGAAACAAATATGAAAAATGATTATCCCGGTAGAAAACTGAACCCACGGACTCTTGTTTCACATCCGGGTCTCGAACAACTAACAACTACATCACTGCGGCTACCATGAATACATTTATGTGTTAAAGATTTCTAGATTCTACTATTTAGTCTAGATTATACTATGATCGATGCGATGGCAAAAAATAAATAATCAAAATAAAAACAAACCTGTTCTTGGTGTTGCGTATTCTTCTCGTACAAAGGCGCGGTTCAGTATCCATTTAAAATTCATATTAATATTTTGTTTCCTATCCTATTCCTATCTAGAATTCAATACGTTTTCAAATTAGCAACCACAAAACATAGCAAATTTGCAAAAAACCCTAGTCACTATAGGTATATGACATTTTGAAGACAATTTAAGACAACAGCCTATTGTATATAAGGCATTATTTGCTCGAGTCCCACACTAACAATAGTCATAATAAATGATAATAATAGCGTGAAAACGCGCAAGATTTCGACGGACTATATTTATAACAATAGATCTATGTATTTGTCACCACCACACGGAGTGAATATTTAATTGTTTTTTAAATACTAAAACGAATTGCTACGTTGTAACAAAGATGTTGAAATACATTGTCCTATCTGACCTTAACACTTCAAACTAACCTTGGAGTTTCATTAATACATTTTAGAAATATAAAACATATGTAATATAACAAATCATTTTTAAATATTTCGATAACGCACAACTTTAATTTTTCTAAAAGCAATGATAACAAGTTTACATGTGTTAATTACAAAATTAACAAAACGTTTATATGGTTTTTCAAAAAGGAAGTCATTCAAATTAGGCATGTAGCAGCTGTTAGCAATGAAAACATTAATTACGCCGCCTTGCTAAATATAGATCTTCATTACGTGGTCTACATATAAATTCATCAGGTTTAATTGTTACAACACCTTTCCATTAATACTATGTGATGTGCGCGTGTTTACATCTTCAATCTTTTTTTTATTGCTATCAATCGTGATACGTGCATGCTGTTCGCCTGATGGTGAGCGATACCGCTCATGGACAGTAGCAAAACCAAACAAACACCATGAATTACAAAGCGATGCTTGGTATTCCACTGCACTCGCCATCCTCAGACATAAGATGTTAAGTCTCAATATGTCCAGTTACTCTGACTACAAAGTAATTCAAACCGGAACACAACAGTGCTTTTACACTGATGTTTCTTGGGAGAAATAAACATAGCAGTTGTACCTACCCAGGTAGTAGTACCCTCCTTTCACATAATATGACAGACCTATCACCAGTAAACTCTGTCTTAACTACAACATTAAAAATCGTTTTTTTTTTATTGTTACATGTCTCGAGGACTTAAATGCAAAGGGACTTATGGCAGTTTTAGTACAATCGTGATTTAGAATTCACATTGGCAGCGTTGTGCAAGAGTTGCAATTGTAAACGAGGTCTCAGGCTAAACGTCTAGTTTGCGTCAATATCTCTATAGTTGCGGTTAAAAAACGGTGGTATTTCCATCAAAGCATACAATTTTAGATGACATTTAAAGGCTGAGATAAAAGTAAGGTTTTCCAAAATATGTGTGCATAAAACTTGCATCGACATTGACTAGTTTTGGTGTGACTGTACAGTACTTAAATTACAATTATAAATGCTTGATAGAACTAATTAGAGCTAATCCAGCAAATGTAAGTTAATGCGGAAGTGTCTTGTTGAAATTTGACCACCGAATATAGTTCTAAAGGCTACGAAACAAGTACATGTGCTTTAGATTGTACGTATCACATACCGGTTTGTAAACAAAAAATCACCTTTATAAAATCATTAGAAATTAAAAGCAATATTGGGAGTAGCTTTTATCATATCAATGTAAAAAATTAGAACGCTTGAATATATTATGTTATTTTAATATTTTTTTCTAATAACATGTGTATGACATTTCGAAATACTTTGGGTAGGCCTACGTTTGGAAAATTACTTCCTGATTGATTTATCATGTTCATTATTAAAATACATGAGGTATGTCATTTATTTAATTAACATTCCCGAATATAAATTCAATTAAAAAGCTTTAAAGGAATATCTAGGTAAAATATTGAAAGTATACTTTTGCCTTAAACATTATGTAAGTAAATACATGCAAAAACTTAAACGGCAGGTAGCAACGGAACATTACCAGACAATGCTCTAAAATATTACAGTATCTATATTATAGCAACAACTCAGCACCTTGCGAAAGATTAAGGCATTAGAAAGACTTTATTGTAAGTCAACAAACAATTAAAACGCAATTTAATACCCAATGTTTACTCCGAGCAGGGGCAATCTCGTCAGGGCAATACAATAAAGCAAAATATATCAAATTTCTAAAACATTTGTTTGACCTACTTCTGTTTGATCTAAATAAACACATTCATTGGCTTAATAGTATGGTATTATTAAATAGAGCCAACAGTCCTGTAAATTAACCCCATACTAAGGTACCAACTCTGGTGTAGGTTTTTGGTCATAAAGTCATTGGCTGCAAAGCAGAGACCGAAACCGCGACTTCTTATTTCATAGCCAAATGTCTGGCAGGCTTTCGGTGGATAAACGAAACATTGATATATCTATAAGATGTATTGAAACACAACTGATATAAAAAAGTTTTCTAACCTATTTCTACACCTGCAAGCGAAACACAACCAACAATGTCATGCACCAAGATAATGTCAAGACCGTTTAGAACAAGTGTAATTATCGCTGCAACCAATTCATTTGAAGTAATGTAACTGTACCATACAATGTTGTTTTAAACCTTTTTCTTTGAGGTGTGAAATCACGATTCATGGTACTTGCAAGATATATTTTTTCTTAGTATTACAGACCAGTCATATTTTTTTACCTGCTAGGTCTTGTTATGGCCTATATTTTGTTATAATAAAATGTAATCATAATATTAAATATTTATTTTATTCTATAAAAATATTGACAGAATGCACATATTTCCACAAAACTGTGTCATGAATATCAAAATGTTGAGGTCAAATTCAGAATTAAACAAATATCTTGGTATCCACTATTCTTTTAATATGTCTACAAGGTTGCAAGAGTTTAAGAAATATGATAAACCAACACACCGTATTCACTGGATCTATGTGCATATTTGAAGAACTCATTTTTTATTTTTTTTCAACATTTCATTTATTTTATTTTGTCAAACAAATAATAATATTAGTCTTTAAATAATACTATGATTACATTAGTTTAAATATAATTGCAGACCTATAGTTTCCTATATCTATTACACAAAATTAAAAAGTGGAAAACTTAATCGAAGTAAGAAACAATTTAAGGTTCAATAGAAAAGTAGTGAAATAGATATTTACAATCAACATCATCTCATCCACAGGAAGTCCACTGCTGAACATAGGCCTCCCCCAGATATTCGCACTACTGTAATTAATATATTGTAAGTAATAATTAGTATACCATTTAAAAGAATTTATTAATTCAAGCCCCACGAGCACAACTGTCTATATAAAGTGAGTATCATAGTTTATTTAGATGCTACGAACGGATTTGTGAATTAACTTATGTAATGTCGCTATTAGGCAACAACCGCCGGAGCTGAAGACTTAACTTGTTCTCCCAAGTAAGACAATAATTATGGTAAAATACGGTTAATGACCTATTGATGCAAAGGCTAATAAGGAAGCACAGGGCTGTCGACGGAGACTATGGGTTCAATCCGTATACAGATGAAAAAGGATTTTTTTATGAATGTGTGTAATTTAATTCATTTTAGCAAACTTAACCATCATGTTTATCAGAAGAATATTGTGCTTTTTGATAAGTTTTGAATAATAAAATCTTCGTGAAACGTTTAACTACTTCGCACTTACCGGAAATGTATTATTTTTTGTGATTGACGAAAAACAAATAAAAAGTGACTACAAAATATTATAATGTAGAATAACTAGATTTATTTGTTGTTTTGCTCTGATACAGCGCCGGATCTAGGTTTTTTTCGAGGCGGGGCAAAAACTGAAAAATGCCGCCCCCCTCTTGCCTATATTTTTATCTTAATCATCATCATCATTTTTAGCAACCAGACGCCCACTCAACACAGGACATCGGGAAAGAACGACTTTTTTTTTTTTTTTTTTTTTTACCACCATGTTAAGCATTTTTACACGCTTTATATTAGCGTCACTTTTGAGGGTTAACGTCACACACGTCTGTAAGCTTTGACTCTAGTTTTCCTACACGTAACCCCTGGGTAGTGCCAAATGAGTGACACAGTTCTTGGTGGTAGGACTTATGTGTCCGTCTGGGTAGCGATCACCGTCCACGGGGCGTAAAGACCGTAACAGTGATCTGATAGTGATTTTGTACGTATTTTTGATCGCTCTCAAAGGGAGGAGAGTTGACCCGCCGGCCAAAGAGACAGTACAGTACAAGAGCCCAATCGTGGCTAACCAACACGAGGGGCTGCCTCACCATGTCGCACATAATCTTAGGCGGGTACGTCGTGCCAGTTGGTGATCGGATGTGGCCGACATTTAGCGACATGCCGACCCTTTCATGCCGGTGCCCATTCGGCCTACATAATGCCCGGACTTTGGCTTCTGGATGCCTCTTCATCAAACCTATCCTTTCAACTTCATGACCGCGCAATTCAACAAAGCAGGTCTTTCAGCGGTGCATAACCCCACCATCGCGTTCACTATGGAGTTCACCAACATCCGCGAACTCCAAACGACCCTAATGCCGTCCACCACCATTTCGAGACGGCCTAGTCTGCTTTGCTCTTCTTGATGGAGACGCGGATTCGTTGTCCGGCCGAATATTCCTACCTGCTGTACCCCGGTTATTCGCTTGAAGAAAGCTTCAAGCCTAAAGTCGGGGTATGCTTGTATGTATATTCGGTTAGACATCTACTGTCACCGTTTAAGCTGCATGGAGGGTCCTTCTCCGCTTTGTGTTTGCACGTGAATCTTGGTTGCCTGAGCCGCATCGACGTGTGCCTTTACAGGTCTCACAACGGGGAAGATGAGACGACGCGGCTGTTTAGGTATCTCAGCCATGTGGCTGATGACGGGCGGACGCAGTTCCCGTCGGCTGAAATGGTCTTGGGGGATTTCAATACACATCACAAACTTTCGCTGGGCTCCTCCAAGACTGGTTCAGTTGTACTTTTATCCTGGGCTGTTTAAAAATAACAATGGTGGTTGTATCATTGAGATAAAACGATGTTTGGCGATGGCTAGAGGGGCAATGGAGAAACTCAGGAAAATATGAATCGTACTACTACAAAAGCTACTAAAGATCAGGCTTGTCCGAGCACTTTCTCGTATTTCTGTATGCCGCTGAAACATGGACGTTACGGAAGAAGAAAAATGTAGATTCCCTAGAGATGAGGTGTTGGAATGCTTGGAATATCAGGTCCGAATTCCACACAAACGTTTCAAGAACTCGGCATCAAGTAGCTTCTTTCCGAGATAGTACGGCCCCATATACTTCGAATATTCGGTAATTTCTCACGACAAATTAACGACTCCATAGAACGTCTTATGGTTAATAGGGCAGAGTAGACTGAAATAGACCTCGTGGTAGGACATCATACACATACATTTATATACATTATACATGCGTACAGCGGCACAGATATTATGACGGATATTATAAGGATAGCCTTGTCAGGCCTCAAAACTTCCAGGTCTGATTCAAACTCAATTTCCTAAAAACGGAGTAAATACAATACCTTTTTTTTAATCGATATCTACGGGGAGATCATAAGGTGCATGTCGAGGTCTCCAGCCTTCCAATCTGACGCACGGGGACAATTATTGTCCGTACCGCATAGATTTTGCAGCCAGGTTGGATGTATTACGGACAATAGGCGATGCGAATGAGCGAGTAACACCTAGTTGACTCGCCGTGCCACCCGACGCACTTCCTAATATGGCTCCTCACAACTTCGGTAGGCGTAGATTTTCTCTGCAACGGACGCCCTAACCGTGGGTGTCCGCTATGAAGCCACGAGTTCTGCCGCACATCTTAGAGTGTGCCAGCGACCCCAATGACCCCTATTAATCGCCTCTTACGCCAGGCAAAGGAAACCGTGAATTTTGCCACCCCTTGACCACGGGGTGCGTGTAAACAATAAATAACCAATTTGAAAATAGCTGTTTTTTCACATTTAAGCAAGATTTTTTTATAAAGTATCACTATTGGAATATTTTATAATATCCCAGTATAGATATTTACTTGGGAGTGTCCTACCCCGAATTGCCCCCGAAACAAGGTCTTGTTGCACCTGTTGCACCTGAAGAAGTTCTCTATAGTCTTCGTCGCATGAAGAACCGGAAAGCGGTAGGGCCTGACTATATTCCGATAGAGGCGTGGAAGTCGTTGGGGCTTCACGATGTGGAGCTTCTTGCTGCGTTATTCAACAGCATCCTAAATACCAAAAACATGCCTGACTCATGGCGGTTGAGTGTGATAACTCCCGTGTACAAGGGTAAAAGCTGTGTTCAGGAATCCGGTAATTATCGTGGCATTAAGGTCATGAGTCATACCATGAAGCTTTTCGAACGCGTCATCGAGTCCAGGCTCCACCAAGAGTGTACTATCTCTGAGTGTCAATACGGCTTCCGTCCTGGCAGTGGTACTACCGACCCGATATTTGCACTCAGGATGCTTGGCGAGGCATACAGAGCGAAGAAGACGCACATGGCTTTCTTGGACCTGCAGAAGGCCTTCGACTGTGTGCCGCGACAGGCAATCTGGTGGGCGATGAGGATGAAAGGGATACCGGAAGCCTATGTGGATATTATCAGAGACATGTACCTCCGATCCGAGTCCTTGGTTCGGACCGCCGTTGGCGATACGAATCCTTTCCCGATTGATGTCGGTGTGCACCAAGGCTCAGCGCTGAGTCCACTCCTCTTCAGTGTTGTGCTCGATGCCATTACGTCTCACATCCAGGACCCTGCGCCCTGGTTGTTGGATGTATGCCGATTGACACTGGTGGAGGAGGACCGACGACTTTTGGAGCGCAAGGTCAACCGGTGGAAGGACAGCTTGAGAGCGGTGGTCTGAAGTTAAATGTGGCGAAGACCGAGTACATGGCTTGCGGGAGTACGGACCCCCAAAGCATCGTGATGGGGAACGAACTGGCCGTGAAGACGGACAAGTTCAAGTACCTTGGGTCCGTACGGCATGAGTCCGGTGACATCGCCCTTGACGTCAAAGCCCGTATAAGCGCTGCTTGGGCTAAGTGGAGGGAGATCTCGGGCATACTCTGCGACCGCAGGATGCCGATGAGGCTCAAGGGTCTCACCTATAAAAGCATCGTGCGGCCAGTGCTCCTGTATGGATCTGAGACGTGGCCTGCCCTCAAGCGGCACGTCCAGGAGGTCCACGTCGCGGAGATGAAGATGCTGTGGTGGATGTGCAACGTTACGCGTTTGGACAAAATCCGTAACGAGCACATCCGTGGCAGTCTTGGTGTCCGCGATGTGGCTGATAAACTCCAGGCATCCCGCTTGAGATGGTATGGTCACGTCCTAAGGAAACCGCAGGAGTGCGTCGGTAATGTGTGCCTGAGCCTCAATTACCGGACCTCAACCGCGGGGTAGATCAAAGAAGCGCTGGCTCGATGTCATCAAGGAAGATATGAGGGTCAATGGCCTTACTATTGAGGATGCCGAAGATCGGGCGAAATGGAGGAGAATTTGCCGGAAGGCGGACCTTGGCACCGGCCGAGATAACGTCAGGTAGAAGAAGAAGAAGATCCAAGTATAAATATTTAATAAAGTGTTTATTATTAAATTGTCAACGTGGAAACGTGGGAACATATTACTGAAATATTTCAACTATTCTTAATTTTCAAACCCCATTTTTTCAGTGTGTAAAATATTGCCTTTTATTATTTCAGTAAATCAAAACAAAAAAAATTGGCCCAGATTTGCCGCCCCTTTAAATTTGCCGCCCTAGGCTCCAGCCTACTCGGCTTGCCACTGCCTGTACCACATAAAAGACGTTCGATGGTTAATCAACTAAAACTAACTACTAAACACAAATTGGATATTAGAAACTAAACGTAATTGTTGAGATGGATAAATTATTATACATTCCAAGTATTAAGTTTTCATCTCTTTTTCACGCGCCTCTATCGCATAATCACTAATTCGCGCACGGCGAAAAAAAGTGTAAGTGGTGTTACTTTATTGATGAGTTTTGTAGTTGTCTCCGAAGATTCAATATGCCGCCCCCTGATCGTGCCGCCCGGGGCACGCACCCCGACTTGCCCCCCCCTAGATCCGGGCCTGCTCTGATAAGATTTATTTATTCTAAATACATGCTTTTGACAATATAGAGTAGAGTGTAGACGTTTGAACAAAAATGCGTATTTAAAGTTTTTTACAGAAACTTCACAAGTTGTACAAAATTCATCCAACCGTATCAGGCCAAAGCAGCTTACAAGTCTAATGGGTAACATTATTTCCAAAAGGGTTGCTATCAGGCAGAAAGACGGTTGTAAAATCTTTTTCACGTCTGTATGAGACAAATTCAGGTATTAGAAAAGGCAAAATAAGATCGTGCCATCTCTTTGAGCAACAACATCACGTTGATCGAAGCTTAATATTTACGAAATGAGATATATAAAATATAGCAACAAAAGCCAAGTCGAATATTTATACTTTCGTCTTTTACTTGTGCATTTTAATTTAGCATATCGAAAAACTTGTTCCCATTATCTTTGTAAGTGAGAAGAAGTCAATGTAAACGGAAAAATCCTTGAAAACGAGTTTTTAACCAGATATATGAAATAATATAATTTGTTTAATAACACGAAGAGATGTATTTGATCCAATATAAATTGTAAAAATAACTATTCAAGTCATTGTGAAATGCAACCTCTTTATCAATTTAATGTAAGTTTTATTGTATTTTAATTGGAGTGAATAATTTCACTTAATTAAGCGAAACAAACTTTGATAAAGAAATATTTCATTGGATCTGGAACGAATGAGATTATCAATAAATGTTATTTATTTATTTATTTAAATCTTTATTGTACACATAAATGTTATGCTGTACATGTATTTATTTACCCAAATAAATAAATAAATAAAAATGGATAGTAAATATAATTTTATAAATCTAGAAGACTGGCTGATGAGAGACAAAACAAGCGATAACTCCTTAATTTATTCAATTCTTAAAGGGAAACATTCATCTTCAGAATTGTTCATGCTTTTGATGTTTTTTTGTGTCAAGAGGAAATGCTTTTAAGCTCGCCTTTCGGTACCCCGGCGCAGGCCGAAAGGGGCATGTCAGTGTCACTGGTGTACCAGCCCGGCACACTGCGGATATTACGGTCGAGTCGGGTCCCTAACAAAAACCTACGCCAGCATACTGATTTAAAACGCCTCGGTGGCCGTCGCGCGCATTTTAGGCGGCACTAGATATCTCAGTGCCAGAAGCCTTTATTTGCTTCCCTGTGATCGCCCGGCCGTCCTGGTTCTGCCAGAATGCAGGTTGGTCTCATTGGCGAACAAAGTTGCTCCCCAGTTACGTCTAAGTATGGACCAACAACAATCAGTTGTTTCAATTTTATAAAGTAATAGCTAATGCCCAAGATGTTTTTATACCACTGATGCTACCGAGTTTGCCTTTATATGTTATACTAGCGTTTGCGCGCGACTTCTTCTGTGTATGTTGGCATAATATGGACGTAAAAGCAACACAATGTTATATCGCTTGTAAACTTAGCGAAAGCTTTTTACAAAAATCAACAGGCAACATTCTCCTTGTTTCTTCTCATCTTCTATTCAGATATAAAAGTATCCTTTATTTCACCCTCTTACAGCGACTATCCAAAATGTAAGCATACCAATATTTTGTTAGATTTCAAGAACAATTGTATTTATATCTAAACAATTTAAGATAATTGTCACAATATTAAATTTCGAATATGGATAAAAAAAGAAACTAAATGCCCAATACGCATACAAATCACAAATACCAATAACTAAAGAGTTTGAAAATAGCGGCTAACATTATCAATTCTGACTATCAATTTAGAATATCGGAAGAGAGGATACCTCAGATATCGATTTTGAGATCCATCGGATCAATAACCAATAAATTCAAAATGGCACCTACTATTTTCAATTCTAACTTTTAATTTAGATTTTTGGAGAAGAGGGCTTAGAATTATGTAATTTTTAACATAAATCAGCATCAGCGGTTTTGATTTTCCATACAAATCTCATTCCTTACTTTACTTCCTTAGTGCTATTTTTCGAAAAGTGGTCAACGCCATTATTTATGTTTAAAATAATTAGCCGAAATACGGTTTTTCATATGAATAACTTTAGCGGTTTCACGAATATGTGTTTATCCAATGTAATATACTTATGTCGAATATACCTATAAAATATGTTAACATTAAATTTATATATTTTGTATTTCACTTTATATTTTATACTTTCATTGTTTTAGTATTCTTATTCTGAATAATATCCATTGTTTCATTTCTACCCACTATTAATATGCAAGCTACTATATCCAGTATTCAAAGTAGTGAACAAAGCAAACTGTACTATTTTTTTTAGATTTTCGTTTATTATCGTTAGTTGTATGGTTCGTTCTTTTGTCGCCAGCAATTCTTGCACCAATACATTATTTTCATATTATATTTAAAGCTTCAGGTCCTTTTTAATAGATAAATTACTAGAGATAATCTTTAACCATTTATTTAATATGAATATATTGACTTTTTATATCATAAATTCACATTTTAGTTAACCATGATGAATTAATGGCATTAACATGCAGCAATCGTGCTTTAGTTTAATAACAACATGTTTAAAACGCCCCATAAATCTTCATATTTTGTTTAATCTTCGAACTATATTTCGTCTTGTTGCCTCTTATTACTCACGTTTCTTTTTTATTCATTAAGGAAGACTTCTTGCATATAATATGACCCATTTTAGATTTCCATGATACACAAATCCTCATATAAATATTTAGAATAACCAAAGAATAATTTAAAAATGTACGGATAATACATTGATCGCCTTGTCGTAAACGCTTAATTCTCAACCAAGACCCTGTTAGGCAAATCATTTCCCGGCTAATATATTTTTCTCAAAGTCCCTCACATGTCAACGTAGGTCATACTTCATTACATTACTGTTCATTATCAAAGCGTGCGGTAACCAGTTCGTTTCTCAACTAGAGCAGGATTGGTAGCCCCAGGGCAAATGAACTACATTGTGGCGGAAGCTTAACACTTCCGCGACCACTTCCGAACGAATTTTGAAAGTCAAGGGCAATTTTGGGGAACTCGTATTAACATAAATCGAGTAAAGGACAATTACTATACACACATGCAGTATAATACGGAGACTAATTAGGGATATCACACTCGGTACCGCGTTTATTTCATGTGTATATCCACAATTAAATCCGTGAAACGATAAGATTTATTGAATTGATTTAATATTTATATTTCTGAGATGCAAAATATAAAATACTCGCAGATTTTATAAATAAATATTGCTAAAATTGCTTTGCTATGTATATTAATTTATAGCCACCATAGAATATGCACACGTGTTAGTAATAATGATTTGCCAGCTGTAAAATTGTAGATTTGATCCTTGCTGGCATGAACTGATCGACACCATTTTTTTGTTTCTTTTTTCTATTTATTGGGACAAAAAAACATTATACATTATATTTACTATATGGTTTAAATTAACTGAATATAATCTTACATAATGTAAAATCAACACAAATTTCCACAAAATAATAATGATAATAATTTAATACAAATAAAGTTTAAGTCCGAGATGTGCCACAGAGTATAATTTATCCAGATAATGTACAGTGTGAATGTACCTACATGGACCGTTAAATAGAATTGAAGTGTTATTCAATGCAGAAAGTTTCCAAACAATAACTGATTTGCGTACATACTTAAAACACGCCACTCGGTGTAATTACAGAAAGGCACTTAGTTGCTTCATAAAAAAATACATTAGGCAAGTATTATTACTAAGTTGTGTAACACATATGTAGTACTAAAAACGTAGCTAATCGAGTAATTACATGCATAGAAGTAGATTGAGTAAACATATCTAATCAGGTACCGCACATAAAACACGATGTCGGGTACCGAAGCTAATGCCAGTAGACTTTATAATATACTATTTATTACATACAATGCAATATACGTTAGTAGATACTATGAGAGGCCTTAGTTAAAAAAATCTATAGGAAAGCATATTCGCGAATAAGGTCAGTAACGCATCTCCGATTATTCTTGGATTTTGGGTGTAACGAGGACGGCAATGATCGCTTGTCATTTGCGGTATTCCTTGTATGGTTTTCCCGTAAGCTATCAACATTTACAGATATGTAATTATCCTTGGCAGTCCTTTGCTAACTCTGAATTCGTAATCGGAAGTACAGCAGCTAAATTCGTAAATTAACATTTATTTAAATTTTGGATTTGTCCGACGTTTTCTTAATTATATGAATATAATATATTAAAAAATATATATTTCAATTAAAGTTTTAGCATAATGTTTCCTTTGTGTAAAGCAAATTACACAGTGTCCCAAAACTATATGTGAAAGACGCACGATGAAAAACATTTAAAATGGTTTTATCCATATTAAGTTAAATTAAGTAGTTAATATAAAATCCCAACATAAATAATATGAGTCTAAAAACGCTAAACAGTTGTTATATTGTATAGTTAATCGTTCAGTAGCAAATTGTACCTGAATTGTGGTTTTCATACGCAAGATCCCTTCACCCATTATCCGGTGCAACGTGCAATTTCCATGAGTCGCCCTTCGCTCATGTTTGATGCAACTTCATATAATAATAGCTATACTATTCAACCACTTATGCTAAATTACACCTCTTATGAAGTTGTCCTTATTTCGTCAATCTGTCCTTGTTCCGTCAAATGTACTTAATTCAATTCCCCATACACGAGACAAAGAATAAACTAGAATTTCTAGAAGCAACATGTTTAGTCGACTTTGTGCGTCTTCAGATTGAATTGTTTATGTGATTAATAATGACAGTAATAATTACTATCATTATTAATTCTGTGTGATGATAGAAGGTATCGCTTCAACACCACAATTGGTATCATTTTGCAGTACAGAATCGGTTTCCAAGAATGATAATTATTAAATGTATCCTCTCCGAGAAACTACTACAATTAGTACACATTGATAAAATGTTATGTAAGATATTTTACAGTAAAAGAACTGTATAGCCCTCGTGTGCAAAAGTTCGTCTGAGTAGTGGGTATGTACTAGATAGGTACTAACATTTTGTCTATTTATGGCACCAAGTGTCTGAATTTAAGAAGTGCTGTGGTTTTATTTTAAGATCATCTAATATCTCTGGGTGTCATTTATCAAGTACAATACTATGAGTATTTAGTACTTACAAATTGTGAGTATTATGGTCCTGTTGTAATTGGAGACACTTATCACCAGGCAAGCGCCCTGTTCACATCGTCTTTTCTAATCAAATATTGTAAAGAAGAAAGATTTGATTAACAATCCAATCAACAATCAAATCAAATTGATTAACAATCATTATCTAAAACTGTTGAGCTGATTTGAAAAGTTGTTTCGCCATTAGTATCCTACGTTATTCCTGATAAATATAAGCGACAGAATATTTCCAAACTATACCCTGGCGGAGCCTCTAGTCACGAATAAAAATCAATTAGCTTTTTTATTATTATTCATAAGCCTCTATGCAGCAAATATGACCTTACATCTTGATTGGATGGATTTATATTTCGAAATATTATACCAATTCAAATTAATTTCTTAAAGCGTCTTGCAATCTTCATTTCATATCGTAAATCTAATGCGACGGTCAAGGTGCAGCCTTGCCTATGAGTTAATTAATACATGTTTACCAACAATTTAATTACTATACGCAAGATGAATGGACCTCACAATCAATTACCCTCGTCAGTGTTACGAGAAAGTTAAATAATATCTCGTTAACCTATCGACTTCGCGATTAAACCTTTAAAAGATAAGAGAACGCTGCAATTAAATTACAACGTAGAACATAAAATATAATTGTTATGTACTACTTATTTATAATATTTAGCATTGCATGTAATAAAAATTCATAGTAATAATTTATATACGTACATATTTAGTTCTTGAGTAAAACGTTTTTAGTTTTGAATTTTTAAATTATTATAAATTGTACTTGTGTGTACGGTGACCACAAATCACCATTTAAATTCGATTGCGTATAATTCTTATGTAAAATCATCAAATCAATCAAATATTACATTCATATAACAATACCCATAGAGTAAATACTGGTGGTAGGTCTCTTATATGTGAGAGGCTGCCTGGGTGGGTACCACCGCAATGTCTATTTCTCCCATCAAACAGCAGTTTAAATGCACTGTTGTGTTTCGGGTTGAAGGACATGGTAGCAGGAGTAACTACTGGACATATTGAGACTTAACATCTTATGTCTCAGGATGGCGAGTGCAGTGAAATGCCAAGCATTGCTTTGTAATTCAAGGTGTTTTTTGGTTTTGCTACTGTTCATGAGCGGTCGCATCGCTTACCATCAGGCGAACGGCATGCTCGTCTCGCCATTAACAGCATTAATAAAAAAAAACAGCGTGTTTGCTCAGTTATAGGAAATCATAACAAGCTCAGAACGAATGCTCAACAAAAATTAAAAGTAAAAAAATAAATAAAACGAAGTAACAAACTAAATTAAAATTGGAATAGGTGATAGAGACAAAAAGGATAGAAAGCATTTGTTAATAAATATAGGAAAAGGCATGAAAATATTATATACTATGGTATTTCAAGTCCGCCAACCTGCACTAAGCTCGAAAAACTATGTATGTATATGTATGTATGACCTAAACTCTCCCTACTGTACTCTCGATTGCAGAGACGCCTATTCCCTGAAGTGAGGCGTACATACATGATCAGTTACAGATACAGATAGACAAAATAAAAAAAACGAAGATATATATAAATAGAAATAATCTTTACATTGAGATGATAATACCTATTTTACTCCAGGATAATATACTATTCTATTTTAAAATGGCGATTTTTTTTAATAGGTCTAGTAGTTTCAGAGACTTTTCAATGCAAACAAACAACCAAATCTTCCCTCTTTACATTATTTATTTAGATATCTCTATAAACATCATTATCAAATTAACATCTAAAATATTTAGACTGTGTTTTGTTCTTGAATTAGATATTGCGTGTGTTGCTTAGGTTGCAGGTCAGATGATTTACACAAGGCTTGTTTGTTGCATATCTTGATTTATTTTTAGTTTTATGTTTATTTCAATCAAGGATTAATTAATCGAAATGAAAACGCAAGCGTTTAATCAACAAACGCAGGAATGGAAGTTTAATTTTAATAAAAAAAACATTTCTTTATTAAAACGTAATTATCCAGTGATGTAAAGCGTATCTGTTTAAATTTTAAACGTCATTAGATATAAATTTAAAATCAATATTGAGCTATAAACGTAATTCAATTGTAGTTCTTTATCAAGTATATTAATGTAAATTTATTGGAATATAATTACTGAGAATCAGAACTGAAATTCAACATACTGGGATAGTTTTTGTACTTACTTGTCATTATTTACATAAACAAGTAAGACTTATCCGTAACTCTTTGTTTTGATGTAAGAAGCACGTATTGCATTTAAATGTATAAGACTCAACACATGTTGTAACATTACATTTTTCATATTGATATGAAAGAACTATAAAATCTTACAGCGCGGCGCCCAAAATATATATATTATATATACATATATATATATATATATATATATATATATACATATATATATTCATATTCATATTAATATGATACCTTAAGCCTACAAAGATTATCTCAGCCTCCGAAGTTATCATGCTATAAATAAATAATATATTGTTTAGACAACATGTCACTTGTTATGAAAATGATACCTAAGTTCTTGAGAAATCAGCGTGGAAATCGACTTTGTCAATTGTCACTATCTTCTTATCACATATGCGTAATCTTGCACGGATACTCCTATTTATGTGAAATATTTTAAATATTTATACTACGGCTAATTATCGTCTTACCTTTAATGTTTTACCTACCTTTTCACTTTTTAGAAATGGTAGAGCCCTGAATAGGTCAGTGAAAATACAATCCAAATGGGTTTGCTCTATCGTACGGATACAGTCAACAGCAGATATACAGGATCACACTATGTTGAAAATAATACTACAGTGATAAAACATAGAATAGCATCTACAGAACAAGAGCATTCAATGTATTATCAGCATCCCTTGCGTCAAAATGTTAATTTGATCCTGATATACCTTTTCGCAGAAAACTGAGTTGTTGTCACAGCTATTGCTGTTGTGTTTCATTTGATGAATGGAACGCCGGTGTCCCAAAAATATTTGGTAGTATATTTGTCTCTGCCCATATTGTTTATAAATATACATCAAACTTACCTAATAAAACATATTCTCTAAAGTCAAAACAAATAATTTCATATTATTGTGAGTTGAGTTCACACCGTGACTCGAAATCTTCCATTTCTCTTATTTCTTTAACTATTCTCGTTATTTTTCTTTCCATTTGTTTAATCTTGTGCTTCATAATTAATTTATTTATCTCTGTGTGTGTTTTTAACAAAAAGCTTATTAGTTGTTCACTTGATTATTTTCTTCATGACTTTTACCTACTTTACAAAAAAACTACTTACAAATAATAATTATTATATATTATTAACTTCGGAGTTAATGGTACTTACAAAAAATGTGTACACATAATTACATTAAACCAAAGGTCGTCGTACAAGAAATTAAATAAAGACTTTTCTCTGACTTTGTATTTAATAAAAAAGAAAAAACGTTGTCTTTGTCTCAAACATCTAGCATATGTGTAGATAATGAAACTTAAACTTATGTCTGGGACGTGTTCAGCCAAGTCTGCCCTGAAGGGTTTGAATAAATAAGATGTCGCTCAGCATACTCTTTTCACTGTCTGCTCAGCTATTCAGAGGACTCGCCCCTAGAGACCGTGTATTTGGAACGCCTTTTTATTTTTCTCGCCGTCTTACGTGTTCTTAGCCTTTGGGCTAAGGGCAAGGAACGTTTTTATAATATTTTTGAGCATATACTCTTTCTATACAAAATTTTATTTGATATAAAGTGAAATAACAATAATATAAAATTATTAGGTATATTAATAGTATTATTTGTGTATGAAATAAGTTTATTATTTTAAGTTTTTCTGAGTAATAAAGCATAAATGGCTTTATTTTTGCACTACCCCCACTTTTTCCTTCCCAGTTCCCATAAATCGCACAGAGCGATGAGACCGCCTTTTGTACTTTTGTATTTTAGTTTATCTCTTTGTGTTGTTATATGATATTAGTGTATAATAAAGATTAATAATAAAAAAGTGGCAATTATAAGTTTTAAAATTGGAAAAAATAATAAAACAACCCATTGTTTTGTTTCTACTCGTATCACACCAATCCTGCTTTATTTAAAAAAATAATTTAAACACACCACTATTAAATATGAACGAATTGTACATTTTTCACGATAAATGTTATTTATTTGTAATACAAACAGTCTTTAGGTAAAATAAAAATATGATAAGGCACGCGCCAAAACGTATTACAGCTAATGCGCTAGGAATACATATTTAAATTGCTTGTTTATTTTGAAATATTTCGCTCATGTATATTTATTTACAATAAAAAGGGTTCACATTACACATATGAAGCAGATAACAACAGATGCTTTAGCGAATATTTGATATTATGGTATCTAAATCCGAAAATGGCAATGGAAGGAACATTCGACGTAATATTGCCGTGACCTTTCTTCATGATAAATCGTAAATAGAAGTACATCGAAGAGTACAAATGCAATCAATATACTTACAATCACAACAGATTGCTATTAAATAATAATATGATATCGTCACTCTTAAAGTAAGGTGAATTAGAAACATTGTATAAATGTGTTTGAATGTACTTATCTCCTAGTTACAATATCTTATGATTATCAGATTCCCAGCTAATAAATTGATTAAAAGCATATAGTGGCGTTTAATTGAGTGCATTATCAATGACGCATTAATCAGGTCCATTGCTTTGCAATAGATATGTAAAGTACTCTTAATGTTTTGCTCTTAGTTGACGATACTACGTATTATAGTAGTACTAGTAAGTATTATAAATGCATTTTATTACTAAAATATGCTTCACATAATACCTTCCCTTACCAAAATAGGGTTTAACCCTGTGTGGGGCGTAAACAAGCATTTGCATATTTTCAAAGGTGATACCTATTTTGTATTTGTAAAACTATAGTTTTTTTTACAACTTTACTAATATGTTTTATATCAATGAAATAAAAGATAGCATAGATAGTCGAAGGTTTATTTTTGAGACGATTCATATGGACATAGTTTTAATATAATGTATTTTATAAGGTCGTCCTGTTAAGGCGTCGGGGTTAATACTAATTGCTGAGTTGTTGTCCTTTGCACAATTTAAAACTGTATTTTCAGGTCAATTTATAAATAAATCAGATAATTATATAAATAATTAAGGAACATGTAAGGGCCTCGAATTATTTTGATTTATATCTTGGCATCTAAAAAATATGTTGTTCTGTTAATGAATGTCATTTTTACTACATATCTATATAAAATGAACGTATCTTTAACATACATAAAGTAAATGCATTTTAATTAGGCATGTTCGTAAAGATTTAATTTCCTACAAGTTGATTGCATGGTAGTAAAAAATACCGAGAGAAATCATAGCCTATCATCGGGACCTTGGAATTCGCTATACTGGCGTTTCATGGTACTTGATTAGTAATATATAAAAACGCATTGATGACTGAGCAGAATAAATGATTAGTCCTTTGTAAAAGCAGGTTCGATTCCCCCACTGAAACAAATATTTGTGTGAACCACAGGCATTTGTGTCGGGTCTGGGTGTTTGTGAGACTGAAAAGTCTCGTTCCTGATACCCATAACACAAGACTTGATCTTAGTTTAGGGTCAGGACTATGTATGTGAGTGTTGGATGTATTTATTTATTTATTTGGCGAGAGGTGGCGGAACAAAGAGATAGCTGCGGACTCTCGTTTCGGAGGCAAAGAGTATCTTTGGGTCGCTAAGCCAGTGGAGTTAGAGTTAGTTATTTAAAAGCAAATATCAATACTGAGATCAATAGTTTGCTTGACTAAATACTATTGATAAATAAACCAGTAGTATAGTAGTGCTGTCGTCTATATACAGGGTGGTATTGACATATGGTATTTAATTTAACCAACACGTTTCTCAGCGCCTCAGATGACATTCTACAAAATTTAAAAGATTTCGAGGTATTTTTTTGTCAAAAAACGTTTTTTTTTTTTTTTATTGCATTGAATGGCGAGACGAGCAAGCCGTTCGCCTGATGGTAAGCGATACGACCACTCATAAACAGTAGCAACATTCCACTGCGCTCGCCATCCTGAGACATAAGATGTTAAGTTTCAATATGTCCAGTAGTTGCTCTGGCTACAATGTCCTTCAACCCGAAACACAACAGTGCATTTAAGCAGTGTTGTTTCACGGGAGAAATAGACATTGCGGTGGTACCTACCCAGATGGCCTCTCACATATGAGAGACCTACCACCAGTAGGTATTTTAGTAATTACTATATAGATACGAGTATTTTTAACGCTCAGCTGGTCATCATCAGGTCGGTTCGGGAACTCACGTGAGCGATAAAAAGACTTGATGTCTATATACTATATACGATACTATGTATATCAGTATTAGCTTAATGACTAGGAAGTTTTTCAATCATCGTACACTATTATCTGGAGTGGCTCCTTAGAGCATGTGGTTTAAGGGGGTATTCTAGTCTAGAGGTCCGAATTTCGAGCGTTTTTTGGCAATTAATATAAAAGAAGCAGTTAATATTTTTACTATAGAATTTTTTATCATTGGTTTATTGATATTTCAAGAATACAAAAAAATACATTTAAAAAAAAAAATTTTTTTCAAAAAGATATAAGTCCTTGAAGTAGAGAAAAAAAAAAAAGGCCGTGTCCTCGTGAAAAGGATTTCTCCCCTTGTATTCATCTGAAAAAAAAAACAATGCCAAATTATTGATCAGTACAAATGTCATTATCGCACAAACCAACAAAACTTGAAAAAAAACTTTTTTTCACAAAATGGCGGCTGTTTGAAAATAATGGTCGATTTTTTTACTCATTTTTCAACTTCCTCCAATTTTTTAAAAATATTACAAATTTGAAATTTTCAATTTTTATTGCTTTGTGCAAAAGCGAGATAGTTGAAGAATATTCATGGTAAATTTCAAGTAAATCGGCTGATTAGAACCTGAGATATCTGCATCACCGTATCGAAAAAAGTAGTTTCGAGAAAAACGCGTTTAAAGTTTAACGTTCAGTTTCAAGCAGCATAACTCTGATAAAATAGTACGTATAACTTACATTCTTTTAATCAGCCATCCCAGCTTCATACATTGGGCCTTCCTCTACTTCATATTGACTGTTTTCAGCATTTCTCTCTGTATAACGAGCAGTTCTTTCCTCTTTTGAAGCATCTGAAGCTCGAACCTCAGACCGTTTAATTCTTACTGCGTTGCGCCTAACAGCAAACCCATGGGATTCCAGACCTATTTTTATTCCCATTAGACTCATAATTTGTAAAATAGGATAAAAGCCTTCATTAAAAATGCACGCGTAATTTCTCATTTATACTTCTTCACAGCTTCGAGGTTTACATGGAACTAACTCAAACTAAAAACAAATTGAGTATAGATTCTTGTATAATACGTTACAATGACCTTCAGACTATTGATATAGTAAACTAAAAGTACATGAAAAGAAAAAAAGAAAGCTATTCATACTCAGGTAGCCCGGACCGCCCGTAGTCTATTGTTACAGTCGTCCGCTCAAACCGGTCTAGTTGCCACGACACTAAAACGGCTGTAACTTTGAAAATAATTTGAATTTTGAAAAATCCTTCTAGGGAGATATTTTTGAATATCTAAACTATTGAATTATGAAAAAAAAAAATTTTTCATTTTTTTCAAAATTCTAGACTAGAATACCCCCTTAAATTAAATACCATAATACGTCAATATTACCTGATATAGTCCTGACCCTGAATAAAAATAAACACGAATGACTTAATTGCTTCCGACTCGAAACATATATTTGTAGGTCACACATTTGTATTAGTGCAGGGATCAAACACGGCCTTTCGATTACATCCTACTACTTATCAAATATACTAGGCAAGGTACGAGTATCATATGCACCCTTGACTTTTCCAAATAGATAGTCTATAAAAATACCTTATAAAGTTATCTAACACAAAGTGTACTGATGATATGATCTAAGAATATGGTTTTATTTTAAGCCAAGATTAGGTATACACCATATAAGATTTTACGAGTATGTCTATTACAATGTAGCATATATGAATATGAACGTAACAGTTTCCTCATATATTTTTTTCTATGAATGGCATGAGAATGCCGTTCGCCTGATGGTAAGCGTTACGTACGCTCATGAACAGTAGCAAAATCAAACAACACCTTGAATAATAAAGCAATGCTTGGCATTTCAATGCGTTCGCTCTCCTGAGATATAAGATGTTAATTCTCAATATACTCTGGCTACAATGTCATTCAATCTGAAACGCAACAGTGCATTTACACTGCTGTTTCGTGGGAGAAATAGACATTGCGGTGGTACCTACCCAGGCGACCTCTCAAATATGAGAGACCTACCAATGATTTGTTATTTCGAAAATTAATGTCTCTGACCGGATTTTTATATTGATAGCTACATGACACTGTCGTGAGAGTATCGGCTATAGTTTATCCTGCTTCCTGTAAATTACTATTAGATTTCCGTCAAACTTAGCTGGTTTAATTAATTGCTTGACCATGGCTGTACCGGATAGTCCTTCGTTATTTACGATAAATGACTTGCGTTATGTCTTCCATCAGCTGATGCTCTTACATTGTTTCTAGTTCCTTTACTACGGACGAATGTATATAAAATAAGACCCATGTTGTTATGTATTCAGTTACCATACGCTTTCGTTGACATTTTAAATATTTGTCAGTGTGCTCCTACACTTACAGAAGTTATGTTCCTTCTGATATACTTATTGCTTGCAAATGACGATCTTGTTTCCAAATTTGCAGTAAAAAAAATATGACCCTCGCAGTACTTAGACCTATGGAGACGATGGGGTGAAGATGTAGCCCAGTGGTGTGCCATAGGAGAGGCCTATGTTCAGCAGTGAACGCGGATGGGTTGATGATAATGATGAGTACTTAGACCGGATGGTTCTACAATTTACATTAAATAAATAAATATAAATAAATAACACCCAACAGTTACATACATAGTCCTGACCCCACACTTAGATCCAGTCTTGTGTCGTGGAATCAGGAACTACGAGAGACTTTTCGGTCTTAAAAAACACCCAGACCCGAAAAAAATATTGATGGGCCGCACAAACATTTCTCTTATTAGTTGCATTACTTTATCTTTTTTTATCAATATATTTATCAATTTCTTTAATTTTTCGAAACTGTGTAGTAATTATGTTGTGATAATAATTTACCAACCGTTGCCTTGCATAACCACTGCTAATATACTTAGTAATAATGCATGAATTAAGGAAAATCTAAAGAAAACTACTGACTTGTTGTCAACTCCTGAATCTTTCAACGAGGTGCAAAATGCTACTCTCAGATTAATAATTATATAGGAAATTCAGCACGGTTTGAATTCACATTGCAATCCTTTTGAGAAAACTGAAAATAAATGTGATCGACTCGTACTTTATCGATATTATGGGTTTGATGTGATTTTATGAATTTCTTAATTTGAAGTTTTGACTTTGAATATTTTTTTACCGTTATTGATTATGACATTATTTATATAAAAATAGAATGTTATTATCCTAATTGAAGCTTCGTGTCATTTATAGAAGTTGTCTCCAGTATTATTAGATGCATGACGTACTTCCATTGTTGCAATTTATGAATAATTTACTCTTTATGTGTTTACTCACGACGTTAAGACCCTTGTAAATTCGTCTAAATTGAAGGATGCAAGTCAACAAGGTAATAATCTCATTTTACTAGCGAAATTAATTCATTATAAAATATTGTAGGTGAAGATCAAAGTAAATACATTAAAATTTATGCAAATAGATACTTATACAAACTTCTTTTAAATATTAACTACTTAATTTAAAGCTTTATATTGGATTTATTATTCAAAATACTATATTACAATACAATTTACATTTTTAAGTTGCAAATACAAACTTTATCTAAATTTAACTTTTTTATTGTACACCCAAAATGAAAGATGCATACAAAATACTTAAAAACTAAATGCATGGCTACAATAGGTGGTCTTATCGCTAGGTGCGATCTCTTCCAGGTAACCTTTGGATGGACTGGATTATTGTGAAATTGAAATATAGGGTAAATGTATGTAACATCATTCTATAATTTTTCTAATTCCTATTATTCTGTTTTTGGCTTTCTTGTGTTCACCCTTTTCTTCCTAGCTTATTTTTAATCCAGTCTATCTAATGGTTGTCTGAAAGAAATTGCAGTAGGCGATAAGACCGCCAACTGTCAACTTTATTTCAACGGGTGGTCTTATTTTTTGGACTCATTATTGTACATGGTATTAAATAAAGAATTTATAAATAAACAAATAATTCACTGTAGTAACAATGAACCAGGAAACTCATGCTTCTTATTAAAGGGGACAAGCAAACATGATAAATGCATACTCGTCCCTCTTATACAATCAAACACTTGTAAATCATATTAATAATTTCTTTAGTCACACAATTGATAATGGCTAATAACATATCATTGTATACGTGCATACCCACATTGTTCATTTGTAGAATTATTTTTCATTGCATACATTGTCTATGATCTCTTGACGTCCGAATGCGTTGTTGTCATGCTGTCATGTATGTTGAACAGTTTTTCTCTGTTCACATTTTGTGATATCGAACATGTTAGTACTACTTATTGTATATAAGGAAAACATATCGCAAACAAAGCGTTTCATCTAAGCCACTGAAAGTCCACTGCCGAACATAGACTTCCCCTAAATATATATATTTAATTTTAATTGTAGTTCCAAACTCAACCACATGGCAACAGAACATGGATAAATTAGATGAATTATGATAGTATACAATAGAGGTTGTTAAGTATATAATGGATATTATTTTTGTCGGTTAATCGTCCATAGCATGACTAATCTTGTTTATTCACAAAATTTAATTTTTGTGCAGTCAATTATTTTAATTATAGAATACTCCGTTGTATATAATTTAGGAAAATAACCAATCACAAAAATACATCACAATTTTATTTAACAATTTCTGGAAATTAATATACTATTTTTAACAGACTTATTGTTAGGCAAAGCCAAATATATGTACGGGCTCTGGTACATAGTAAAATGTGTAACCAGAACAGTGACCTAGCGGTGCGAGCACATCGAATCGTTTCATTGAGTACGGTTGCTTCCGGAGGCGGCCCCCAGGCAGACGCGCCCGCACCTCCTAGCATCATTCTATCTATAATGCTAAATGGTTACTGGAACTACTAAATCATATTGTTATGTATTAAACGCATTATATCTGCGATAATACTCCACTACAAATCAGTTTGAACGTGCTTTGTTTCAGCACGATTATGCGATAATGTACATGTCACGAACAATTTGTGTAGATTAGGATTTATATCAGGGAAGTTACAAGGTACATTGACCCAGAACGGTTTAGTGTTGGCGGTCAAGGGCTAATGGTATGTAAAAGGCTTAAATTGTTATGTAACTAAAAGCGTAAGACAGAATATAAAACCGTTTATGAAGTTGATAGTGAAAGGCTTGCAGGAAATCGCTGGATGTAGGCCGCTTACAACATGTCAGTGTGGAAATCTTTTGGACTATGTTCAGCGGTGGACTTCCTATGGCCGAAGATAATGATGATTACTTTAAAATAAACTTATTTATATGTGACTGAAAATTGAAATTAAATCGCAAAATTGTAGACTATAAATTGGCTTGTATAAAAACTAATTTAGATATCTATATTTAACATTAATTACGCTGGGTAATGCATTCGTTAATTATATCTACGTTTCCATACAATTTGCGTTGATGAGGCGGATTTAAAGTCTTTAATAATCTCGACTGTAAATTCATAAAATATAAATATCTATACTCGCAAATTACCAAGGCCATATTTTTATTAACAATTATGCATTTCTTAGAGATTGCCTCATTTAAAATGCAATTTTTGTGTTTTCACATTTATATTGAACTTTTCATAAACAATATGATAAATTACCTACAAAATAAATCCCAAACACAAAATATGAGTTTTTTTCTAGCATCCACTTGTAATATTGTTCGTTGTCTGTATGTCTCACATCTCTTGTCTCGTATGGAACGGAAGTGCCCTAGACTAATAAATAGAATACGATCCAATAAAAAGTAATGTGTAGTCATTGATCATGATTAATGTTTATGTAACTGTATGAACAGTTGAAAATAAACAATGTTGTACAAATGCAACTCATCTAAAAACTAGATTAGTTTCCAAGTACATCGTTTTCCGTAATTCTGCTCATATAAAATCGTCCTCTCTAATTTCACTCAATTTTATGGAGTCTTCAGTTCAAAGAGGCAGTTGTTATTTAACATCTCAAATTAAATAAATTAAAGTTAATTCCCTGTTAAAATCCTCTAAAAAGTCTGATTCACATTCACTACAAGAAAAATGACGTGGTGCGCTTCCTGTAGTGAACAACTATCGTGTTGCACTTGTTATGACTGTGGTCAGGAAGCCATCTCGCACCTACGTACACTAAATAAAACGTAATTTAACAGGTCACTAGTTGGGTTATGACACTTCTATTAAACCGATGAATGGACTGGAACCGTCACTGATTACAACTTTTTTTTCAACAGGAAACCTACTCATCAACAAGGTTCAAGTGTTAATTGTCTAGAGGTTTTTTTCTAATTTCATTGATTGCATGTTTCATTGAATGTTATAGATACTGTATTAGTTTAGGCGTAGTTTATAATTGATTTTATAGAGGGATGTTGCAATCTTCGAGAAAATTATTCTGGTAGAAAGTGGGTCATTGCCAAATAATATATTGCACTTAAGACATGAAAATAATGCAAACACATTATATACGTAAGATTACATATAAATTTGTTGCTTTTTGGCAATTTTATAATTATGATAGTATGAATACTTGTCCGGTAGTTCTGTAAATTTACGATTATATTGTGTAAAAATTTAATTTTTTCAGTGTAATTATAATGGCAATTTAAATTAACATAAAATTTATCTTACAAAATGGAGTTTATACACTTTGTTTGTAATAAATGAATTAATGATTACTTATTATACAGAGTTGAAAAATGTTTCCAGGTATTTTAAAAGATAGGTAGTCCGTACTTTCGTTTGAAATACAAAATAATGTAATAGTAATATATTGCTTTTAATTTATATTCAAATATAGATCTGGGCTATAACCACATAAAAAAACGAGGATTCTTCGAGTAGGCTGCTCATTATTCATCTGATTTGCAATACAAAAGCATGATGATCTCTTACATGTTATTTAGACTGCTCACAGAATTACTAACGTAAAAATGAAAATAAAATATTTTTTGCGTTAATCTCGGTAATAAAATGGTTTTGCTAAATAAAACAAAACATTATTTCTTTGCACGCAAAAAATACTGCCTCAATTTAATTTAACTTGTCTTTATTCGTTAGGTCTAGATTAACATTATCATGGCACGTCAAACAAATACTCTACAGACGGTCAACAAGATATTTACAGTTTAATTAAATGACATGAGATTTCCTTACATGTAAATGCGGGAAAATCAAATACAATGTAAAATATTATCAAGATCATCGTGTTTCATGTCTGGGTGAACGAAGGTCGCTCTTGATTGTGATGACATATCTTCAACGTGATTTTGTATCCTAGACCTAGATCTATATTTGTAATTGACACAGTTCTAAGAACATTCATAATAAACATTATGGATGATCCCTTACAGCATTTATACCAAAATTGGTCTTTATCGAAACTCGTAGGTCGATGGCGACACGCGGGAAGTCTGTCATCTGTGTCAACAAAAATATAATGCATAAAATTTAAATCAAACTGTAACAGACTTTGCAGTCACCAGACATTTACTGGTGCTTAATAAATCTATTAAAATCTTTCAAAGAGACTGTATCATATGATGTGTCTGATGTTAAAGACCTTTTGTTTGAGGGATAAGGAAAAGTTCAGAGCAAAGTATGTAACGAGGTCTATTCAAAACAAAGAGATAACACAGAATTAAAGATATGTGTGTATCAGCCCATATACGTCCCACTGCAGGGCACGGGCTTACTCTGCAATCGACAGTACGTATTATTATTATCTATATATTAATACGTGATGCAAAAACTTTGGATCCCTTTTTACGAAAATTGCGCGGACGCAGGAGCATAAAATTTGGCACACTTATAGTTTATGTGTAGGAGAAGTGGAGAATGCTAATATTTTTCAATAATAATGCTTATAAAGTACATTAAATCAAAAAATAAAACATTACACACACTGCCATGCATTTCACACACACATCCATACACAAGTATACATACTCTGGTGTCAAATTGTTTCTTTTCTTTTTCATTTTGTTCTTCTGACATAGACATATCAAAAAAAAGGTTTTATTTGCCTAATGAGGTAATAATATTAATATTAAAAGAGAATATTAATTTTAAATGAGGCAATAATATTAATATTAAGCCTAATATTAAATGTAATATAAAACAAGATTTTAATAATAATGCATTAAAAGTACATTAAATCAATAAATAAAGCAGCATGCATTTGACATACGCATACACAAGTATTTGTACACGTATACATACTCTTTGGTCAAATTGTTTCTTTGCTTTATTATAGACATATGTAGTTGAATGTCAATCAGAAAAAATTGTTTACTGTGGTTTTGTTGAATATCAAACAGAAAAGATTTATTTGACGAATACTACGTGAAATACTGAGCGCTTATGCAAATTGTGTAGCAGTAAGATACATTTAAATGTACACGGACTATCATTATATGCATAAAGAAAGTTCTGTAGCAGCAATCTGCAATAGCAACATTCAGGTACAGAAAAATATATAATTTGCTATTGCTGGTTTAAAGCAATTATTGTAGTTTACGATTTCAGTAATTGCATATACTTCAGGATATATACGTACACATTTAAATGTGCACGAATTATCAGAATAACAACAGCATCATACAGGTAAAAACTTTTTCTCTTCTTGATTTGGTCGAATTTCGACTACTAGGCGACCACTAGTTTATTATTATTTATTGAGAGTGGTTAGGCCATACCTATAGTCCACCACGCTAGCCTAGTGCGGGTTGGCGGACTTACATACCATAGATTTTTTTATAAATCGCTAAATTGAATAAATTAAATTGAATCGAATTGAAGATATACATGAAATAAAATGTTTGGGGGCCACTGCCATTCCGCCCATATAACTTTACCTAGAGAGTGACACTAAGAGGAAAATGCATCATACGTGCCTCTGCACTGATTTCTAACTCCCACCTTAGAGTGCAGTACCAATGACTAACCTGTTTAAATAAACATTATTCATACAAAGATAAAGAACACAATAGTGAACCATGCACCTGGGACTACGCGATGGGACGAGTGCGCTATGCAAATCGCGACCAATGTAATCGATATGCCCTCCAACCTTGGCCCCAAATGCACCACGCAGCCAACCAGATGAAGAATTATGTACGACGCATGACGCCTGTCTCTCCTATTTATTTGTTCGTAAAACTACGCGCGCGTAACACGAGACAACCCTGAAATAAACAACAATATAGAGGTACATTTGCGTTCGATATACGCATACTATTTTATTATAGGCACGTATTGGTATCGGTACGTCCGTGTTCCGTATTTAAAATGGAATTGCGTACATTAATACTAATGTCCAAACTCTAAAACAATCTAACTTAAGCATATTTTATTTCTATTTAATAATCTATAAGCTATAATTAACAATTAGATCATTTTAATTTTACTATAAGACGTAATTTGTACATTATTGCTTTATTGAACACGTTAATAGTACCGTGGTCCCCTACTGGACATGCCTGTATCGGGGGTAAATAATAATAATAACAACACCAGTCACATGCATAATCTTGACCCCACAGTAATATCGAATATAGTGTTGTGGGTATCAGTAACTACGAGAGACTTTTCGGTCTCACAAACACCCAGACCCGAAACAAATACCTGTGGTTCACACAAATATTTGTTCCGGTACGGGGATCGAACCCGCGGTCTCTCATTATACAACCGGCGTCTAACCAACTGCGCCACGGAGGCTGTCAATCATGATTTATTATGTACTATAAAAATTGAAACTTTCGACAGTTATTAATATTGATGAGTTGATTAAATGTATAGATATGAGGCCGACTCGGTAATGCATGATGGTTGATGGCATGATGAAGATCATTGTCAAGGCAGCGCGGCGCCGCGAGCGCCCGGCCGCGTGTCGTCTAATTGCGCGCGCGAAATATTTGCAGCGCACGTGGTGTGCGCATTGACCACACGCATTAGCTATTAATTTGAGTTACACACTCATTGGCTCTGATGAATTGAAACGGATTATGACGACATGATGACGACATCGCAGGTATTTTTTCCGATTTAGCTATCTTAATTATTTTTTTTCATATATTAGTGTGTAGACTTGATGTCTAACTTGGAAGCTAATCTAAACGAAAAGCACTACACTACACTAGAATAATAAAAAATCAAGTCGTCAAGTTGCATTAATATTTTAAACAAAACCGAAATAAATACATTATAAAATGATCAATACACATTTTCTTTTCATTATATTTTCTTTTATCTTTAATAATTTTATATCATGCAATTGTTATTCTCTTTGAAAAAGAATTCACAGAAACGTTAACTGGAAAAAGTATGTGATATTAAAAGAAAACAGTGCGAAGAAACAGTCATAATTACTGCTGGAACTGTAATAATATCGAATGATTTTTATGTATTTTTAAGAACTTGGGTGTTATTACCAGTTTTATATAGCAAAGTATATAAAAGGTAATGTAATAGGTTTTGAATTAGTTGAATTCAAACTGTTAATTTAACCTTAAACTTTCGATCATATTTCATCAATTATGATACTCCGGAAATACTTTTAAATGTAATTTTATATGAGATATACGACAAAGATAAAATTAGTTATATATTATTTAAATTAAAAGTTATGTCCTCTGAATCAACTAATTATGTATATACGTCACTACTGGTATTTGTACTTTTCCTTTACTTTTACTTTTACTTTTTCCGTTATTTATAAATGTCATTGGTGGATATTAATAGTATTTTGAGAAATATAAAATTGTCAGTTGTTATTTGCAGATCAATAATCTCTTCCTGTTTATTTACGACATTTTTGTATATCGCCCTTGTTTGTATCCATAAAATTAACACATCCAAAATCCCTTTCTTTCCGGGTCAAAATTTTGGATTTTGAAACCTTGAGATAAACAGCTATAAAAATATTTTTGAAAATCATTTTTAATTGTTACATGTATGATTTTGTTCCAGTAATCCCGAGTCAAACAAACAAGGAAAAGTCGCGGACGGTGGACCTCGCGGAAGACGAAGGTCCCGATGTGGTTTCCACGATCATCGGCAAATATGGCCGGTGGCAGTTGCTCATGACGTTTCTACTGTCTTTATTTTCATTGCCGTGCACGTTCCACATATACTTACCTACATTTACTGTAAGTACAGCTTTGTATAAATAAATGTTTTGTGCATGTAGATCGTCGAACTTTTTGACAACTCATAACGCATTAACGTATTTTTTACAATATGTCCACCAACTCGCACTAGATACAGCGTGGTGGACTATACGGCCTAACCCTTCTCAATGTACCTCGATTGTAGAGGAGGTCCGTGCTCTGCAGTGGGACGTATACAGGCTGATACCGAATACAAAGGATGGAACGATCGTTCCTGTCTCAGTGACTAATCCGATCCGAAACTGTCCTGACCCTGAGTCCAAGCTATACTAGATCCTAATGAGTAGTGCCTGTAACCAAAGTTTATGCTATCTATAATTTTATACATATGTTTAAGTAGACAGAAGTCACTACATTTTTGCCAAACATTGAATTGTATCATTAATCTGGCCAGTAATAACAAGAATCTACGAAGTGTATCGTTTACACTACAATACCGTACACATCGTAGGCATATGGCAGATAATAAGCGATCCGTATCTCTTATCTATGAATGAATTAATATAAAACAAATATGTCGAAAAAACTTTCACAAAAATTTACAATTGAAAATTCTAAATTCTAATAAGGACCAATTCTAAGTTTCGATCGAATTATTTTCAGCAATCAAGTGTGTGTGTGTGTGTGTGTGTATGTGTGAATAATTATAAGTACACCGGTTGTTATACTGAATATACGATACATAATGGCGTAATGTGAACACGCACCATAAGAGACGAATGAAGGTATTGCAGTTATAGGCTATATACGCAGAATTTGGCTTAAGAACTTATTTACGTATTGCGGTGCATAATTTTCGTGAACTTTTCATAATTATGGCTTACAAAACCGCAGTCGTATACCTACCATTAAAGTTTACGCACGATGTGCTATGACGTATATTATCATGTCGTAGTACGTCACAGTAATAAATTAATTACTTTTGTTTTCAAGAATAAGTTGTCTTAAATACAATTATTATACTTAAAATTAATTTTATAATAATACTATACAAAGATACGATCTACATGGTTTATTTCTTTATACAAAGGTATTTTAATGTCGATCTGTAACGAGCTCTTCCAAAACAACTATGATTTTGTATTTCAAGTCCATAAAGAAGTATTACCACTAGATTAAACTATATATTGAACTAATTTTCAATAATAAATAAAAATGCATAAGGAGAAATTGAGTATAATATATATGTTATGGGCCAAGTGATTAATCGGGCATTATTCATCATGCCCGGGCAATATGAATAATGCCCAATAAGAGCGGGCAATGTGATTATAACCAATCAATTTATCACATTGCCCGGGCATTATGAATAATGCCAAGTGCCTATTGGGCAGAGTGATGTAAAGCGAATCAAAATCAAAACAATGAGCCGAAGTAGTAGAATTTAGAATAGGGCAGCACGAGGGGGTGGGTTGGGAGGAGTGGAGGGAGTGTCGCACCTCCCCTGAAAAGGTACCACTCCCATGAAAAGGTAACGCACCATTCCTGAGAAATATCTATTATAGCAAACTAAACCTTAAAACACTTGTTACCAATACAAATTAGCTTCTGCATCGTCTCCGGCGCAACGGGAAGTTCAGCCCCTTCGCCCTTGCGTAACAAAAGATAGGCAACCATGCTGCGAGCGAAGCTGCTCTCCCTCTGCGCCTCCGGCTTTTTATATGTACACTCTAGGGTCGGTAGAAAAAAGACTACGTGAAGTCCGGGTGTTCCGAGTCGGTTTTGGGGCACAGTCGACCTAACTAATCCATAAAGTGGGTACACTAATTTTCTTCTGAAGATAATGTTTCGGACGTTAAAAAACAACTAAACATAAGCAGATCAATTCAACCTTTCTAATTTATGGGTCTATCGCAGGCGCAACAATGCGGTAGCGCATCACGTAAAAAATCACCAATTAATCACATTGCCCCATCATCATGTAGCCATATTCATAATGCCCTGGCAATGTGATAAATAGGTGAGTTTAGATTGTAATTAATCACTTGGCCCAATATGGCTCAGCAATATTCATACTGCCCGGGCATTGTGAATACTGCCTGCATTAATCACTTGGCCCATAACATATATATTCCAAAATAATGTAAAGTCAAATAAAAAAAATAACATATTGAAATGCTTTTTACAATGAATAGCTAATGCACTGAGATAAGGATTGAGTTGCGATTTTTTATTAAACAACTCTTCATTGTTCCCAGGCAAAGGAAACAAAATTCTGGTGCCGAAGGCCAGACAACTTTTCAGCATTACCCATAGCTGATTGGATCAACTACAGCCAACCTGACGGTGCTTGCACTGTCCGCACGTTATCCTCAGCAATCACCATTGACAGCATTCTTAATCACACTGCAACCAACATAACCTCCTTCCAAAAGTGCTTGGAATGGGAGTACGATAGATCAGAAGTTGGCAACACCATAATATCAGAATGGAACCTGGTGTGCGACAAGGCGAGCCTCACGAGTTTGGCCGAAGTGGTATTTTTGGTGGGAGTGGGAGTTGGCGGAGTTATTGGCGGTTGGATATCGGACAAGTAATTACATTTTATATACATTTTAACATTTAATTTTGTTACTTACTATATGTGTATCCTTGTACCGCTATGAGAAAATCTTTGAATATTTCCCTTGTTATCATTCTGGTAATTTTATGCCCAAATAACCGCTTCAATAAATATCATCTCCCACTTCGTATTCCTTGCTGCCTACAAATGGGTAATAATAAGCCATACGTTGGTCAAAGAGTCGTGCTGGAAATACACACGACTTATCGTTTGTTTCCTTCATTTCCACCTAATAATGAGGTAAAAACACATCCTTGTGGTTTTCCAATGTTAAGAAAAAATTGATTGTTTACAGCACTGTAGTAATTGCATAAAAATTAATACAATAATTACGTTACCTTATTACCTACGTTGCATATCGAGTTTTCGTGCTACACAATTAAATGCTGTTCTATTTATATAGCGTTATCTTTTGTTATGTTGCGTCTACTTTGATTCATTTATCATCCTCTGGTGAAAGCTATTAAGTAAATTCCCTTTGTCACATACGAACCTCATCATAATAACTTTTACTTTTAAAATCAATGGAACGTTAATCATGTTCTACTTACAAGTCGTGGACATTACTGAACTCGTGTAAGAATTACAAGTAAATTGTGATTTTACAATACTTTCCCTCATAAAATACAGACAATGGTATAATAAGTAGATATAATTTTGTTTATATCATCATTGTGTAATGATTAATGCCTTCATCAGTTAATATTTCTTTTGTTCTAGGTTCGGTCGTAAGCGGATTCTGATGGGAATGATAGTGGCACAAAGCGCACTTGCTATTCTGTCGCTTTTAGTGCGATCTTACGTACAGTACGTTGTTGTGAGACTCATTATGGGCTTTGTCTCCGTGTCGGTGGTCTACGCAGCTTTTGTGCTGTCGGTTGAGCTGGTGGGAGGGAAGTGGGTGACTATTGCCGGTGTGTGCAACTTCTTCCCGCTGCCTCTGGCGTACCTCATTGTTTCGTTACTCTCACTTATCATGCCTGACTGGCGAGATCTTCAACTGGCTCTTTCGGTACCTGGATGCTTTCTACTAGGAATGTGGTAAGATTCTGAACAGATAACAAATCTATAATATCCTTTTATTAGTTCGCAAATGAACAAATGATTTTGAGATTTTCCGAAAGCTTCATATGCGACGTTTATAATTGCAGGTTCATTTTGCCAGAGTCGCCTCGTTGGCTACTCAGCATGGGAAAGACTCAAGAAGCTAAAATTATTTTGGAAAAAGCAGCCAAGTTCAACAAACGAGAAATACCAGCTGATATTGATAAAATACTATTGCTGCATAAAGCAGAAAACCAAGATGAGGGCCCGAGTGTGGCGATGCTTCTGAAAGGAGCTCTGCGAATGAGGACAATTTGTTTATTCCTGGCTTGGTTTGCCATGACAATTGCATACTACGGCTTATTATTGAACATTGGAAATTTCAACTTGGGAAACTTGCACGTGACGTCCATTATACTGGCGATAGTTGAAATTCCAGCGATCGCAATAAGCATACCCATATTATTAAAAGCGGGAAGACGGTTCCCGATATTTATCAGTATGTTGGTGTGCGGACTAGCTTGCATTGCAAGTGAATTGTTTTCAATCACAATTGCAGACGAATGGATCATGATCGCTTGCCTCATGGTTGGCAAGTTCGCCATTGGATCCACGAACATGATGTTGCCGATATTCACGGTGGAACTCTATCCTACAGTTGTGAGGAACTTGGGAGTAGGCGCCAGTCAAATATCGGCAGGACTTGCGTTGATATGCATACCTTACTTGTGGAGACTGGTAAGTTACTTGTCTTTATAAGCACACTATTGTACTAATTAAGTTAATTGTTTTAATTGCCGATCCGTAACAATTAATGTCCTTTTCGACCATACGACCGCCATTAGAAAATTTGACTTCATAACGCAAAGAAAATACAAGAAAGAAAAAACCTTACATATTATAATAAAAGTGGTAGGTCTCTCATATGTGAGACGGCGGTACAACCATAATATCTATTTTATCCCGTCAAACAGCAGTGTAAATCCACTGATGTAGTCCGGTTTAAAGGACATTGTAGGCCAAGTAACTACTGGACATATTGAAACTTAACATCTTAATGCCAGGAGTTGCTTGGTATTTTTTGCGCTGTTTAGTTTTGCTACTGTCTATGAGCTGTCGTATCGCTTACCATTAAGCTAATGGCATGCTATTCTTGCCATTCATGGCTAATAAAAAAACAAAAAGCGAGGTATACTGACGGCTCTAGATAGAACAAAATTTCTAACGTCTATTCTTGTTTTTCAATACCAGGCTAATCAGTTAGGTACTAGGTATTAGGAACGTAAATAAACATATATTCACGTTGTTCAAGTGTTAATTTCGCACGCTTTGGTTTGTTTAATAATGCGTTTTTTATGCCGTAGTAAATTTATGCTTTCCGCGTAACTAAGCCAAGGAAATTAGCTAGTTGTTGCTAATATCCTGCTAAATATATGTATGAAAGAAGAACATTTCACAATTGATTTAGAAGTAAATGTAATTTTGGTTGATTAAAGAGAACATCCGTATAGGAATGAAAGGAAATTTAGTTGGTTTTCAGTTAATAACTATTATATATCCTTTAGGAAACGAAATGTTTGACACCTTAGGTCAAATATGTATCATGTCAAAATTATAGATCTGCGGACTATAGGTTATTTAAAATGTAAATACAAAACCTGGATTGTGAAACAAAAATATTAAGCAAATAATATTTATTTATTTATTTAATATATGCCTTTCTTTTCATACCAAATCTGTGTTAAATTTGCATTTTCAGCTCGACAGAATAACCTAATCATACGCTGTTTGTAATTTTCCAGACGACATTCAACGCGCATCTTCCGATGGTGACTATAGCGGCACTAGCAGCGATCGGTGGCGGCATTGTACTGATCCTACCAGAAACCGCCCGGTCTGAGAAGCGCCCGACAGTTGAAGACAGCAAAAAGTAAGTACACCACATTAATGGATAATACTTTTCTGTTTCATAGCAACACGACGTAGTTTTCTCATTCCACAATATAATAAACTTTTTTAAGCTCATAATCGCAACAAATAGAAAAATGAAATCAATGAAGCCAAAAGGTGTTCTATAGGTCTAATTATGTGCATGGACATTTGTGAATATCCACAACTCCTTTTCTAGAACTAATTTATAATAATAATCCAGCCCTTTTACATGTTACTATGGGCACAGGCTTTTGAAATCAAGGATTAAATTAGAACATAGTCCTCCACGCTGACCTAGTGCAGGTTGGTGTAGTTCATATACAATGGAAATTATCTACATTCTATGGATTATATTTATACGCGAAAATAAGATAAATTTTTCAACAGTATAATTTACCGTGTCTACCTGTCTGCCAGTGTAATTGCGAAAATTCGGTGATGGCAGCGCCATCTTGCTTAAATGCCTTTGGACTATTAATAAAACAAAGCGTTTTTCCTTTCACAGGCCGTCATTCGACAACAACTCGCCTTGCAACGGCACGTTTACTGTAACCGACGACAGAGGACACTAGTTACCAAACAGTATATTATAAGAAATAATAGTAATAAATAAGTAGTTCAAATGTAGGCACAGCAAGTAGTGCAGTAAACTGAAAATAATAAGATCCGCTCGAGAACATAAAGTAATAAAACAATCTCCGTTGAATAAAATGCATATGCAGCTAAGCATATTTTTCCGTTTACTGTATTATTTACCTAGCAACTTGCGCCAATCAGGGATTAGTGAGATTTTGTCGAATTTAGATTTAACGGCCACAATATTATAATTAACATTTTCTGAGCTAGAAATCAATATGAGAATTTTATACATAATAGCATGTCATATCGTAAATACAAGTGTAAAACATTTTTATTTACCAAGTTGCTAAATATTAGACTTAGAAGCTATGAAAAGCAAAATATAATGAAAAGTATTTTTAAACTATTTTAACATTGCGCATGATTTAATGTATGATGAATTTATCACAATTTGCTCTGTTCTATGCTGACTTCTTTTATCTAGATCTGTCCTTTATCCTTCAGTGGATTATTATATGTCTACATATTATGTATCTTCGTGTTATTTATAAGTATTTTTAAACTACTTATATTCCTACAAATCTTAATACTGTTGTACGAGATTTAACAAAAATATTTTTTTTATCCCATTTATGACAAAACATGCATTTTCTTTGTAGTGTGAAATTTAGCTAATGTCTACAACTACCTTTCCATGTAAATAATTTTAATTAGAGTTTTACGGTTTTTACTCACCTGTCGAAGGAAAGTAACGTGTTTCTTTGCAAATTTTGTCTTGTAGAAATATTTATTAAAACCTTTATAAAAACATATGAATTAGAAACTTATGGTAAACTTTAACTAAATCGTATTTAGCTATAGGAAACAGTTATAACGTTTCCTTATATATGTAAAATTATTACTGCATAATGTTAACACCTTTTTACTCCTTAACATTTAACGATTTAAAAGTTTCTATGTCGATTATCTTAATAATTATCTAAGATTTAATAAATTAATATATTTTTACATATAATCTTAGACGTTAATATACAAAATTAAAAAGGATTAAAATAAAAATTTATGTACTAAATTTCGAACAAAAAGAATATATGACCATCACAAAAATTTATAGACATTCCAAAATATTTTACTGTACATAGTACGGCAAAAGACGTCTCTACCCTCGACAATATGTTTGACAAATTAAAACACACTTGATTTTTTGCTTTTTTTGTTTACTATATTTGAGTAGTACTCATTAATGTAATATTATAATATTTTTTTAATATTGTTGTTTCCTAAGTCATAAGTATCTCTATCCTATCATATTTTTTAAAATATTTTCATTCCAGTGACAATAATTTCAATTTCTTTTTTAATTTCTTACTTCATTATTCAATGTTTTATTTTTATTGTACAGCTGTAGATTTATAATTTTAATAGTAGAAAAGTATGTACCTGTGTTTGTTTTCAATTTATTTATTATCAATATAAATAGTATTAGGTATGTATTATGTAATAAGTTAGATAGCTAAGTATAAGTTATCACAGTAATTGTAGTGGCTATTGTGTAATTGCAAAACGCATTTTTCAAATAATATTAGGCTGGTGTACTTACTGTTCAATTAATTACTTACTTTTAAAAATTGACGAATATTGAGACCAGTTCTGGACTCACTAATGTGTCTAATTAAATAATGTCTTCTTTCATTACACAATATGTTAACGAGCTCAGTGGAAATAAATGAATTATTATTTTGTAATAATGAATCACTGACTTTTCTTTCATATCCATTATGTGCGCGTGGAAAGCAAATCGTGCAAATTATAGGTTGTAATGATTCCCTAATCAGTAATCAATTTAATTCACATAAAAATATATAGATGGCGCTACTAGGCATGTCTCGGGATCGAAATGTAATAAGCTGTCAATTAAGTTGTGATTCCTCAACATAGATGGCATTACTAGGCACGTTTTATAATAGACTAGCGGACATTAAACGGTGACAGGGGATATAAAAATGAAGAGAGGGTAGAGGGAAGTGCTTTTTGAAAAACGAACTTTGAGAAAACGTGTTGGGACTCGGTGGAGAATTGTATTTCCAAATCCAAAGTTGGAAAAGAAAATAAAGGAGTCATACCAGCTTGATACCTGATCACACTGTTTAGTGGGATATTGTGATATAGGCGGTGTGAGCAGAAATTGTTTGGCCACGGGGTGAGTCTGCACTTTTACTATCGTAGCACCGGTTGATTCCGATTTTTAAGAGTGTTCCCGCGTGTGCTGAAGATTTTATTTTGTTCTCAGCCTGTGGAAACGCCCTTATTGGCCACCGTTAGCGCAATAGATAGGCCAAGGAGCGCGCCCGGGGTGCCTGAAGAGGTCCTAGCTTCCACGACGTTGTCGCGGGGCAGCTGAAACCTAGACGCACACGTGATTGAAGGGGAGGGCGTCAAGCAACCGAGGTTCGAGTCTCGGGCGCGGAATTGTGGCGGCACTGTTTTAGTGTTAAGGGATCTTGCAGTACATTTGATGAACCTTGTTCTTATTGATATTAGTTTTAGTTAGTTTTGTTAGCGTTAGGTTGTTATAGTAATTGTCATTAATATTAAACCACACTTGGTAAAGATTTAATTGGTGTTTTTGTTCGCTTGAGTACCTCAGACCCTTTGGGGATCATAAGGACCCATTACATTCATCAATCTTTTTGAAAAACGAACTTTGAGAAAACGGGTTCGGTTGAGTGGGACTCGGTGGAGAATTGTATTTCCAAATCCAAAGTTGGAAAAGAAAATAAAGGAGTCATACCAGCTTGATACCTGATCACACTGTTTAGTGGGATATTGTGATATAGGCGGAGTGAGCAGAAATTATTTGGCCACGGGGTGAGTCTGCACTTTTACTATCGTAGCACCGGTTGATTCCGATTTTTAAGAGTGTTCCCGCAAGTGCTGAAGATTTTATTTTGTTCTCAGCCTGTGGAAACGCCCTTATTGGCCACCGTTGGCGCAATAGATAGGCCAAGGAGCGCGCCCAGGGTGCCTGAAGAGGTCCTAACAAACTGATTCTTCAGTACGCTATTTCCTTCATTAATAACGAATATTATTATATTAAAATTATTCCTTATTTCTATGAATGCCGTATACTTATTCAAATTTGGTATTTACAAAGTAAGTTCACATCGTATAATAATTCGTTTTATACACCACCTTAAAAGAGAGCGGCGTCGGGACATTGACTCGCGGTTCCATCGTCTAGGGCGGTGCATTCCCTTGGTTACCATTACAAAATGTCGGTAACGGTGACGAGCCTGTGTCGGCGTCACCTGCACGTGACTTGCGTTCTGATCACCCACCACTCCTCATGTTCGTGCTCCCAATATTCTAAAGCCTAATTTTTAACGCCTTACTTAACGTCAGCCTTTATTCTTCGAATATTCTTCATTTCACAACCTTACAAATAAGAAAGTAAATTCTCGTATGTAACACTACAGTTTCTGAATAGCAATGGCTTAGTAATGTTGAACTTCCTTGTCTAGTCCGGATATGTTTATAAATTTTCCATCTAGAACGAAGTCAGCATGTATTAGCTTATTGATGCACTTATTCGTGTTTATTGAGAAGTAATTTTTAGCAATAACATACCTGTATACATGTTAAATAACAAAAAAGGCATGCATCTGAATAGTTGCTCAATATTAATCAATATGACTTGAAAAATATATTAGATATTTCGCTGTGCTCACTCTTTCGCATAATAGAAACTAATCACGATACAAAGCTCACATTATTATTATCTACGTTATTATCAATGAAAAAAAAATGCAATGGACGTCCTTCAATCTATATGACTCATTTATACACTCTTGACTTCCTTCACAACAGGTTCGCCAAGATTTACTGCGAATATTTGTGCTCGGAATATATTTAGCAAGCCTCAACCTAGACCACAAATATTCCATATCAGATTGACTTATCAACAAACAGCTCACAGCGCCCCTACTTCTATCCTTCATGGTTGATTAGCCAAAAACGATTCGACTTTCGGCCATTAACCTCTGATACTCCTGACATAAATACATAACATTTAGCGGATATGAATATGACCTGGTAACAAGTCCAAGTAGAGACAAATGGAGTACGTGTCGAATGAGAAACGAACCATTCAAAAAGGCGATACGGGACGGATAACGGAGCTTCGACAGGCGCCTTGTCCTGACGGTAAGTAAGGTAGTAGTTATGGGAATAAACTAAACTAAATGTAATAAACGTGATACAAGTCACAGATATTATTATACATACCGAATTGGGTTCTCAGTGCAAACAATTGAGAAATAAAGAAAAAAAATATTTGCACAAAATGTAGTTCAAGTAATTTTTGCCATATAGCTTGCAAATGTTATCATTTCTGTATCTGTATCAGCCCATATACGTCCCACTGCAGGGCACGGGCCTACTCTACAATCGAGAATACGATTGTTATTATTTGGTATACCTAAAAATAAATAATAACAGGAAGCTTCTTACATTTATATTGTTTAACAAAATGGTTTCTTAGATTTACCCGAATGTTACACATTGAAATAAAACAGTTATTTACGGATTTTATCGTGAATTTGATATCATTTTAATTTATTTTTAACTTCCCTACGTTTTGATTACTTTACAGTGTTCGTCGAAAGTATATTTTCAGAGTATACGGAGCATAAACTTTTTTTTATAATGGGCAAACAAATAACCACATACTTGACGGTAAGTGCACGAATCACTATAGCGTATTTTTCAACATCTTATCAATCAAAACGTCTGATACGTTTTCACTGTTCACGTCAATTTTATATAGATGATAATAGACCACCCAGATCGAGCTAGGCCATTGCTATTGTAGTTTATAATAAGCACACCATAGTTCATCATCAAATCGAGTGATGTTCAGAAATAAAACAGTAATAATCCATTAGCAACTAGTCAAAGACATGTGTTTAATATTAGCGCGCAGAAGATCAATGTTTTAAGTAATTCAGCACAGTAAATTGTTTCCAACTAAATCTGTCTGCTATTGTTTTAGAATCAGATTTTGAAACTGTTTATTGAACTGCCTGTAATTGGTGTACAATTTTCTGCTTCGTGACAATACAAGGCAACGCCGATCGAAATAAATTGAGGTAAGACAGGATGTCTACATTAAACACTTGTTACGGGAACCAAAACGTGAAGATATGATGATGAGGCAAGTCGAATTAATTCAGGCAAATTGTACACGTTTGGTCACATCAGTAGGACATTGCCAAGATAATAAACATTCAAGTTACACGCAATTGTCTGTGATCGATGCCAACTCGCCCATTCCTATGTGTAATTACGTAAGTAATTTGTCCCATTGCTGACGATACTAAACGCATTCGATTATAAAAGTGGGGTATGTTTTGACATTTATCTGTAACCAGATTACATTGACATGGATGTATGGACGCTAATAAATATTTTTATTAACGACATTCTAAATTTGAAGTTTTCAGACATATACGGAGGTATGTATTTATGTTTATCATAAAGTACAGAAAATATATAAATACTACAAACATCAAAAATATATCGAATAAAACAACATAAATGAGAGAGAATCCAAATTATCAGTAATTTAGGTGCTTTTCAAATATTTATCCGACACAAAATTTTTAAACATTTAAAGTATCTGTTCCCATCTGCACTATAAATCACTTTCCAGTTTCCACACACTGATAAGTTTCCTTAGTTTTAAAATTAATTCGAGTATGTAGCAGCGCTGGCGCGGCGAATGAACTATTATAGATACGATACAGTAAATGAAAATTCATAGTAGTTCAGCTTCGGGCACGTTGCCACACGTTCACTGTCGCGGACTCGCCGGGTGGCTTAGAAATATAATATCGTCACTCTATATGTGAATTTAACGTATGCCATTTGTGTATATCACATTAATGTTTACACAAATCTATCGTTAAGTGTAATGTAATATTTTTTTGCCTTTCGTGCGTATAAATGACAGTGGAGCTGATGAGATATAAAAATACGATTTATACTTGAATGTTTTGCATCGTACATACTCTTAAACTTGATACATTTCCTGATAGATACTGCTTAGTCCAGTAGTCAGTTACTAAGTCGAGCATCCTGTTCTAAACTAAACCACCAACTTACCAAGACCGATAATTGAACCATTTCAAAGGCATTTACGATATTGCGATACTAGTCATCTAATACTAGGGCGCAAGTAACTCTCACTCGGCTGTGTTGTGATGCTGCCGATACACTTTCCTGTGCGGATGCGTGACTGGACTACTGCGCATGCGTCAGTGAAACAGCCTGATGTAACACACCGAAAATGCATTATCCTGCCGATCAGACACATACCAAACAAGTACAATGGTAAACAAAGACGCTTTATGTAATTCGCTTTGAAATGCGACCGTCAAATTCGTATCGGCTAATCTAGGTTGGATTCGTGATTTTATACACCAGCTTAACGTGATGAAGACATTTTTAAATGTGTTTAAAATTTCGAAGCTATTCAAAAGTACTTGCAGAAATCCTACTCAAAAATATAGAACAAAAAACCTTTGTTTGAACTTGAAATGCGGCAACAAATTATAACAAATGGCACATATCACAGTTCTAGATTCGACCTTAATTGTTATTATACGCAACGTTTTAAATTGATGTGATTGCAAATAAAAACGAATATCGGGAATTTTTAAATTTATAAAAGGAAAGGCACCAAAATAACTGTAATTACATTTTAAGTATTACCTTAAATCTGCACTGCGGAATAAAAAGTATTCGGAAGTAAAAAGGTCATCGTAAACCAATAAATTGTATTTATTTTATCAGCAAACCTACAGAAGTATTAAAAAATATCGACGAAAATTGCAAATACAAAATGGTATTTTGAATGATGTTTTGCAAATATGTACTAACATTTTACACACGAATTGAAAATGTGATTATCGTATCGAAATAAAAAGTTACGATGAACAATCAGTTACCACATCTGACATATAGCTGACTGTGAACTTTTGGATTGATTCACAGATTTAAGAGCACGATGCAGGTGTCAACGGTTGCAGCCAACGAGACGAATCGGATGGTATAACTATGTTGCTGTTGTAACGTAGGGGGGCGCAGGAGGCAGTGTTTATGTGCACATATACAACATAATTATTATTGTTGCTGTTTCTTTGTTCACCTTTACGATACAGTATTTCAAAACGTAACATTACGGCAATTATTTAAAGAAGACAGGTACATTATCAGCGTTTGGCTTAAGTGTATGCAAATGTAAAATTAATAAATAACTTTTATACAAGACGTGATCCCTTACCGTGATCGTTTATTGTGGACAAAATAAACGCTATAATTTCATGCCGCGGCAATCACATTAATACATTGACTGATTATCTGTCCAATCTGATGCATCAGGACTGTAATTTATAAAGATATATCTACCTTTGCAACCAATAGCATTCCAAGTTTAATAAATTATTTATTTATGATAAAAAGACACATACCGTGTGGGCAAAATTCTTGTCATACTCATTGCTTCCAATATATACACTACAGTTACGCAAGGCGTCACATAAATCATATTCATTTAAATTCCCCTGTATTCTTAGAAGCAAAAAAAATAGACTTGATGCCGAGAATACGAAAATGAACCGAATTTTTAATTAATTAGCTCATTTAGCGGTATATTCGCGGCCAGCACCACCAATTTGAATAGTAGTGCATTTGATTAGGTTGGTTTGTTGTGGGCATGCGTTCATAGTTGGTCACCTTGCAATAAGGTATGGTGGTCGCGTCTGGCGCAGGGCGAGAGTGGGCGACCTCATATAGCTTGCGCGGGAGGCGTTTCCTTTATTTGTTGGTTGTACGCTGCGTGATAGTGACGTGTGACCGCAGGACATCATGCGTATATTACTGGTGAGTTTTCAATTATTTAGCCTTCGAAAAGGGCGATCACACCATTTATAAATTCTTCCTTCCGCTTTTATATTTGTAAATTTATTTACACATTTTTGTGATTTCTTAATTTTTTCTTTTGTTTTAAAAATATTTTTTGTTATTAAATTACATTAGATTATTTCCTTCAGTATTGCATTTTTGCTATTTCGTTTAATAACAACAAAATTTACTTTCATTTTGTACCATACTAAATGGCTGTCTCAGTTTGTAAAGATAATTGTGCGCTCAGTTGCTGGCTACCTTAAAAATGGAACTATAAATAAAGACATTATGTTAGATTACAACAATATGAAAGTCAGAAGTGATCAAAGCAAATACAAACGGCCACATTAAGACGTTGTGAATTGTGATAGATTGGGTGGTTGGTCGCGATTCATTGAATTCTACAAACGCATACAAGTAAAACTATATCAATACCCAATTCAGGTCGGTATAACCCAACGGGCATTCGAAGTATCAGTTTCGCATACCAACCTTGAAACCGATCGTGAGCTGATAGGTCATTTCAGTGTGGCCGCAGATCTGCACTGGCGAACTTACGCCACACCTTTGTGCATAAAATAATGCCCTTTTTAATTCACAATGCGGAACTGATTGTTTATTTCAAGCACATTATTTGATAGCTTTTTGTCATATTAACTAGTGACTTACGTAAAATACGACGGACACGTACTTTGGGCTGTTACTTGTTACGTTGGCTGACTGATATCGCCAACAGGCTCCGCAACTACAGATACAATTAGGCCCAACTTGTTACGTTCCAACAGTCATAATAAAAATCCATTCACTGCAGATATGTTTGTAAAATTCCTTGGTCGTGCCGGCACGCCTACCGCGTCTATTTGTCAGTTATTAAAATATCAAAATACTAGTTCAAATCTAATGAGGGCAAGATGAATGTAACCTTGCTACGAACGTTTCATAGCGACCTTATTACGTATTCATAGTTACAGGTTTAATGTTAATTTTGCTAGGTATTAATTTTCAAATACATTTGCTATTGAAATAATGTCGTTGCAAACGTAATTTGCAATTCGACATTAAAAAGTTGCCAATTATTCGTGACCTCCGGCTTGTAATTTAAGATAGGCAAACGCATTAATAGCTATAAAAAAAAATAAAAAAATATTAGAAAAGGTTAATGTAGTGATGTAGTAATGACCATGCATCCCGGTTGAGTAATGTATTCGATTGCGAAGTACCAAAACCGTACAATTTCACACAACAGTACCATAGCATTTTCAAAATATTAGCAACTGATGGAAATTACAAAAATAACATGTCAGTCTATTTATTTCTCATTGTATTACAAAAGTGTATGATATAAAATAATATACAAAGCATTATTACACCTTATTACGCTAAATAAAATTCCGTTTACGCACTCACTCGAAACGAGATATTTGTTTACTTTTTAAGCACGCACTCACATCGAACACATGTCGTATTTAATCATCGAGTTAAAAAACAAATAACAGAGAAACTTAGGAGTCAGTAAGTTATATTTTGCACACAATAACACTGTAAGAAAATAATTATGAGAAATACATGAAGTGGCATATGCCACTTTCCAGCTTTTACTCGGCTTTCACTATTCAGTTGTTTATAGCAAGCAATCTTATTAATCATCTAATCAGTTTTATAATTATTAGCGTAGTATGGCACGATGTTCACACAGCAATCCCAATTTGACTGTATTCGTTTGATGAAAACATTTTAAATTTAAATGGACAACATATCGCACCCCCGGTGCAACAATATCACTTTTGCAAAAATGCAACTTTTCAGGAAAAACATTTGAAACTTTGACATCGCATAAAAACATGATATTTCAAGACATAGACTAGTTGAACAGCTTCTATCACAATACCAACTTTAAATTTATCGTTAAAAAAATTATAACCACGTAATATTCTAAGAAATATTACATTATTTCTTAATACCTTAAAACCTTGCAATTTTTGCATAAGTGACATTGTTGCACCGGGGGTGCGATATACATAATTGAACCATTAAATCAAAAACGTCGTGTCGAAGTATTACTTAATGTTTTATTAATTACTAGTTAGATTATGTACATGATAATTACTGTGCAGTGCAAGATTTAAATAGAGAACAAGAACAATGAGGTGTGCGGACTAGTGTCCAGGCATGCAGGCGCCAGTGGCAAGTAACATTTTATTAGAGTTTGTTCAGCAAGCCGTGACGATTACGACGACTCGTTATTATATGATAAACATAGTCATGCAAAGATAATTGCGCATTTTTCAAACTACTTTACCGGTGTTATCGAACGGTATACGATTTATAAGAGTCCAATAAAATCGTTTATTGACTTCAATAGCGCTTAACAAAAGACATCAACGAGCGCTGCTTACCTTTAACCTATGCATCGCCTACGCGCTCATACGTTTTATAATGTTCATTTACAACGAATATATTTAGCAATAGTTACAAAGTAATGTAGTGTAAATGAATAGTATGTAGATTAAAGATAATTAGAATTCTTGCGCAAGTCATTAATTTTGTAACCACCATTACTAAAGACATTGGTCTAGTTTGTAACATTACGTATAATATCGAAATTACTTCAACATTTTTGGGACCGCATAGTAGCAAATGGTATAGCCATGAACTAAAATATTAAAATACACACCCACGTTGTGTACTTGATTGTGGTATGAATATTTCTAGTTTAATAAAATATATATGTTAGGGAATGATCTCACTCCGAATGGCGTATTATAAGGTTTGCACTTTGTAGTATTTTATTATGAGCGACATGACAATTAGGTATTTAGTCTATGTGCCATTCCAACGCTTCACCTTGACTTGCGGAAGCGTGGTGTCGCCGGGCGTCCTTACCACTTTCAGATATATCTTTACCGCCCTATACGCTGGTCATGCGGGAAAATCGCTCGAACTATAACTACCTCATTCATAGACTGATTTAAAAACTATTTTAGTTAATAAATAATAATAATATAAATGTTTGTTTATTGCACAAAAATAATCGATTAAAGTTCCGAGTATAACAAAACTATAAATATTACACTTAATAATACTTGGAATATCTATGTTGAGCATTACAAAAATTATCAGGGGTCCCCAAACTACGTCGTGCCTGTATCTTGGGGTTATCTGTACCTAAATAAGAGAGTTGTATTTGTAGCCGTAAAAATAATAATAAAGACAATACCAGTAGTCCTTTCTTCCTAAGACAATACCAGTAGTCCTTTCTTCCACCGGCGTAATCCCCCATAATTTACATGATAGCCTCCGATCGCTTGGTATGCACAAGTTGTCTTTCATCCTTCTACAGAAAGCTACATTACTTAATACTTGTAGGATAGTGAGAAAGTTTTTATCAACAAACTAGCCTAGTTATATATCTCATGTTCCTGCCTGGCCCAAAAGCCCGCGGAAAATTGTTTTGCCCTACGGACGTGGGAGAATAAATTTGATATGAAAAGATAATAATAATAATGTTTGTGAAAAATAAAATTAAACAAGTAAAAAGAAAAAATATGCAAAATAATAAATTATCGAAATCGAATAGTTATCGAATTTTTTGTCTTTTTCCAACAATTTTTTTATGTAATTGGGGCAAAAAAGACAAAATATTCGATAGCATTTGTTTTTTTAAATTTGTCTATGAATAAGGCCGTGAGTAAAATGTGTTTGAAATGATTAAAGTAACTGCATTTTTATCCTGGTGATGGTGATGGTGATGACAGCCCATATACGTCCCACTGCAGGGCACGGGCCTACTCTACAATCGAGAATACGATTGAGAGTGGTTAGGCCATATAGTCCTTTTCATTTTTATCCTAACAAATATTTTTGTTTTCATTAGTCAGGATTCAGCACGGTTTAATAGTTTGACAGCCTCCATGGCGCAGTCAGTTAGATACCGCCTGTCAAACAAGAGGCCACGGGTTTGATCCCCGAACCGAGATAAAAAATTTATGCGCCTCATAAATATTTCTTTCGGGTCTAAGTGTGTGTGAGACCGAAAAATTTCTCGTAGATCTTGATACCCACGACACAAGAACCGATCTTAGTGTGAGGTCATAACTATGTATGTGACTGTTGGGTGTTATTTATTTATTTTTTAATAGATGCATTATTGAAATCAATTTAATAACATTATTTACATGTTGCTCACGTGCCATGTGCCCTTTTCCCATACTTTTGTGCACAATACGCCTTCATTATTCATGCACAAAGTAATGGGCTTCGTATATTTTATGAGTAGCTTGTCTGACATCCCGCTTATAGAAAATTCTCCACGTCGAGTGAATTGTGAGTGGGAAATATTTATATAGTGTTTTCACGAAATAATCGAGATTGTGCATGCATTAATATGTTAGCATAGTAAGTAACCGCTGGCATTTCTACAAAGGCACAAATGCACTCTCTCTTTTATTTTATGAGCGTATGGGCGTGCGCGTGAAGATGCACTTCATCACTTGTGCACAAACAAAACAAAAGATTCGTATATTGCACAACACAACAATTTTCGAAACGGTAATGCTTTGGCAGTTATGTATACACTTACTCGATCATTTGCATAGGACATTGCGACAATGTTGAGTTCAACGCAACGAGTTATTGGATCGATGAAACAACGCACCTTGAAGTTTGTGTTATTACCCAATAAAATACGAAAGTACGGTAGAAAAATATTTAAATAAATCATTAAAAGAGAAATTTTGCCGAGAGTGGTATTTGCAAGTCATGACCACAATATTTCAAAATATTAACCTATGAGGTATATTTTTATAACTCAATGGTTAAGTAAACGAGTCTAAAAATTTGCATACACGTAGTATTAAGTAACATTGACATAGACCAATTAATACGTTTAATAACTAGAAACTTTGAAAATTTATGCACTAGATATACCTTCTTGCTACTCAGCGTTATTAACAGTTCCTTCCTTTGCATAAGCTGTTAAATAGTTGATAAATGTTTTGCGCTTCTAATTGCATTAATAGTTGGAAATCACCGATTTATTATGAAATGGTCGAAACGTACTCATCACAATAACCTGTAGTTAGGATAATTTAGATTAATCATAGTATTGATACGCGCAAACTGGTAAATATACTTAATAAATGGTAATTGTTTCAAATATCTGCGACTCTCTAAATCTCTTCCAAATGCTGTGGGTTTTCGACATTATGCTCTACAAATATTAGAGGATCTGCTTAAGTAATTATTATAATGGAGTACTCATGAAGTTATTGGCAGTTGATGGAGCGAAAGAAGTGTCATTGTACCGTACCACTTGGTGTTATATATTCGTAGTCTCTGCTTACCCCAACGGAACAAATGCGTGAATTTATAGCTGTATATTACATGCTCCCCATTACCGATTTAGTGACAGATGTATTATATAAGATTAATGTGGCCAAGCTGTCACATATTTCGAGCCACCTGCAGGATCTCTGACGCAGCTAACGACAAATAAAATTCTAATATTTATATTGTGCATAACTTTTTTCAAACAACCACATACCATTGAAGTCTCAAAACAGTGCCCTTAAACACCTTGTAAGCTTTCAATGGGAGTTTCATAACAAAGTGTAGACCTTTGTGTTACAATAGAATCAAAGGCTGTTGCGTTTGACTGGATAAATCAACTAAGTGTAAGCCGCGAGCAAGGTCTGCACTGGAAAGTATGCCGTGTTTCGTAGCACGACTACATTCCGTCAGACAAACTAAGCCGAACATAATTTTTTAACGAATATATATAATTTATGTATCGCAATACCTTTTATTTCACCATCACAAGTGAAACATACGTTGACAACGTAAAATGCCACTCCGATTTTTTATAACGTGAGCAATCTAATAAAATTACGTCGATATTTAGTGACCTTTCTATCTAACAATTTAAGAGTCTGTTTCTTTTAAATACCGTATTATGTACCGATCTAAGGACAAAACTATAAAGATTGTTGTTTCCATTTTTCAGATATGTATGCTGTGTGCCCTCACAGCCTATGCTCAAAATGACGGACCCGCTCCGCCCAGACTGCAAATCCCTGGAGCAATCCCAATAGGTGGACCCATCAGGCAAGGTGGCTTCCGACAGGGAAGGATATCTCCAGTACCTGGCGCAATCCCCAGGTCCCGAAGGCCCGGTCTGGCTAGACCATCGTTCAAATCCGTGGACGCGGCACCAAGGCCCAGCCTTCAATCACTCGAGGAGCCAGCAAAGCCCGTGACAGAAGAGCCGGAAGATGATTATGAAATTAATACCCCCACAGCTTTCTCACCCAGCGTGTATTCGACACCTGAACCCCAAAACGATTTCTACGACATTACGACTACATCTCAACCAAAACCACCAATAATTTTCAACCCATCGCCATTCCCTCAGTCGACGCCCACTGCGTTAAAACCAGAACCTATCAGGCCCACTCAATACAGACCACAGCCTCCTCAGCCTTTCAATCCCATCAGGAACGAGCCTCTTAACAAACCCCAACCAGCCAGGATCCAACCTCTTTCCAGCAGGCCTCAGCGCCCTGTATTTAGGCCAGAACCTAAACCATTCATTGAAGATGAAGACGTACAGCCCATCAGGTATTCTAGACCCCAAGAAACCGTAAACCGTGCACCTGTAAAGGCTCAGCAGAAGTACACACCATCACACAACAGAGAAAAGAAACCTGTTGCACAGATCATCCGCAAATTCAGAGAAGAAAACGAAGATGGAAGCATCGTCTGGGGTTTCGAAAACGATGACGGATCATTCAAAGAGGAAACAATTGGCGTGGACTGTATTACCCGCGGCAAGTACGGTTACGTTGACCCCGACGGCCTTAAACGCGAATATAACTACGAAACTGGCATTCCTTGCGATAAAGCCAAAGAAGAACAGGAGGAGAAAGGTTTTGTAGACTACCAGGAAAACAAAGCTGTCTTACCCAATGGTATCACAATCGATCTCAATGCTATGGGTAAGAAAACCAAGAGGCCATTCAGATCGACGGTCAATCATTAGAACTTAAGTATTGTATATTTATTTTAGGAAGTATATTGTAGAGAAAGATGTTTTTAATGTCTTGTCGTGTACGAATAATGTGCTCTAGCTATTAGACGCAACATTTTGTCGTCATCCGGAGGAAAATATTGTGACTTAAAGAGTAAATGAGATGTGACAAATAAAATGAATAAAAACATACAAATATTGTTATTTTTTCCTTACTGTTAAACAATGAAGAACTCGTTTCTGGTGTCGTAATAAGAGTCAGTAGACCCTAAGTATGTGTAAGTAAAACAAGTCTAAGGACCAGTTTCGTTGTGCACTTCCTAAAATAAAACGTTAATGCCATATTTTGTATCCTACCAAATAGAGAATGTTATATGCACTTGAACATGATAACCTTGATGTAATCAGGAATTTTGAAGTTAGGGACAAAGAATTAAAATATTTTTATTTCATAATGAGTCGTATATGGTTAACGCCAAATCCAATATTTAATTAATAATAAATAATGGGTCTAACCCCCATACTCAGAGACATTTAAAGTTGATTAAATCATTACTTCAGTGCTAGCGTGGTTTTTACGAAAAGAATCATTACTAAGGAACAATTTAATTGACATTAAACGTCTCTTAGTGCGGCCGTATGGTAGAATAAGTTCTAGAACATATTATTTATTACTTAATAGTCAGACCGGATAAGAAAAAAAAAGGTAAATAGTACATTGGTACTTAAGAATTTTTGCTACAAATACAAATCTTACGCTTATAGCACAAACCTCAAGATAGATTCATCAAGATATTACATATTATATTCGTAGAGTATCTTTATGATATTTTTAAAGATGTAAGGAATTTAAAAGGCTCTCAACCACAATGCTACTCTATAATTGCTACGTTAGAAGTAAACTGGAATATTGCTGCACTATTTGGTCGCCTAGCTATAAAAATCATATTTATAGAATTGAAATAGTTCAGAAAAAGTTTTTTATACAATTGTCTTATCGAAAATACATACCCAGTAATCTGTTGACTTATAAGGATAGACTTAAACACCTCAATGCTAATTCATTAAGCGCTAGAAGACTTATTAAACATGGTAACTTTACACAAATTACTAGATAACAAATACGACAGCCCTAAACTATTATCCAAATTTGGTCTATGTATTCCATCACGCCCTCCAAGAAAACCGCGTCCCCTATTACATGTCCGCCGTTGTAGAGCCAATATTGGTAAACATTCCCCCATGATGATGATGAACCTGAATAACCTCGATATTTAGGTACCACGATTCTTTGTCATCACTTTAACTAATTGTATAACTGTAAACAATCCTTAATTAATAAAAAAAAGGATTTAGTTCGCTACAGAAATTGTGATGCTCGACTCTAGATCAGTTTTTTTTTTATTGCAGTGAATGGCGAGACGAGCATGCCGTTCGCCTGATGGTAAGCGATACGACGGCTCATAAACAGTAGCAACATTCCACTGCGCTCGCCATCCTGAGACATAAGATGTTAAGTCTCATTATGTCCAGTAGTTGCTCTGGCTACAATGTCCTTCAATCCGAAACACAACAGGGCATTTAAGCAGTGTTGTTTCACGGAAGAAATAGACATTGCGGTGGTACCTACCCAGATGGCCTCTCACATATGAGAGACCTACCACCAGTGAATTTTATTATTAGCACCGGTAGCTTAAATGGGTGAAGACCTCACTGAGAAAAATGAGGCTTTAACTGTGTTACAATATATACCACTGAATTCAATAATTTCTCATACATGATAGCTTATAAGAAGGAAAGGCGCGTTTGAAGGACCACCCAAAACACCAGCAAATAAAGAGCGACGCAGAACTATTTCTGTTTTCACATGTGTGTGGATGGCATATAGGGGGGCAAGGTGAAAATGTGCTCCTCATTTTCTTTAAATATCATTAAAAAACCATAATATCAGAGAGGGCAGGCAGAGGACTGACAAATCGGTATGCTTTATTTTGTTTGCTAATGCAAGGTAAAGTTTAATGCGAATAATAATAGAGCAAGACAAGAATGAAAGAAATGAAGAAATGAAGAAAATAATAATAATACCTACGATCTGTCATTATTCTTTTTACACTTTGAATGATTTTGTCGTTATAAACGCCAACCTAGCATAGTTGTATTCCAACGACCTAAAAATCGTTCTTCAAGCTTCTTTACAACCTGGTGGTACCTTGCACCCTGATTATCATTAAACGTACCAAGATTAGATGAAAAGAAAGAAAATGAGAGCGATAAAAGCATAGATGTAGTATAGTAAATCTATGGATAAAAGTGTTTTTAATGATATTCTGCAACCTAACTTTTCGTATACTACATTTAACATGTCGTTACTCAGCTGTCCGTATTTTTGGCTTTGTGGTTCCCATAAAAACCCTTAGCTTTCAGTGCTAGCCATGCAACAACTTCAGTTGTGGTCCCACAAATATTCCTTCTTTGAGTTTGGCATCACTTAACTTTGAAAATACTGTCTTTAAAATTCAAAGCCATCTCCCTCTTTATTCATATCCTTGACAATGTTTTCATCAAACCGAGTTTTATCTGCAGTTGTGGTAAAATGACAATATTAGGATGGATCATTGATATATGTTTCACATTAGATTTTCCACACACTTATCTTTCTGGCCATACTTTTGTAGTATGGTGTAATTTAGTGGTGCAGCCGTCTCACATGATGCAAAGAAAATAACAGTAAACCCACTCTGTAATCCGTGCAAAATACTTATAACTTCGAGATCAGCGCATACTTTCATGCTATAATCTTTTTATTTCTTAAGAAATAATGAAAGTGCGTGGTGGCCTGTTGGTAAACGGACTAGACGCGACTGCCAACATGTTCAAGGTGGTCGCGGGTTCGAATCCCAGGGCACACCTCTGACTTTTCGGAGTCATGTGTGTATTGATAGTCAATCACCACGCACTAAAACGGTGAAGGAAAACATCGTGAGGAAACCTGCATACCATAGCGATTTATAAAAATTTCTATGGTATGTAAGTCATCCAAGTCCATTATTAATAAGATAGACCCTACACACTCAACGCGTACAACGGCAACTAAGAACAGTATTTTAGATCATATATTAACAAATATACATTTCAAAAAGATAAATTTTTGTACAATGGATTCAGCATTAGCAGATCATAAACAATTAATACTAGAAATAAAAAAATATAAACCGGGTTTTCCTGATAAGGTGCTTTATGAGACTATCAATTATACAAAACTTTTTGAACAGAGCGAATCTTTATTAATTAATAAAAATAATGAATATTATGTAATAGAAAAATCAATTAAAGGTCTAATAAAGGAAAATACGATAATAAAGTCAAAAATAAAAAACTTACCTAAAAAAGATTGGATCAACAAAAATATAATAGTCGAGATAAATAAAAGAAATAATTTGTGGCAAAAATTGAAAAAAAGTCCTAACAATAGAAAATTATTGTCCTTATTTAAAAAACAAAGAAATACTACAACTACATTAATTGCTGCAACCAAGAAAAAATATTACTACAGGGAATTTGAAAAATTTAAAAATGATCCAAAACGTATGTGGAATCTTGTTAACACATTATCTAATAATAAAATAAAATCGGAAAATACTCCTCCAAATCTTATTAATGAACATGGTACATTAACTGATGGAAATGAAATATGCACACATTTTAATACATTCTTTGTCACTATAGGTTCTCAATTATTAGCAAATTTTCCAACCAAATATCATATAAATTCTAATTATGTTATGAAAACGACCTTAGTAAATACCCTACAAATACCCTCTAAACTGACAGTTTTGACTCCATGCACAGAACAGGAAATTGCAAAAATAATAGGGGGTTTAGATTCCAATAGTAGTTCAGGGATAGATGGTATAAGTACAAAAGTGGTAAAATGTATAAAATCAAATCTTATACCAGTTCTCACAAATTGTATAAATGTTTGTTTGAAAACGGGCTACTTTCCAGACGAACTAAAAATTGCTAAAGTTACGCCCATATATAAAACTGGATCGAAGACAGATCCCAATAATTACCGACCTGTATCTGTTTTACCTACAGTATCCAAAATTTTTGAAAAAGTCATTTATGATCGGGTGAATGAATATCTTAACAAAATAGATTTTCTTTTCAAACGGCAATATGGATTTCGCCGAAAATCAAATACGTTATCGGCTACTATAGACCTAATTACTAAAATAAGGACGAATATCGATATTAAAAACATAGGATTAGGTATCTTCATAGATTTAAAGAAAGCTTTCGACACAGTTAGCCATACACTTTTACTAAAAAAACTAAATCAAATCGGAATAGTAGGTACTGCTTACAAAATTTTGGAATCGTACTTAACGAATCGTCTGCAAATAGTAAAAATCGGTAAATAT